>CM019066.1:89123525-89711451 GCA_009667805.1 Leptobrachium leishanense | reverse complement strand
GGAGATATGCTGCAGAACTCTGATAGCTGGCAGCCAGTGACAAGACACAGATTACAATTCCCAGAAACATCCTATAAAACAGTGAGACCCCCTGATGGGTGGCAGTGACAAGACACAAATTACAATTCCCAGAAACCACCTACAAGTCAGTGAGACCCCCTGATAGGACCCCCTGATAGCTGGCAACAGTGACAAGACACAGATTACAATTCCCAGAAATCTGCTAGAAGTATGTGGGACCCCCTGATAGCTGGCAGTGAGAAGAAACAGATTACGATTCGAAAACCTCCTATAAATCAGTGAGACCCCCTGATGGGTGGCAGCCAGTGAGAACACACGGATTATAACAATTCCCAGATATTTTGTAGAAATGAGACCCCCAAAATACTTGGTGGCAGTGAGAACACAAAGATTAGAACAATTCCCAGATATTTTGTAGAAATTAGACCCCCAAAATACTTGGTGGCAGTGAGAACACAAAGATTAGAACAATTCCCAGATATTTTGTAGAAATGAGACACCCCAAATAGCTGGTGGCAGACTGGTAGTGAGAACACACACTAACACAACAGTCTCCTCTCAAAAAACACGTGACGAAGTGCTGTGTGAAGCCTTATATAGTGTGCTGCGGGACTTAGCTCTGGGAGCCCATGATTGGGCAAAGTTTGCCCAATCAGGACTCTGAGCCGTGATTGGCATAGTCTTGAACCTGTCTTGCACCTGACCTGTGGTCAGGTGCAAGGCTGTAGCCAATTACAAGCTTCAGGCCAGTGGAAAAGTGCATTGTGGTGCATTGTAGGCGAACAAGCGGCGAACACGCGGAAATGTTCGTAGTTCGCGAACAGGCGATGTTCGAATCGAACTCTGAACCAATCGAAACAAACAGCTCATCCCTAACCTTTACAGCAGATGATCCACTGGCTTACTGGGTGTTGAGATTGGATCACTGGCCAGAATTTAGCCAATATACTATGCAGCTACTAGGTTGCCCTTCATCCAGCGTGCTTTCTGAAAGGACGTTCAGTGCCGCTGGAGGTTTTGTCACAGACAAAAGAGTGCGTATGTCCACCGACTCTGTAGACCAGCTGACATTTTAAATGAATCAGTCCTGGATCAGCAACTATCATTCCCCTGATGCTGATGTAACTGAATAGATTGGGAATCTCTTCTGCATTACCAAAACCTCCACCCCTGCACTCTTACACAATACCTCAGAGAGGTTACGTTGTGAAGGCACTAGCTGGCACCAAAGGCCCAATATTTGGGTGCAGTGATGCGTGTACCAGATTTCAATCATTTTAATATTTGAATGCAGAGTCCACCCCTGCACTCTTCCACATTACCTCAGAGGGGTTATGTTGTGATGGCACTAGCTGGCGCCAAATGCCCAATATTTGGGTGCACTGACGCATGTACCAGATTCCAATCATTTTAATATTTGAATGCAGAGTCCACCCCTGCACTCTTCCACAATACCTTAGAGGGGTTACGGTGTGAAGGCACTAGCTGCCACCAAAGGTCAAATTATAATGCACCTGTTGTTACTTTCATCCAAAGCCTGCATAAGTTTCACCATAATTTAGCCAAAAAAATCTCTAAACTTGTTCTGCGTGTCCTAAAACGTCTCCTCTTTTCATACAGGCTGCCGCCCCAAGCAGTTGTTTATTAATAGATTAAAGGATAAACATTTACCGTCATCTGAAATGTCATTTTTTTCTTTTTAAATGTTTCTATAATCCTACAAATCCGCCACTTCACGGTCAGGTTATGGGGACCTCCTAGGCACGATATTTAACCCTTTCGCTGCTGAGGCTTTTCACACCTCTGTGCTGAGGTCATTTTTACCGCTTTCGCTCCTCTTGTTTAACTGCGTTTTGTAGCCATATTTTGATATATGACCCAGACATATTATATATCGTTCTTTCCGGCAGACTCCACAGATTCATAATATGTCATTATTATATGTACTAGTTGGAAAGCCTGCCCAGAGGGCAGTCTATTATTAATACTGCCCCAGCTCATGGATACTGCCCCAGCACGTGCATATACTGCCCCAGCTCGTGGATATTACCACAGCTCGTGGATATACTGCCCCAGCTCGTGGATATTGCCCCAGCTCGTGGATATATTGCCCCAGCTCGTGGATATATTGCCCCAGCTTGTGGATATATTGCCCCAGCTTGTGGATATTGCCCCAGCTCATGGATATTGCTCCAGCTCGTGGATATATTGCCCCAGCTCGTGGATATTGCCCCAGCTCGTGAATATTGCCCCAGCTCGTGGATATTGCCCCAGCATGTGGATATTGCCCCAGCATGTGGATATTGCCCCAGCATGTGGATATTGCCCCAGCATGTGGATATTGCCCCAGCATGTGGATATTGCCCCAGCTCGTGGATATACTGCCCCAGCTCGTGGATATACTGCCCCAGCTCGTGGATATACTGCCCCAGCTCGTGGATATTGCCCCAGCTCGTGGATATTGCCCCAGCTCGTGGATATTGCCCCAGCTCGTGGATATTGCCCCAGCTCGTGGATATACTGCCCCAGCTCGTGGATATATTGCCCCCAAGCTCTCATGGATATATTGCCCCCAAGCTCTCATGGATATTTGCCCCCAAGCTCTCATGGATATTTGCCCCCAAGCTCTCATGGATATTTGCCCCCAAGCTCTCATAGATATTTGCCCCCAAGCTCAGACCCCAGACCAGACATGGGCCGGCTGTTCGAATGCTCTATCGGCATTCGGACAGCCGCCCCTGGAGCTCTCAGCCGCATACTTACCTTCCCGAGCAGCGAAGGGAAAGTTTCCCCGCTTCCGCTCGTTGAAGGACCCAAGCCGTGGTCACGTGGGACTCCCACGTGACCGCGGCTTGGGTCCTTCAAAGAGCGGAAGCGAGGGAACTTTCCCTTCGCCGCTCAGGGCTTGGATGCGCGCGGCAGCCAGGTAGAGGCTGCGAGCGCAGCCTCTACCCGGCTGCTGTGTGCATCTTGTAACCGCCACGGCGAGCGCACAGCCGGCTCGTGCCGTGGCGGTTGCATGCGCGCGCAGCCAACCGCCGCTGGTTGCGCGCGCATGCGCAGAGTAGGCTTGGCGACGGACACGCCAAGCCTTACTCTTTATAGTATAGGATACGTTATGTCATGTCTGTATATTATAACAAAAAATGCAATAAAATTTGAATTTTCAATAATTTATTATGTGTAAAGTGTTTTTCACATTTTAACATGCGAGCGTTTGCGGTTATATTTTGTATGGGGTGCGCTTGTTAAAAAATTAGAAATGGGGACCCGTTACATTTATTTTTGTGGAAAATGTCGCTATTTTTAACAAACGCACCGCATACAAAAATCGTTAGTGCAGCATCATTGTTCACATTATAAATGAAATGGGAACAATATTGCTGCATTAACAAAACAAACAAAAAAAACTTGTTTATTATTTTTTTTTAGATTTTTTTTTAAATATATATATATTTTTTTGTAAAATTTTTTTTAAACTTTTTTCATTATCATGTTTGATATCGTTGGAAAGGCCATGCTCTGGCCGATCCAGCGACATCAAACATTAACCTCTAGCTGCCACGGATCGGGAGATAGGGGGTTCCAATGAACCCCCTATCTCCACCATTGGTGGCAGCTAGGGGCTAACTCCAGGACTGGCGTCATTGTGCTATGCACGATGACGCCAGTCCTCAGGGGGAGTTCCCGGAGGCTTGGCCGACATCCTAGATGTCGGCCAGCTCCGGGAAAGGATCACGAACCAGCGCTTTTCAGCACCGATTCGTGATCCGGCTCCCCAGGGGTTAATGACAGCCACTGTTTGGAAGGGCAGGCTGTGCCCTTCCAAACGGTGCCTGGATTAACCTCCTGCTCCCCGGCGATCGGGAGGGAAAGGGGTCCGAAGGACCTCCCCCCTCCCTTTCAGGCGCCTCCTCCGCACATGCGGGGGGGGCCCTGAATTAGATGTCATCGCGCCACCGCGATGACATCTAATTGCTCCGCCGGGGTCCCGAGTGCTGGGCTGACATCCAAGATGTCAGCCCGCACCGGGGGGGCGCAGCAATCCGCCGGAATCAAGCGGATTGCTGCCTCCTGTGCATGGACGCGCTGAGCGCGTCCATGGCACAGGAGAACCACTTGCCTGGACGCACTGAGCGCGTCCATAGCAGCCAAGTGGTTAAAGGAATATTTCGTTTTTATTCTTAACCTTTATTTCATGGAAAAATCACTGTTCCTTTAAAAATGATTTTTTTTTTAAACTTTTTTTCCTTGTTTCCTGTTCCCCAGGGCACTACCCGGGCCCCCATACACCTTTTTATGGCAAATATCTTGCATATATGTCCTCTTGGAGGGCACTCTAAAAATCGACCGTTCGAGTCCCATTGACCTGTATTGAGTTTGGTTCGTGTTCGCGCTCGAACTTTTGAAATTGTTCGAGTTCGAATGCGAACCGAACACGGGGGTGTTCGGCTCATCCCTACTTAGGATCATGAGCAGTTCCTTTCCTTCTCCATACTCTTCTCTTCCCATCACTCTGGTACAAGTTGATCTTGGTCTCATCTGTCCATAGGATCTTGTTCCAGAACTGTGACGGCTTTGTTAGGTGTTGTTGGCAAACTCTAATCTGGCCTTCCTTTTTTGAGGCTCACCAATGGTTTACATCTTGTGGTGAACCCTCTGTATTCACTCTGGTGAAGTCTTCTCTTGATTGTTGACTTTGACACACATACACCTATGTCCTGGAGAGTGTTCTTGATCTGGCCAACTGTTGTGAAGGGTGTTTTCTTCACCAGGGAAAGAATTCTTCGGTCATCCACCACAGTTGTTTTCCGTGGTCTCCAGGGTCTTTTGGTGTTGCTGAGCTCACCGGTGCGTTCCTTCTTTTTGAGAATGTTCCAAACTGTTGTTTTGGCCACACCTAATGTTCTTGCTATCTCTCTGATGGGTTTATTTTGTTTCTTCAGCCTAATGATGGCTCGCTTCACTGATAGTGACAGCTCTTTGGATCTCATCTTGAGAGTTGACAGCAACAGATTCCAAATTCAAATAGCACACTTGAAATGAACTCTGAGCCTTTTATCTGCACATTGTAATTGGGGTAATGAGGGAATATCACACACCTGGCCATGGAACAGCTGAGAAGCCAATTGTCCCATTACCTTTGGTCCCTTAACAAATGGAAGCACATCTGCAAACTGCTGTAAGTCCTACACCGTTCACCTGAGTTGGATGTACATACCCTCGAATTAAAGCTGACAGTCTGCAGTTAAAGCACATTGTGTTTGTTTCATTCCAACTCCATTGTGGTGGTGTATAGAGCCAAAGATGTTAGAATTGTTACACATTCTACACATACCAAACCAATAATATGGAGAAGTTGTGTGTGCATTTTTTATTGATGCAGCATATATGCGCAGAGTGACTTTGACAGGCGCAAAAACTTAACGTGAGACAATTGTGGTTCTGATTGGCTGACTCACGTGAAAAAAAGAGTCCGCACACTGATTTCTGCGGAATGTTGCTGCGCGTGTTTGTGCGCATCCGTTTTATGCGCGTTATTGCTCAATGGAAGAAAAAATGCGCAAGGATTGTAATTCCAGCATTGATTTACGCATGTTAACCTTTAACGCTGGGCGTACAAATCCACACGTTGCACGAACGTTTTAGGCTAGGGTCAGACTAACGCATTTTTTATGTTGTCTGTGAAAAAGTGCGTTCGAACGAATGGACGCATTTTTTCACAGAATACGTGATAGTGGTCATACTATGCGCATTTTCGTCCGTGATTTTGTACGGATCATCAATAAAACCCTTTTTGCGTCTGGACGTTATGTTGCCGGACGTGTGCAGCGTCTGACGTCTCCTAATCACGCACACACGCCGCTAGCAGACGCAGCGCACTCTGTACGTCAGTACCTGCGGTTTCACGTTCTCGAAAAAATGAGTTCATTTTCCACTTGCGTTGCGCAGCCGGACTTTTGTGCGACCGTACTTCGTATATTGGCCGTCATTGCCCGGCATCTGCTGCTAGTGCGGCCGTGATTATGTGCGGCTGCACGCGCGTTCGCACTGCCTCAGTCTGACCCTAGCCTTAACGCGAAGATTGTAATAGGGCCCTAAAACGGGGATGCGGCAGACGCAGGGCTTCCTCCTTAGCGTCCCCATTTTAGCATGGTGAATGTAATATGGCCCCTGACCTTTTGCTATAGACTTGTTTCAGTAGTTTTTGCAACGTTTTGCCCCTTCTTTTTTTTTTTTTTTTTAGAGATAACCATCCTAAATGTTTATCTGACCAAAACAAATAAAATAGTTTATTATATTCTCTGGACACATGAAAAGAAAAATGAAATTAAATGTAGTTTCATAACAGGAATTAAACCAAGGTGGTTTGGTTTTTATGGACCATATAAAAATCACTACAGCTCCTATTCTTCTCATCTCAGGCAATTCTGAGTCTGCCATTGGTCATGGGTAAATAGTTGCCCTCCCCTCCATCGTCTGTTAGGCAATAACGTTAGACAATATGGGACACTAAGAGCTAATCAAACACTGATACGTGCTCATTAATAGTGTGTGCTTTGGAACTGTATCACAGCGTAGTCAAGACAAGGAACCGGAATGGTCAGATTTCTTTCTGTTGCAAAACAGACAAGGTAAGCAGCGGTAAAACGGTACCTGTATTGTTTTTTCTTTAAAAGACGTCCAAAATTGATGTGCTTTACCAACTCCGCAGCCAGGAATCGGAAGGCGTCGGGATGTCTGATGTCTAACTAATCTAGGATATTCTAGCGAGGTTTCCGATTAGATATGTGATATTTCTCCATGTCTTTCAAGCTTGAGGCAGTACAGAGATGTCTCAAATCTCAGCTAACAACTTAATTCACCTTCCAGGATGAGACCATCTGTCCTCATAGTAATATTGATTAGGATTACTCGCCTTCTGATCAATTAAAATCCAAGCCCGCGTCTTAAAAAGATTTGAGTCTTAAAAAAGAGACTTTTTTTAAACACTGTTCACCATTTTTATATAGACATGCATATATATATATATATATATATTGTAATTTTAAAAGCTTTGGAAGTGCAGCATGCTCGGCAGTGTCAACCGAATCAATAGCCAGAGTACAAAGGTGTTCATTAGTTCAGTCTACCATCTGTTGTAATGTGTAGTAGTAACATCAAATATATTACATTCTAATGGCACAGAAAAGCAACAGTTCTGAAACGGATACGACAAGACCCACGTACCTCCCTACTCAGGGGTCAGCAACTATGGTACCCCAGATGTATTGGAATTATATTTCTCATGAGGCTTGGTCAATCTAGTGAGTACCTGAGAATCATGGGAGATGCAGTTTCAAAACATCTGGAGCTCCAGGTTTGCTGACCTCTGCCCTACAATGAATATTCATCATCATGGAATCTACAACATACGAATAAGAATCAAGTTGGCAAGATGGTTCTTCCTTTCAGTACAATTACGGTTGAATTTATATTAAGATTCTAATATTATTTTTATATATATATTATGGCTGTGTCAGAGGTGTGGTTGTGGAAGGCAGGTATTTGGGACCTAGGATTCTGCATAGCCTGTACCCACTACATGGGTGAACTATATTTCCCAGCAGGCAGCTCTGCAGGTGTGAGATTACTCAAGCCACACCTAAGGTTAATTGAGGAAAAAATGCCGTTTAAAAGTTAAGAGCAGGAACTGCTCAAGGGTCTGGGTCTTCCTTTTCTGGTGGTGAACAAGAGAGGACAGAACTTTCAAGGTGAAAAGACTGAAAGGTATATATGTGTTTCCATGTCATAAGCGGTTTGTTTTACTGGTAAATGGAGTTAGCCATCCAGTGTGAGTCAGGGATTGACTGTTTAGTTAGTGCTCTGGTGAGAGAGAGGATTTGTTTTCTGTTTAATTTTATTTTGAACTGCATGTGAAACACCTTTCATTGAACAAATAAAGTCTTGTTAAAAGGATTTCCATTGTCTGTCAAACTTGCCCTAGAAGACTATGCAGACTGATCCCTAATTTGTGACGGTCAATCACATATGGTGGAGAATGCGAGCAGTCTTGCACTACAGAGTCTGAGGGTTGAAGACAATGGAGGACGTGTTAAGGCTTTGCTGCAGTCCACTGCAGTGCCACAGCAGAACACTGTTGTGCAACAGGAGACCAACCGAATGCTGGCGATGCAAATAACTGAGCAACAGAACATTATACAGATACACCAAAAGGAGGTGTAAGTTCTAACTGAGCACAGCCAAATCCAACAACGGGCTCCACTACAAAGTTCCCATGAAAATAGCAGGATCAGAGCAAGTAATTTTCTCCAGAAAATGGCAGAATCTGATGTAGAAGCATACCTCTTGACATTTGAGAGGACTGCTGAAAGAGAACACTGACCATTATTATTATTATTATTCTTTATTTATAAAGTGCCAGCATATTCCACAGCGCTGTACAATAGGCACAGTATAGACAGGGTTACAATACATTGAACAACATTTGACAAACAGTACAGGAGGAGATGAGGGCCCTATTCCCGTAGGAACTCACAATCTAGAAGGGTTGGGGTTGGAAACAGGAGGAGCGGACTGCAAGGTGAGAGTGATTGATGGTTGCGTCAGTGAGTTGGGTGGTAGGCTTCTCTAAATAGGAACGTTTTAAGGGAGCGTTTGAAGGAAGAGAAATTAGGGGAAAGTCTGATCGTACGAGGGATAGCGTTCCAGAGAATGGGGGCTGCGTGTGAGAAGTCCTGCAGTCCTCTAGTTTCTAGATCTCTGTTAAACCCTGATAAGATAAAGAAGTCTACAGAAATTGAAATAGTATGTATTCATGGGGATAAACATCAGTATCCCACTACTGAAATGAGGTTTGAAATGGAAACTGGGACTGTTTTGCATAAAGTGGGTGTAGTACCTCAAATCAAACATAATATTGTCCTAGGTAGGGATTTCCCACATTTGTTGGATCTGTGGAATGCCACCTATATTAGCACAAAAGCTACGTGTGAAGAATTGCATGAAGTATTTCCATTTTCTGACTCTGTTTTTGAAGCGAAACTGTCATTTAAGAATGTAAAGTTAAATGAAAATGGTACCTTTTCAAGGGTAATGGTGGGAGACGAACCGGAGACCGAGATGTTTCATGGTCTTGATTTGAGCAGTGGGAAGTTTGGAGCTGCACAGTGGGAGGACCCTACGCTGGCAGATGTGAGGGGAAACATTGCAGTTTTAAATGGGTCGGAGAAACCCTTAATATCACAACCTGCTCCAAAGAAAGTGGGGGTTAATATAGCTGAAGCTCTCTCTGCACCACAGAGGCGTGAAGTTGTTACATTTGTAGCTAAGAACTCTGATGTATTTACTAGAGAGTTATGCCTTTCTTTTAACAGATTGTTCAACTTCACATTTTCTTTCCTTACCTGCCCTAGTCTCCTTATCTATTTACTGCTTGGTGTAAGTATGTGGCATGAACCACCGAGGTATAGACTAGCAATTTAGACAGCCCGAGGGTTTATCCAGCTTCTATCTCTTTCTCTCTCTGCCTCATTTTTCTAACGAATACTAGATCTACATCTACAGTGCTTAAGTTGGTAGATTCTAACCATCGGGATATAGAACAGAAATTGACCGAAAAATAACTTGAGTGGATTTGCACATCTGTTGAAATTATTAATTTCTAATTTCTAATGAATGCTTTATACCGCCAAAAAGTATTATCCTTGTCTCTGCTACCATCTTTATGTTAAATGGGTGTGCTGCCTCATTCTGTTTCTATAGTATAACATACTCCTAAATTATATGGACACCCTTTCTCAATAGACGCTGACTCTAGATCTTAAAGAGATAACTATTATAGACGGCTGCTATTACGTATTCCTTCTACTATGTGTCAGTATTTAATCCTTTCGTACTTATCAAACGACTCTGTAGAGCTACAGTAAATTTTGTAAGGAGTGCCAATTTAATTACAACCTGGTTATACCCCTCCTATATCGAGCTTCAATTCCACTGGATAATAACCTAATTGGGAATCGATATGTTTAATATGCATTTATATACTGCTTGGTGTTAAGTAGATGACACGATCCACCGAGGTATAGACCGAAAACTTAGAGAGCTTATGTATTCTCAATAAGATCGTTTCTACTTCTCTGCCGTTCTTAGCATATTTCTCCTATGAATACTAGATTTACAGTGTCAAGTTGGTGGTTTTCAACTACCGGGATATAGAACTAAATTGACTCACTGGTGTGGATTGCACTACTGTTGGAACTATTTATCTCTAATGATTGCTTTATATCGCTAAACAAGTATCATTCTTGCCTTTGTTACTACTTCTATGTAAAATGGTTGTGCTGCCACATTCTGTTTCTTAAAGGAACACTCTACTAAAAAAATCACCCCCCGTTTTTTAATCCTAACCTATCCCTATTCCCTTAATAAATAGTTATTTTTTGTTTATGTTTTTGTAACTGTAATACTTACCCTAAAATCCTCTTGCTTCCAGCGGTGTTTTTTTTTTTTCCATACTCGCCTCCCTCCTCTTCTGCTCCCGTCCTTCTTCCATCCGACTTGCCTTCTGGTTTACGTGAGAAGCGCGCATGCGCGCCTCTCACGTAAGCCAGCCAATTGGCAGGCTTCCTCCCGGCTCCCTCTGAGGATTAGTGTTGCGCGCAAGAGGATGCGCGCAACACTAACCCTCAGAGGGAGCCGCCAGCTTCTGCGGTGAGTTGGAGACGTCATCGCGCTGAAAGCGCTATGACGTCTCCTACTCGGCAAAAGTCGGCAGAAGCGGGAAATATGATTCCCGCTCTGCTGACTGACTGCTGGGAGGGCGGAGTAAACTCCTCCGCCTCTCTCAGCTGTTTTCAGCATTTTCTGCTGAACCGCTGAGCGGAGGGAGGGGGGACAGAGGGCAGGATACTCCGGGGATCATGACCACCTAAAATAGCTTAGGTGGTCATGTTGCCTAGAGTGTCCCTTTAAGTGTTACATATCCCTATCTGTACGGACACCTTGTCTCAATAGATGCTGATTCTAGATCCTAAAGAGACAATCACTGTAGACAGCTGGTTCAACATATTCCTGGTACACCGAGCCTTACTTAATTGTTCTGCTACGTGTCAGTATTCTATCGTATTTTACCTACCCATGACCTTGCAGAGCCTCAGTATCTTAAGGAGCGCTAATTTTAATTACAACCCCCGTTATACCCATCAATCTTCTAATTATAATTCCATCGGGTAATAACTTAAGCGTATAAATGCCCAGTTAATACCCATTAAAAGCAGGTCAAGTTTTCACTTATAGGTTTTTTATTAGATTAATTGTTTCAGAGTTAAGTCTATCAATAAAATTTTGTTTGTCAGTTTTCTAGCCCAGTAGGGCTTTCGTTTTCCTACTCTATACAGGGTAATTCCCTAGGGTTTTTTCCCTTCCTCTGACAATATATTCAATTCTGCAAACTGTTTAGGCTGCTTTTTAGTACCTAACTTTTGTTTTCCTGCTGAAAGAGAACAGTGGCCATTATTATTATTCTTTATTTATAAAGTGCCAGCATATTCCGCAGCGCTGTACAATAGGCACAGTATAGACAGGGTTACAATACATTGAACAACATTTGACAAAAGTACAGGAGGAGATGAGGGCCCTATTCCCGTAGGAACTCACAATCTAGAAGGGTTGGGGTTGGAAACAGGAGGAGCGGACTGCAAGGTGAGAGTGAGTGATGGTTGCGTCAGTGAGTTGGGTGGTAGGCTTCCCTAAATAGGAACGTTTTAAGGAGCGTTTGAAAGAAGAGAAATTAGGGGAAAGTCTGACAGTACGAGGGAGAGCGTTCCAGCAAATGGGGGCTGTGCGTGAGAAGTCCTGCAGTCTATCATGGGAAGAGGTGATGCAGGGAGACGCTAGGCGCAGGTCACTGTTTGACCTTAGGGAGCGGGCTGGGTGTATTTGGTGATTAGTGAGGACAGGTAGTGGAGAGCTGAGTTAGTGAGGATTTTGTTGGTCAGGGTAAGGATTTTAAATTTAATTCTGCAGTGGATGGGGAGCCAGTGAAGGGACTCACAGAGGGGAGCGGCAGAGACAGAGCGGCGGGTGAGGTGGATTAGCCTGGCGGAGGCGTTCAGGATGGATTGTAGGGGGGAGAGGCGAGAGAGGGGGAGGCCAGATAAGAGATTATTGCACTAGTCAAGTCGGGATATTACCAGGGCGTGTATGAGTTGTTTTGTGGCGACAGCGGTAAGAAATGGCCGAATTCTGGAAATATTACGTAGTTGGTATCGACAGGAGGAGGAAAGAGACTGGATGTGGGGGATGAAGGAAAGAGCAGAGTCAAGTGTAACTCCAAGACAGCGAACCTAGTTTGATGGGGAGATAGTGATACCCTCCACCGTGATGGAAAAGTCAGGAGGCGGGGAGGCATTAGAAGGAGGAATAAGTAGGAGCTCAGTCTTAGACATGTTGATCTTTAGGTGGTGAGAGACCATCCAGGAGGAGATGCCTTTGGAAAGGACAGGGGGAGAGAGATCAGGGGTAGAGAGTTAGATCTGAGTGGAGTGTCATCAGCATAGAGGTGGTAATTGAAGCCAAAGCTATTAATGATTTTGCCCAGGGAGGAGGTGTAGATGGAAAAGAGCAGAGGACCAAGGACAGAGCCTTGAGGTACACCAACAGATAGAGGCAATGAAGAGGAGGAGGAGGAGTTACCAGCAAAGGACACAGAGAAGGACCTGTTGGATAAATAGGAGTCAACCCAAGCGAGTGCAGTGTCACAGAGACCAAGAGAGCTGAGGGTCTGCAGAAGGAGGGGGTGGTCAACAGTGTCAAAAGCAGCCGAGAGGTCAAGCAGGATGAGGATAGAATAGTGTCCCTGTTTTTTAGCAGTTAGGAGGTCGTTGGTGACTTTGGTGAGGGCAGTTTCAGTTGAGTGTAGGGGACGGAAACCTGACTGCAGTGGGTCAAGTAGGGAATTGGAGGACAGGAAGAGGGAGAGACGGTTGAAGACTAGTTTCTCTAAGAGCTTAGATGTGAAGGGAAGCAGGGATACAGGGTGGTAGTTGGATGGCCACCTGGACAATGGGCTGGTCTATTGGCACCATTCTTGAGTGGGGAGCCCCAGAAAGCATATTTTGATCTGGAGCCAAGCCAAGCTAATGACTATGCCAAACTGGAAGCAGAAATATTGACCCGGTTGGGTGTCACGGCAGCAGTACGTGCTCAAAGGTTTCATGCCTGGATATTCCATCAGGAGAAACCGCCACGTTCACAGATGTATGATCTGATCCACCTGGCACGCAAGTGGTTGCAACCAGAGGTGAATACCGCAGCTCAAATATTGAACAGCTTGTGATGGACTGCTTTGTAAGGAGCTTACCCCTTACCCCTTCGTAATGGTGGGAGACGAACCGGAGACCGAGATGTTTCATAGTCTTGATTTGAGCAGTGGGAAGTTTGGGGCTGCACAGTGGGAGGACCCTACGCTGGCAGATGTGAGGGGAAACATTGCAGTTTTAAATGGGTCGGAGAAACCCTTAATATCACAACCTGCTCCAAATAAAGTGGGGGTTAATATAGCTGAAACTCTCTCTGCACCACAGAGGCGTAAAGTTGTTACATTTGTAGCTAAGAACTCTGATGTATTTACTACAGTGCCAGGCAGAACACATATAGTGAAACATGACATCTATACTGACCCAGGGAAGTGTGTTCGCCTGAAACCCATTGGGAGAGTCGTGGTTAAACCACAAACATCTAAAGTGGAGGCGATACTCAACTGGCCACGCCCTGTTTCCAAGAAACAAGTTAGAGCATTTTTGGGGATAACTGGGTATTACCGCAGGTTCGTCCCTAACTTTGCAACAATTGCAGGTCCTTTGATGGATCTGACTAAAGCTAGAGGCCCTGTCATGGTAAAATGGACACCTGAGGCAGAACAAGCCTTCGTAGCATTACAAGCTGCCCTTTGTGCTGCCCCGGTACTGGCTACACCAGATTTCTCTAAACAGTTTGTTGTGCAAACCGATGCGTCAGATGTTGGTGTAGGGGCTGTTTTATCTCAGGAAGTTCAGGGTGAAGAACATCCTGTTATGTATTTGAGCAGGAAACTCAATTCTCATGAGAAAGACTACTCCATAGTGGAGAAAGAATGTCTGGCCATCAAATGGGCACTGGAGTCCCTGAAGTATTATTTGTTAGGACAACCCTTTAAACTGCTCACTAATCATGCTCCTCTCACATGGATGAGCCGAAATAGGGAAACTAACGCTAGGGTGACCCGTTGGTTTCTTTGCCTGCAACCCTTCAATTTCTCTGTGGAACCCAAGACAGGTTCTGTGCTGGGAAATGCAGATGGTCTTTCAAGGGCTCACTGTCTGTTGTCTCTCACCCCGGTTGGTCTAAGCTGGGGGGAGGATGTGTGAGAGAGTCAGGGACTGACTGTTTAGTTAGTGCTCTGGTGAGAGTGAGGATTTGTTTTCTGTTTAATTTTATTTTGAACTGCATGTGAAACACCTTTCATTGAACAAATAAAGTCTTGTTAAAAGGATTTCCAGTGTCTGTCAAACTTGCCCTAGAAGACTATGCAGACTGAGCCCTAATTTGTGACGGTCAATCACAATATATATATTTTTTTATTGAAAGCTTAGCAAAATTCCCATAGGGTACAGAAAAACATATTCAGTGGTGACAGTAAGCGTACCGACACACGAGTGCAGTTAGTGCTTGCATGTGTCCGCACTTCCCTGCGTCTGTGTCGTTTTGACGGGGAGGGCCAACCACCGGACGTGAAAAATAACCAAACCCTTAAGGGATTATTCATAGATAGCCGAACTGGCCCTGAAACAGTGAATTTGCCAGTAAGATGCAGTTTCGTGGCCATTTGGTTATTCAAAAAGCAGGCAGTTCGCCAAATTGTGTCGGCTGGGTGGAGTAGAGGTAACATCACTGCTCTATGACTGTGGAGACACAGGTTTGAATCCCAGCAAGAGCACCTCTCCAGTAAGTGTCCTTGGGCAAGACACCTAACGGTACACACTCGCCACCCAGGACATACTTGAAAACGAGAGAAATCTCAATGTATCCTTCCTGGTAAAATACTTTTTCAAAAAAATATAATTATTGGCATATTCCCAGTGAAATACAGTGCTGTTCGTTGTTATGTTTTGTTTTTTTATCCGTTTGTCGGCTAGTCAGCTTTTTCCGGCAGCTGGTCAGTGCTCTGTTCAGCGGGTCGGCAACTTTTTTGGATCAATTCGGTGTTGATTGGGCGGGTCTTTGGCCGGGTTTTTGGATGTGTTTGGCGGTTTTGTGGCAGTTTTTCCAATCAATTAGCTGTTTTATCGGATGCGTTCGGCGGCTTGTTCCCCGCACTTCAGGGACCCTGAGGTGAATGCTGAATTCACTGCAGGGTCAGCGAATGATACTCGCCGAATTGTGGGGTACGGGAGAGCACCGAAATGTCAGTGATATTTCGGTGCTCTGAATAACCCGGTTAATCCAGGTGCAGCACTGATATTATAAATCCCATAGGCTCAATGGGTCTCTAGAGTCTCTTTTAGGGATTGGGGAGACATTTGATTTGGCTGCCATCAAATTGTAGGAACAAAAGCAAGTTTAATCAGATTTAATATGAGAAAGGGTCAGAAGTTGATCAGTTTTCCACAGTCTAGCAATGTAAAAGGCCATAGTAGATATTATTTCAAAAGAGCTTTCTAAGCTTAAATTTAGATAGAAAGGACTTTCCCAATTAAAGGACCTCTTGTAGACATGGGTTTTAAATTTCTTTTTAATAATAAAAAAAAGCAGAATACATGATGAGAGCAATCAAGAACAGTACATCGGTGAGGTATTGGTGTACCTTATTGATGTGTGGAAACAGAGGCAAGTTAAAGTGATGCTATTTGACAGTATTGACAGGTCTCCAATGGATTCATTCCACAAGAATTATTTGTTAAACGTTCGTTCTGTAAATCCTGATGTAATCAACTGTTCAGGATCTGTTGTATAAGAGGGAACAGGATCACAGTTAATGTTACTGGAGAAGACGCTTGACATGTTGATGTGATTCAGGCTAAACTCTATGAAGCATAATAATAATAGTTAACGGTGCACTATATAAAAAATGAGATTATCATAGCGTTACACTGTAATGTTATGGGTATATATAATCCCCTGTTGCATAAATTTGCTCACAGGATAACACTGGATTAAATGCTCATCATAAATACTCAGCTGACGTGGTTGCATTTCCTTGTTCTGTTCATGGAGCTGCTACACCACCAATGTCCAATTTCCTTAGAGAGATCCTCAGTCAGGTCCTCCAATGCCCCTGTTATTGTATTGGGGATAAATGAATAGTAACTCAGAATATAAGTAAAAAATTTAATAAAATTTACAAATAAAACAATTCAAAATAAAATCAAATCCGACGCGTCTCGTCCTGGTGGACTTTTTCAAGGATCTTTGTAACAGGGGATTATACAGTTGTGTTCAAAATTATTCAACCCCAATGCTGTAAAGGGTTTTAGGGAATTTAGTGTACATTTGTAATTGTATTCAGAATGAAATCCTACAAGGACTTTTTAAAGAACCATATGCAACTAAAATGACATCAATT
Source organism: Leptobrachium leishanense (assembly GCA_009667805.1). NCBI lineage: Eukaryota > Metazoa > Chordata > Amphibia > Anura > Megophryidae > Leptobrachium > Leptobrachium leishanense. The sequence goes on along the minus strand of CM019066.1, from coordinate 89,694,827 downwards.
GGTTTTGTAATACAGTAGTAAATGTTTCTTTTGTGAATTCTTCATTGACACAATTATTCAACCCCTTAAAGACTACCACTCTGAAGAACAGAGGTTCATTCAAGTGTTTTCAATCAGGTATTGAAAACACCTGTGGATGTCACGGAGCAGCAATAAAGCATAATAAGCACCAATTAGGCAGCTTTAAAATGACTGTGATACTCATTTCCTTCTAGACATTTACTGGTGTGGTTACAAACATGGTGAAGTCAAGAGAATGGTCCAGGGAGACAAGAGAAGAGGTGATTGCTCTTCACAGGAAGGGCAATGGCTATAAGAAGATTGCAAAGATGTTAAACATACCAAGAGAGACCATAGGAAGCATCATTCGCAAATTCAAGGCAAAGGGCACTGTTGAAACGCTACCTGGTCGTGGCAGAAAGAAGATGCTGACTTCGACTGCTGTGCGCTTCCTGAAGCGTAGAGTGGAGAAAAGTCCCCGTGTGACTGCTGAGGAACTGAGAAAAGATTTGTCAGGTGTGGGTACTGAAGTTTCAGCTCAGACAATACGGCACAAACTGCGTAATGAAGGCCTCCATGCCAGAACTCCCAGGCGCACCCCCTTGCTGTCTCCAAAGAATAAGAAGAGTCGACTGCAGTATGCCAAAAGTTATGTGGACAAACCACAGAAGTTTTGGGATAGTGTTCTGTGGACTGATGAAACAAAATTAGAACTGTTTGGGCCCATGGATCAACGCTATGTTTGGAGGAGGAAGAACAAGGCCTATGAAGAAAAGAACACCTTGCCTACTGTGAAGCATGGCGGGGGGTCAATCATGCTTTGGGGCTGTTTTGCTTCTGCAGGTACAGGGAAGCTTCAGCGTGTGCAAGGTACAATGAATTCTCTTCAGTACCAGGAGATATTGGATGACAATGTGATGCAGTCTGTCACAAACCTGAGGCTTGGGAGACATTGGACCTTTCAACAGGACAATGATCCCAAGCATACCTCAAAGTCCACTAGAGCATGGTTGCAGATTAAAGGCTGGAACATTTTGGAGTGGCCATCGCAGTCACCTGATTTAAATCTGATTGAGAACCTCTGGTGGGACTTAAAGAAAGCAGTTGCAGTGCGCAAGCCTAAGAATGTGACTGAACTGGAGGCTTTTGCCCATGACGAATGGGCGAAGATACCCGTAGATCGCTGCAAGACACTTGTGTCAAGCTATGCTTCACGTTTAAAAGCTGTTATAACTGTAAAAGGATGTTGTACTAAGATTGAATGTCACTTGGGGGTTGAATAAAACTGATAATGATGTGAGCACAGAAAAGACATTTGTGGTTATTTCATTATAAATGTTATGTTATATTTGTCTGACCTACACATGCCTCTTTGATTTAATTGTAAGCAAGATGACTGAATGATCAATGTCAAACTGGCCAAAACACTCAATTTCAGTGGGGGTTGAATAATTTTGAACACAACTGTATATACCCATAACTTTACAGTGTAACGCTATGATAATCAAATTTTTTATATAGTGCACCTTTATCTATTTTTATTATGGTTTGCTGTGTATGGATGAAAAGGAGGAACCATCCGAAGGAGCACTATTAAGATACGTATACTTATTGATTTTTGTACACGTATTCCCAAGCGTTTAAAGGCCCAGCAACTACATATATTTAAACTCTATGAAGACATACATCCGCCAGATTTGGCTCACTGGCTTGTCCTCTGTACATTTATAGGCTTGGTTTCCAGTGACAATACAAACAATCCATTCAGATGGTAGCTGATTCCCTGGTTGTTAACAATTAGCACATACAACATGAAGTACATAACTAAAGAAGACGTATTGATCATGGTTGTTGGGTGTCCTAAAATAAAGTTAGAGATACCTCTTGAGTTGCTAACTTGCTAAAACACAGCATTTACATACAATATATTGTTGTCTATACCCTGTAAAACAGTATATTTGCCTGGGATTCAGCTAGCTGGTTGTTTTTCACATAAATATAGATGGAGTTGATATATCGTTTGGTAAAGTTGTTACCACTATAAGTAAAGCTGATCCAAGAAAAAATGCTGAACCTAAAAGCACACTTTGGGCTTTTAGTAAATATATCCATAAATATTTTCACCTCCTCTAAGTATTCTAGTTTTATCCGTACGTTTGTTTTTCTTATGATCTCATACTCTGGTATTGTTGTATCGCTCACTGGTTGTGTCATTTACTCTCTTTGCGTATTAAGTTTAATGATGGGTTAGCTTCACTCAATTGTTCTCACACTTCAGTCGCATCGGGTGTCAAAATCTCAGTTACCTGTTTCACAATCCCATTCAATGGCTATCAAATCTCACATTCTGGCAGGACAATATCACTCACAGGGTACCATGTGTCACGTCGAGAAGAGTATTCTCACACACTGAAGGGGTTATTCAGAAAACACCGAACTTGCCACCAAAATTGGACCAAACGGTGTTTGGCGAATTGACAGCTTGGTGACTAGACGAACTGTCACACAATTGCACCGTACGGCACGTTCGACACTTTCTGAATAACCCCTTTAGTGAAGAAATGGCAGTATTTAAGAGAAGGCAGAAAGCACGGGTGGAACTTACCATTTGACCGTGAGGGCTGGAGAGCAGAAATATTCAGCATGTCCTGTCCTGCCTCCCGGATGGACAATTGTAACAATGTTATGTTGCTTGTGTATATCCTCAGTTTGAAAATAACTTGGCCAGTGTAGATGATTGCATTGGAGAAGTAGTCGAATGAGTGGGTTTTGGAAAGACACACCCTTTATAAGGTTGGGTGTAGAGGTCTTCAGAAAACTGAAGGTGGTAACAGCTGGCTGACAAGACATTTTCAGGTGTTACACTTTTTATCAGAATGCTTGGGTGAATTCCAGATTATTGGCACTTCTGGATTTCAGTGCAATGCAATGTTTTAGAGGAAGAGGTTTTAGAGGTTTTAAAGATCACAGCAGGAGAGCAGCAATCCCCATCCTGCAGCCACCACCAGCTTGTACACACGGTGGGATTGCTGTTTGGGGTTACTCTGAGGATATGCTGTGTGGAGTCAGACTGACTCTAAGCAGCATGTCACATGCTGGGGCTGCCCAGAGGCTCCCAGCGTCTGCTGTAGTCTGCTGCAGGGATCGAGAGCCGGGATCCCAAGCAGCAGCACCCTTCTATCCATGAATACAAAAATCCCTATGACTTTGGGAAAACTCAGAATATCAGAATTTTCAGAGTTTAGAATTTATAGATACACTATATTGCCAAACGTATTCGCTCACCCATCCAAATAATCAGAATCAGGTGTTCCAATCACTTCCATGGCCACAGATATATAAAATCAAGCACCTAGGCATGCAGACTGTATTTACAAACATTTGTGAAAGAATGGGTCGCTTTTAGGAGCTCAGTGAATTCCAGCGTGGAACTGTGATAGGATGCCACCTGTGCAACAAATCCAGTCGTGAAATTTCTTCGCTCCTAAATATTCCACAGTCAACTGTCAGCTGTATTATAAGAACGTGGAAGTGTTTGGGAATGACAGCAACTCAGCCACAAAGTGGTAGGCCACGTAAACTGACGGAGCGGGGTCAGTGGATGCTGAGGCGCATAGTGCGAAGAGGTCACCAACTTTCTGCATAGACCATCGCTACAGACCTTCAACCTTCATGTGGCCTTCAGATTAGCTCAAGAACAGTGCGTAGAGAGCTTCATCGAATGGGTTTCCATGGCCGAGCAGCTGCATCCAAACCATACATCACCAAGTGCAATGCAAAGCGTTGGATGCAGTGGCGTAAAGCATGCCGCCACTGGACTCTAGAGCAGTGGAGATGCGTTCTCTGGAGTGACAAATCGTGCTTCTCCATCTGGCAATCTGATAGACGAGTCTGGGTTTGGCGGTTGCCAGGAGAACGGTACTTGTCTGACTGCATTGTGCCAAGTATAAAGTATGGTGGAGGGGGGATTATGGTGTGGGGTTGTTTTTCAGGAGCTGGGCTTGGCCCCTTAGTTCCCCAGTGAAAGGAACTCTGAATGCTTCAGCATACCAAGACATTTTGGACAACTCCATGCTCCCAACTTTGTGGGAAAAGTTTGAAGCTGGCCCCTTCCTCTTCCAGCATGACTGTGCGCCAGTGCACAAAGCAAGGTCCATAAAGACATGGATGACAGAGTCTGGTGTGGATGAACTTGACTGGCCTGCACAGAGTCCTGACCTCAACCCGATAGAACACCTTTGGGATAATTTAGAGCGGAGACTGAGAGCCAGGCCTTCTCGTCCAACATCAGTGTGTGACCTCACAAATGCGATTCTGGAAGAATGGTCAAAAATTCCCATAAACACACGCCTAAACCTTGTGGACAGCCTTCCCAGGAGAGTTGAAGCTGTTATAGCTGCAAAGGGTGCACCGTCGTCATATTGAACCCTATGGATTAGGAATGGGATGTCACTTAAATTCATATGCGAGTCAAGGCAGGTGAGCGAATACTTTTGGCAATATAGTGTATGTTGAGTTAAATGTAAAAGTTTAATTTAGTTAAAGTTATTTAAAAATATATTAAGAAATATTATTGTTGGGAAGGACATGAATCAAAGGCCATGGGTAATAGGTCTAAAGCAATCCTGATAGTATTCTACAGGAATCCGTGAGAACCTGGAGAAACTGTATAGAAATAGCCATTACCTGGTTATGGTCTAGTTTACATAGTTCACAAACAAACACATGTCTTCTTTCCCTTTACGCTATAGAACTGATTGGCGTTAGCCGTTTACATTACCAATATGTCTCACATCCCACGATAGTTTGATGGGTGTTTGCCAACAATGTTATCTGGATTTGTTTCCACAATATGCTCAGTGTCTTGTCAAACAGTTCGTCAGTTCGTTCACCTTCCACTCCTATCACATAGACGGTTATTGAATTGGTTGCTTGCGTCCTTTGGTTTATTCAATGAAATCAATGTGAAATGCAGATACCGTAGATCCTTGATTACCCGATGGAAAAAATACTTAATGAAAATATGTATTTGTGTTTACCAGATAATTACATTAACTCTAGGTTAATGAAAGGTTATTTCATTCATGTAAATTTGTCCATGAATGTGCTAATGAAATATATCTTCTGTAAGTCAAAGTGTCATTAAAGGGACCCTATACCTAAAAAAAAAAAATACATTTATGGGGGGAAGGGAGGCAGGCTACTATGACCATGACCACTTAAATATGCTTAAGTGGTCATAGTGGAACGAGCATATGCACCCATTATTTGATCTTACAGAACCCCCAATTGTAACCCCCTTCTGGTACAATTGACTGTTGAGTGAGTGTGCAATGAATTGAACAAATGATGGTTTGACCCTATTCATTAGGTACTTTATATACAAAACAGAAGCTCTAAACAACAACAAGGGCTTTGTACAGTTGGTTGCAGGCCCCCAAGATTCCCTCCTCCTCCACCATAAAGGACTCACTGGGACCACAACTCATTATGTGACAACCCTCTCAGTCAACGTTATAGTAATACCAGGTGCTCAGTGGCTGTTCGCCGTTAACCTTACACGTAATCCTTTAGGCTGCACAGACACCAAACATACAGAAACATAATACTAATTATAAGGCCTTTTGTAGTGTAGCGCTCACTCCCGGAGGAGCCGCTGAATTTAACCTCGGGTTAGTCTCACCGCACTAGGGAATAAATATACACCAGCACTGTTGTGGATTTTATAGATTATATACTTTACTGATCCCAATAAAGCGGCTTATATAATGTGAATACGGTATATGAACGACAGGATTTCGTAATGCGAGAAAAACACGCGGCGGCAAAAGGAAAGTTTAACCCCTTCGTTTCTGGAGTGTAAGTCCCGTAAAAGTAATGTCCCAAAAAGGTGTGTGTGTGCGATTCGGGTACCCGGGTACTATATTCTACTGGCCAGTGAATGGATTGAGCAATTCTTCGACTAGTCACGTTGGGGCCCTGTAGATTTAAACAATACTGCACCGTGCTTTGTTTAAACTTGGACTGTGGCCTGGAAGGCCTCTCACCATCCGCTAGACAATCTGTTCCGCTGTCCGATCAAGGATCTCTCTCCGCTTGATTATACTGGAACTCTGTGCCACCGGATCCACTTCTCCTGCTTGTCCGATTTCGGTAACGAGAATTACGGCCTACCGCCTGGACTCCCAGTGGATCATCACGGTCTCCTTACTCGGGGTCCAAACCGGAACGTTGTGTCTGCGCAAAACCTCTCAGCGATGTGTGGATAGGTCTCTGCCAGCACTGTCTCTGATTCTCAGCACCCGCAAGGCAGCTCCTGCTCTCCGGCCTGGTCTCAATCTCTGGCAGTCTCACGTGCGTCTTCCACCTTTCGTCGCTTGGCTCACACTGGCTCTCCTTCGCTCTCTCCCACCCACTTCCTGTCCCCACCGCAAAGCATGATGGAAAACGTAGTCCCGTTGTGTCCAGTATACTTTACATTGCGCATGTCTCCCTCTGGTGGCCAAACCCGAGCAATACATCAACAGAGTTTTTAAACAGCGCTACAGTAGCATTAGTAAATAAATAAAATTGAATCTCTAACTCTACATTTAACCCTTATTCTTTAATCTGCCCCGTTGCAACGGAGCGGTTGGCAGGTACAAGCCCAGGATGCATTGACACACAGCAGGTAAGCATACAGTGGATAATCAGGTGATTGGTACATACTGTACACAGGAATCACTAGTGAGGGGCAAGGCAAGAATAGGGCTGACTTGTGATGTTGCTGTATAATGGACAGAGGTAGCTCAGGAAAGGGGCTGAGCACAAAACACAGGACAGAAACAAGACCGAAAGGGAGAGCTAGATACAGAGGGAACTTAGAGGGGACACAAGGCAGGAAAGGGGCTGACTGGGAACTTGGAGAAACAGCAGGGCTGGAGTCCAGGGTTGCAGGGATACAGGAAACACGGTGGGGGTTCCCTGTAGACACACAGTGGTGGTTCTGTGGAGGCACAGTGGAACACGTTGGGCAGCAGGATATTCCAAGCGTAGAATCCAAAAAGGGGTGATCCGAATAACAAAGTCCAGGGGCAAATCCTAATGTTGAGGGTAGGTGGAGAGATAGGGAAGTCAGGAAAAAAGGCCAAGGGTTTGGTACACAGATATTAGCAGGGGTCCAGCGAGTAAACTTCTAGCTGACAATCAGATGCAATGAGCTCTGAGCAACAACAATGCAGAAGGAAGGAAGGGTGGGACCTCCATTTAACCCCTTACCGCCTCGAGACGTTCTATGTTGTCATCATGGCAAGAGGGCTTTGAAGACGCAGGATGCACCGGTAAGCCCCACTGTATTCAATGAGCCACCTCGGCCCCTCCTCACAGACGGCAAGCAAGTGCATGCGCCATTGGCTGCAGTGGGACGGCCCACCCTAGCAACAGACACGTGGTGCATGTCATTGACTGCAGGGGGATGGCCTGAGTTCAGGCCGTCCCCCTGCAGTCAATGACATGCTCCACGCATCTGCTGCTAGGGTGGGCCAAAATCAGCAGCCCATGCAGCACCTTTCGGCGAGGCAAACCTGTACACCTCGTCGGCATTAAGCCATCCCCAACGGGCGAGACACTCCTGTCACTAAGGGGTTACGGAGGCCTAATTACAGGTCATAGCTGACACCTGTAGCTTGAGAAGTCCAGCAGGGCAGTACTAGAATCCATTCAGGCAGCACCTTTCATGTGGTAGCAACATTTTCCCTTCCTGCATCAGCGAGGGCCGTGACAGCTGTATCCTTCTGTACCTGGAAAACATTAACCTTACCCTGAACCCTTCAACTCAATCTCTCACCTCCATATTTTATTCTCTCTAGTACTTCATGAACCTATATCTGATTTTCTCAACTTGGCTGGCAATTTATTGTATGTTCACAATGATGGGGCTGTTTTTCAGGGATTGGGCTCAGCCCGTTACTTCCAATGAAGGGATATCTTAAAGCGTCAGCATACAAAGACATTTTGGACAATGCTATGTGGGAACTTTGTGGAAACAGTTTGGTGAAGGCCCTTTTCTATTCCATCATGACTATGCCCCAGTGCAAAAAACAAGGTCCATAAAGACAAGGTTGGATGAGTTTGCTGTGGAAGAACTTGACTGGCCGCACAGAGCCCTGACCTCAATCCCATCCAACACTTTTGAAATGAACTGGAATTGAGATTGTGAGCCATATCTTGTTGTCCATCATCAATGGGTGACCTTACAAATGCTGTACCTGATGAACAGGCAAAACTTCACACAGAAATAATCCAAAATCTTGTGGAAAGCCTTCCCAGAAAAGTGGAAGCGAGGGGGGTGTGGCCGGCCGCATTGGGGAAGCAGACGTGATTTTAAGGAGCTCCGCTGGAACCTACTGCTATAGGGGATTTCCTCGTGCCTTACCCTATAAGATGCTAGTCATCGAGAAGCGAACTCCGGAGCTCGTATTGGCCCCCCTCTCCGGAGTTTGGAGGTGTCTGGAGGAGTTTGCGGCCTCTGAGGGAGCCCTGCAGTCGGCCATCTTGAGGCCTACACCCCGGCACTTCGTAGGCCTGCTCCACGTGTGACCCTCTTACCCGGGTGTACGGCTGTGGCGGTCAGAGAGGATGGAGGGCCCCCGTCCACTGATTGCTGCTGCGGTCCCTGTAGCAGAGAAGGGGGGAGAGGGAACATTCCAGGGGCAGCTGGATCCCCCACCCCCCGTCGATACATTGGGAGCCATGTTGGAGCGCCTCGAGGCTGTTATGGAGCTGATACCAGGGGATGACGACACTCCACTCATGCGCGGTGCGTGGCGCCGGATGATGGCCGTGCTGTGGGGCGATCAGAGGCCAGAGACCTTCGATGGAGGAGCGGCGGCGGATGTCTTACCGACGGCCCATGTAGAGGTCCCTCCGGAGGTGGATGCCGCGACTTTGTCCGGGATCGTGAGTGAGCAACGGCACGACCATGAAGTAGCTGTGGGCTTCTCGGCAGACGAAGGGGTGGCGGTTGTGCTGCAGCCGCAGCTTTTGGATTCTGTGTGGCTCCGGGAGGAAAATTGCCCATCCGCACTACTCCCGTTACTGGCGCCACAGGGGTCCCTAGATCCACCTGTATTAACTGAGCTACTTGTGGCTGATGCTCGACCACCCACTACCAGGGGCCGCATTGCAGTTCGACCGCTGCTGGAGCAGCAGACCTCCTACCTCGCTGAGGGACCTGCATGGGCGAATACCGGCCTCTATTGCGGTGCCTTGCCTGTGGCTCGGGAGCCTCTGTTCCGGGATGCCGGCTGACGGGATGCTGATCCCTGGATGTACCCTTTGCTGTAATGACACCCCCCCCTGCTGACTCTTTTTTGTTTTATCCCCCCCTGCAAACGATGACTTTACTGCTCTGTCTGAGATTCACCACTGTTTATTTTTCCCCTTTTTTTTATTTTTTATGAGACCCCCCTTTAAATTCCCCCCCCCTTACTCTGGGACATTGCAGGTGTTCTTATATTCTCAAGGACTTTGCCTATAGGTTGTTATTTGTGTACTCTGAGATCTTTTGATTTTTATTTACGGAATTTTCATTTTACAGATGCTGTTGTCCCCTCCCTTTTATTCCTCCTTTTTTTTTTATCTTATTGGCATATCCGGGTTGACTTGGGAGGCGCTGCAATGCCTGGTGCCCAGTTTGGCCCCCCGAGTGCCTGGGCCTGGTGCCATTATCCCCCCTGGCCCTCACACACGGTTTGTCTCCGTGCGGGAACCCACCAGGGCAGGCACAATTTTGGTCTTTGCCATCTTTTCCCCCTTCCCCCCCCCCCATTTTTATGTTCGTTATACTCAGCAGTGCTTTTATATAGTTGTTTCTTTTTCTTTGTTTCATTTTGTATACCTTTTCCCTTTTATAGCTGACTTAATTATTGTCTTTTGTAAGATGTGGTTTATTTCTTTTTCTGAAGTGTATTTTTGCGCTACCTATTACCCCCTTTCCCTCCTCCCTCTTGGATAATATTATACGCTAAGACCCCCCCCTTTTTCGGGGATGTTTATTATTTTTCACATGTGGAATTTATGCTGTGGATGGCCCTGCGTGGCCCTTGTTTTCCACGTTTGATTATATGTTGACTTACTTACAAAATAAAAATCTTAAATTCAAAAAAAAAAAAGAAAAGTGGAAGCTGTTGTAGCTGCAAAGGGGAACCAACTGCATATTAATGTCTATGTATTTTTAATGCAATGTCATAAAAGTCACTGTTGGTGTAATGGTCAGATGTCCCAATACGTCCATATAGTGTATGTGGTTTCAGAGTAAGAAATACGTCTTTAACGAGCCAGCTTATATTGAGAGCATAGGCGTGCGCACGGGGGGTGCCGGGTGTGCCTGGGCACACCCTAATCCCACATCGTTTTTCTTTTTTACTCAGGGCTGCTTGAAGGGCTGGAACCTGCCTCTCTGGTGTGCCTTCACTGACCGCTGCTCTGGAGGGCTCCCTGAGGCGGCCGGGTCAGCAGAAGACACACGCCTGCGTGTTAATCTGTTGCTATGCTCAGGGGCAGGCAGGGCCACTGCTCTGGAGGAATACTGTGTGGCTCTGTTGAATACCCCAGTGAGAGGCAGCACACAATGCTACCTGCATTTTTCTAGCGGCCGGGGCTGTTTCCCTATCCCCTAGAAGGTCTGTTGAAAGGTGGAACAGGAAGAAGCCCAGTTCTGAGACCATGTGACTGACTAGGGCCTCCTGTAGGGCACAGGGAGTGCGGTCTCGTGTAGTCTGCAGTCACCATGGAGGAGAGATAGGCTGGAAGGTATGGAGGAGAGAGGGGGTCCTTATCCTATCTTTTCCTTCACCTTTATTCTCAGCATTTCCATCTTTTATTGAATCTACTTTTTTCTATCTATCTGATTCTGTCTTTTCCCTTACATAGCCTTTTTCTGTCCATCTGTCTAACTGAAAATCTCTCCTTTGCCCAGTCCCTGCCAAGTTCAGGGAGCCCAAACCTGGTTCCAACTTCACAGTATTAGTGTGAGTTTTATTGCTGCGGAGCTCTTTGACATGCTCATGCACACCACACATATTACTGTACGTTTTGCTGCTGTGGAGCTCTGTGATAAAGTAATGTGCAGGGTGTATGAGCATGTCACAGAGCTCCACAGCAATAAAACGTACAGTAACATGTGGTGGGTATGAGCACGTCAGAGAGTTCCACAGTAATATGTGTGTGGTGGGTATGAGCATGTCACAGAGCTCCACAGCAATAAATGTACAGTAATGTGTGGTGGGTATGAGCATGTCACAGAGCTCCACAGCAATAAATGTACAGTAATTTGTGGTGGGTATGAGCATGTCACAGAGCTCCACAGCAATAAAACTCACCCTAATGTGCAGGGTGTACGAGCATGTCACAGAGCTCCAAAGCAATATGTGTGGTGTGTAGGAGCATGCCACAGAGCTCCATAGCAATAAAACGTAGTGTAATATGTGCAGTGTGTATGCGCATGTCACAGAGCTCCACAGCAATAAAACTCACAGAAGTAATTTGTGGTGTGTATGAACGTATCACAGAGCTCCCCAGCAATAAAACTACAATGGCGCCAAGCAGGGACAGGCAAGATGTGAGGAGAGCGTTGTCAGCACTGAGGAGGGATTCTCTCACATCCATAGACTGCAGCCCCCCGGGGCCAACTTGAATGCGAAAAGATAGCCACGGTATGAGCGTATCACAGCTCGACAGCAATAAAACTCCCAGTAATGTGTAAGCATTTCACAGCAATAAAACAGTAATGTGCGCTATGTATGAGTTTATCACAGAGCTTCACGGCAATAAAACTCATACACACAGCGTACATTACTGAAGGCTTTATTGCTGTGGAGCTCTGGGATATACTCAGACACATTGGACATTACTGTGAGTTTTATTGCTACATACCGGGGGGAGATATAGCTATAAGTGTATACAGTATGTAGACGTATGGCTATGTATGAAAATGCATGTATTTGTCTTTATACAGGTACCAGTCCAGCCTTACCCCATGGTCGTGACTCCACAACGAACAAGCAGGCTATATGCTGCCTGCCCTCTGAAAACTATGAATGATGGGTGGACGTCTTAAGAGCCACATGACGCACAGGAAGGAGGCTAAATAGTGGTGCAGGGCAGCAAGAGGTTAAGGGGCCACTTTACTCAAATTTCATCCCACTTTTTTTCACCCTTAACCTCCTTGCTGTGGACGATATGCTGAACACGTCCTCTTGTTGCCCGCTTGTGTGTGGAGGAAGAGGTCTCAGCTTGTTGTCAAAGTACCACTCAGCGTTTATCATGGGCTTCTTCCACAGCACCATGACATTTTGGATTCTCTGCCCACCCGGACACTGACGTCATTGCAGATTTTCTTTGAAAAGTGCACTAATAGGATCTCCATTTCTAATTATTTATTAACATGTGTAACCGACAGAACATATAACCACCAATGGATAATAAAATGTGGGGAAATAAATTTACATGCTGCAAATTATTGAATTTCGAATGGAAATTTTAATTTTTTGATATAGCATTCTGATGTTAAATGACATATACACATAGTAATATATTTTGATTGCATGCATTAGTGTGTGTGTGTGTGTGTGTGTGTGTGTGTGGACGCATGTGTCGGTGTATATATTTAGATGTACATCCACACGCGTGTCTGAGCTTTTGGGTGCACACCCTAATGCAATAGGCTGCGCACACCTATGATTGAGAGATAAACTTCTCCGGCTTTTACCTGTCACTGAATGGGTTGATGCACTGCAGCTGCTCTTAGCTCAACGCCTGTTTCCATAGCAACCAGGGAGTTGCACTAAAAGTAGACTCAGGCGCTGGAGGAGGAGCAAGGCGAGGTAATCCCTGGCTTAAAGAAATTTACTCTCTGAATTCGGAGAAGTGTCTGCCTCTCAGAAACTCACTTCTGCATTCGCTGCAATCCAATCAGGATTATTCAAAGAGAGCCGATCTGGCCCCGAAATAATTGAACAGTGAAATTCAGTGTACGGTTACCTTTCCTGGCCATTCAGCTATTCGGAGAGCAGGCAGTTCGCCAAATCTTGGCGAATTGCCTGTAGGGATGGGCTGGCATTTCCGCGTGTTCGCCGCGTGTTCGCCCACAATGCACCACAATGGACCACAATGCACTTTTCAACTGCCCTGAAGCTTGTAATTGGCTACAGCCTTGCACCTGACCACAGGTCAGGTGCAAGACAGGTGCAAGACTATGCCAATCAGGGCTCAGAGTGCTGATTGGGCAAATTTTGCCCAATCATGGGCTCACAGAGCTATGTCCCGTAGCACACTATATAAGGCTTCCCCGCAGCCCCAGCGTGTGTGTTGCAGAAGTGAATCAGAGAGGAGAGGAGATTGTTGCATATCAGGGTGTATCACTGAGTTATACCAGAGTTCTGGGAATTTTTATCTGTGTCTTGGCACTGCCAGCTATCGGGGTGTATCACTGATTTATAGCATTGTTCTGGGAATTTGAATCTGTGTCTTGGCACTGCCAGCTATCAGGGACGGGGTGTATCACTAAATTATAGCAGAGTTCTGGAAAATCTGTATATCTTTAATCTAATTCTAGATACCATAGAATACCACAGTTGAATCAGAGTTCATCTGTATCTTTAATCTGTATCTTAATCTGTATCTTTATCTATTCAGAGTTGAATCTGGGTCTTGCCAGCTATCAGGGTGTTGCAGCCTGCAGGAGAGGAAGTGAATCAGAGAGAGAGTAGAGGACATTGGCAGCCTTGCAGTGAAAATGTCAGTGAAATCGCTGATTTATAGCAGAGTTCTGAATATCTTTAATCTAGATAACACAGTTGAATCAGAGTTCTGCATATCTCCAATCTTTATACCAGAGTCAAATCAGAGTTCTGTATATCTTTAATCTATATATCACTCACCATGTCAGAAAGACCAAAAAGGACAGGCAGACGCTCCCAGACACAGATAAGAGGGCAAGCAGCCTCTGTGTCGGAAGGCTGTGCCCTTGGTCGTGGACGTGGTGCATCCTCTGCAGGGGCACGCTTGTCCTTTCTAACTGGTGCTGGCCGTCTTAAGCAGCAGCAACATACAGAGGATTTGCAGGATTGGCTAACCAGGCCATCCTCATCCTCCGAGTCCTCTGCCAGCCAGGTTTGTAGTGGTTTACAGTCCACCTCAACTGCCAAAGCATCTAATTCAGCCTCCATGTCCACAGCTACTCCTGCCATAGCATCACCATCATACACGGAGGAATCATCTGAATTGTTTGACTACAATGACATGCTGCTTGAAGATGCGCAGCAACTCCAGTGCTCTGATTCAAACACTGAAGTTGAGGAAGGGAGTATAATCAGCCTAGAGGGAGGGGGTGCCAGTGACACACAAAGAACTGGCACTCATGTTCCCCCAGCAGCTGCAGCATACTTCCAAGTTGGCTCCAGTGACGAAGAGATAGGGGGTGATGATGATGATGAGGTCACTGACTCCATCTGGGTGTCTGATCGAACAGAGGAATCAAGTGAGGAGGAGGAGGAGGCACAACAAAAACGAGGCAGAATGTCCTCTATGAGCAACCGTAGCCAGTCCAAGACATCAGATGTCAGAGCTGCTCAGGTGCAGAGCGCTGTTGTCTCAAAACACACATCCAGGAACTCTGCTGTCTGGGAGTTCTTCACGACATGTGCAGCAGACCACAGCGTTGCTATTTGTACGCTATGTCTGAAGAGGATCAAGTGTGGGATAAACATCAGCCACTTGGGTACCACATGCTTGAAGTGACATATGACCACCTGTCATGCATCCCATTGACACAACACTTCCCATCGGCCCTCATCTGTCTGTACCCCCACTATATGTCATGCCATGTCTACAACCTCCACTGACAGGGATGGTGTACCAGGTCCTTCCTCAGAATGTGACAGCATCCCATCAGCTGCAGATTTACGCAGTCAGATTTCATTGCCCCAGCTACTGCAGCGTAAGAAAAAATATAGTCCCAACCATCCCCTCGCACAGCATCTAAATGCCAGCTTGGCAAAATTACTCGCATTACAGCTGCTGCCTTTCTAGCTGGCGGACTCTGCCTCCTTCCGTGAATTTGCCGAATGTGCCATACCACAGTGGCAGGTTCCAAAACACCAGTTCTTTTCAAGGAAGGTCATTCCAGCACTATACCAGCAAGTGGAAGACAATGTTATGGAGTCATTGGGAAAGGCAGTCAGCAGCAAGGTGCATATTACTTTAGACACGTGGTCCAGCAAGCATGGACAGGGCCGTTACATTTCCTTCACGGTACACTGGGTAACTCTGCTTGCAGCTGGGAGGGATCCAGGACGGGGCTCTGTGCTGGAGCTTGTTCATCCACCACACCTCCAGAAAGCTACTTATATGAGGTCTGTCTGCTCCACCACCTCTTCCTCCTCCTCCTCCTTCTCTGTCTCTGGCGAAGTGGCAGCTAAACTGACGCGTGGCAGTGGCTACGCAATGACTCAAGCAAAAAGATGCCATACTGTGCTTGAGCTGGTTTGTTTAGGGAACAGGAGCCACACCAATTGCCATTGTCTTCACCATATGGTGCAGGACTACCTAGGGGCAAGGGCAGACCTGGATACCTTTACAGCAGATGATCCACTGGCTTACTGGGTGTTGAGATTGGATTACTGGCCAGAATTTAGCCAATATTGAAAAATTCTATAATTCATTATAATTACCATAAACCTTTTCCAAGTTTCTTCTTATATATCAAAACCAAAGTAAGAGCTGCGCTACGCCATGGCGGAGACCCCAAAAAGAATCAATCACAAAACTGTATTGGTCTTTCTCAGAAGTCTGGCTTTCCTCGTTAAGCCAGATCTATTTATTAAAATACACAGAATTTATAGCCAATCAGTGTACAGATACATTACAACATCAAAGTTTAGCCCCTCAGTTAAAGTACTACCATATATGGTTCACGAGACCCTTTTCCCATTTTCCCGCTTCTGCGCACATTTTCCTGCACTGAACATAACAGGAAATCGGCCACAGCTCATATCCTATAGAAGGAAGAACGATCTATTCAGTATTGACACTAACAAAAATGGAGGGGGGAATTTCACAGCCCATTTATAAGAACCGGCTTTTTAAGACTAAATATTTATTATATTTACAGGAAATTAAAATCTAACAATTCTTTCCTTTGATCACATATCACCTGTGATCATCTAAAAGATAAACCAAACTTAGACAATTAAACCTGGGCTACAGTGTCCTTGCCTAAGACCTTTAGATCATTCTAGATGCTCAGATGGGAAGAAAAAAATTCTGGTATTTACTCCTAAAATACCTCAATACCTTTTATAATGTACAAAAGGATTCCCCAAGGAGGCCCTTTATGAGCATAAAATACACTTATCTATCTAGATTCACTCTTCCAGCGAACCACTTGGAGCGTAGGCAAAAATACCTAATCTAGACCTTAAATAACTATTTATTCCCATTTCCCAAAATATAATTCACCGAACAAGAAAAGTATAATAACTTGAAAGTAAAAGTTCATTTATCTAATAAATCAACATGAGTCAGATCTATATCAGTGTGTTTTCCTATGTTCAGCTTCACTCCACAAAACGCATATACACCTGCATTCATACACACATTCAAGAAATACATTCTCATTTTCACAAATTAAATCCTTTCTCACACTTATCTAGGGGATTAAATAAAAAAAATAAAAAATATTCCATAATCTAATACCATAGTCCACAGTGCGAGATCAGGGTGTGGTCTTTTTTTTTAACATCCCAGCTTGAGACGCATAATCATTGAATGTCATCAGAGCTCCCACCATAGGGACTCCTGAACAAGCTGTCTCTTTGCGCTGGTTGCTTATTACCTGTGACCTTTGACCTTGACACAAAATGTCCATGATTCGTTCCATATGCAGTCATTGTGACTGTCAGGTTTCTTGATGATGTGATATGGTTTTAGCAACAATAAAGAAAATAAAAGAAAAGAAAATATGGTATATACCGCTAATCATATACATCCATTCATTCATTGTCACTCTCAAATGCACGAAAACAATAAAAATGTTAATTTACACAAGAAGAGACACAGATAATAAATTTCAAAATGTCCCCGCGAAGCCTGTCGGCCTCACGCAATAAGAAATTATACTACTTCTGACTCATTGTTAGAGAAAAATATATATATATACACAACTTTGGCTCAAAAGGAAAATAGCCGAAGTGCATATTCCACCCTTTTATTAAATATATATATATTTTTAATTAATTTTTAATCACTATCCTATTCAGTCTTGTTCGGTGTTGTGAAACAAACCTGGCGTTTATAAAACACACCAATCCTCAAATGAAATAAAAAAAAAAAAAAAACAGCATTACTTTTATCGAATTAAAACTTTCCATTTACCACTATATATGTCATGAAACGTATTAATGCAAATGCATTAAATTCTATGTTCCTAAATACATTAATGAACTCTAATTTTAATTGGATGTGATCTTCAATAATCCTAAATGTGTCAGGGAATTTTGAACAATATTGATTGTAACTAAACAAAAAAAAATAACAAAATATAAAATAATAAAAGACACAAAATAATTATTACTTAGACGACATCAGAATATAAAAATACATTATCTTCTTTCTTTGTCTTCTGTCTTATTGGTTGAAAATAACAGTTTTGTAAAACTGACATGTCTTAAGTTATTTCCAAATCAATGATCTTCTACAAATAGCATGATTTATTGATGAGTTGTCGATAGATTATTTATTGCCTGGTGTCTGATATTCCTTATTATCCGGTTGATGTAACATTGCAATGTGAAATGATAATGTGTTTGGGTAAATTTCCTTCAATTCCAACATCTTTATCAATATTGGTATCGCATAATCTTCCATCTCTAGCTTGAGCAAAGGTGGCATGCATGGGTAATTTTCACCTAAAGTAAAAACTTGAAAAAAAATGTATTATTAATCTGTAAAAACTTTAAAATTCATATGGTTAAAATACTTTTAAAATGGAGAAAAAAATGCAACACATTTTTGGACACAAAGAAAAGGAGTGGTCATGAGTGAGACAACACGGAGAGAGAGGGGTCATGAGTGAGACAACACGGAGGAGGAGGGGTCATGAGTGAGACAACACGGAGGAGAGGAGGGGTCATGAGTGAGACAACACGGAGGAGAGGAGGGGTCATGAGTGAGACAACACGGAGGAGAGGAGGGGTCATGAGTGAACAACACGGAGGAGAGGAGGGGTCATGAGTGAGACAACACGGAGGAGTAGGAAAAGAATGAACTTCAATTCAAATAAAAAACACAACAAAAATATCATGAACTGGGAAAGAAAGTATAGAAGGGCATGTTTAAAACTTGACGCGTTAATTAGCACAAAAGTTCTCAGAGGAAACTCAGAGAAAAAGATTTTAATAAACATCAATAATCTTTATTAAGGATATTGGTTAAAAACAAACATTCAAACGTGAGGTGTTTGTGCAGCTATTTTACAACCTGTTTTATTCCCTCCAAGATATTCAATGGAGGCAAAGTTATACGCTATTGCACTTCACACCCAAAAGACAAAAACATCAGACAGCAAAAAAATACTAGACATCTGGCTACCACTGCAGAAAAAGAAAAAAATCAAACAATACTCAGATACCAACTACAACCTCCATCTCCCTTAGTCAACTAAAATAAAACCAAAAAAACCACCTTCTTTTATTTGAAATCTGCCTAAATTCCTTTGTACAGCGCTACTAAACCTGTAGGCGCTTTCCTTTAAACTTTCACTCAAATCCTTCAGCTTTATATCACTTCATCCTCTTAGATTCCAACAACTAAACATGAACCTACATATATATTCCATTATACAAGTTACAAAACTGTAAATGATCGCAGTCAGCCATTTTTGGCAAAACATAACCTATATTAAGGTGCGGTCAATCCTTAGTGCTGGACTCAAACAAAGACCAGAGGAAAATAACCGACCACGCCTCTCTTGGGAAAATGTACAACTTTGAGCCCATCACCTTGATACACTAATTTTTTATATATATATCATACACAATTTATAATCCATTTACAGTAAATAAAGCTCCCATAATTACTTTCTTTTATTCCACTACTGTACGCACGCCGAAGCACTCAAACGCGCCCAATCCACAACAGTTACAGTTTTATAAAGCACTAAAAGCTCCAGAATTCAACTGCTACTACAGTCTTTCAAGGCATTAGACACATGTCATTTTATATACTGTTCAATTATCCCAAATAGATACTCACAGAACAACAAAAATAACTACATATTCCATTATCCAACTTGCACTGGCTAAAGAGACTACTAGCATTCAAAGAAAAAAAATCCTTATACAAACACATAATAACATTAACATACATTACAAATAAAGAGTTTTTTTTAAATTAAATAAAAAAGAACAAAGAGAGAAAAAAATGAATGTATGAGAAAGAGAAAAAAAGTTAGCAGGCGCTTTTGAAAGTCACGGTCTCCATTTCCTGTGCCTTTTTTTTTTTTTTTTTTACACGAGGCAAGGCAGTAAGACACAGAAACAAAGAAACCTGGTTTACGAAAAGCAGTCCCTATACATAAATTACATATAAAAAACATAATATCAAAACTACGAAATAGAAAACATCAAAGATAAACACATACATTAATAGTTAGTAAAGACAAACATTTAAATAAACAGACGCAATCAATGGCCAGAAACAAAATATAAATAAAACAAAAACAACATGCAATCTGAAAGAAAAAACAGTTAGCAAATCCTTTAGAATCAGCGCGCAAACACATGCAGCAAAAAAATAAAGAAAAAAAAAAATGGCAGCAGCGCGCAAGAAAATAAAAATAAAATTAAGAGGAAAAAAAACCTGTCTCTCAATGGGAGATTAATCAGTTGATATACAAGAAGAAAATCTAATCAGTTAAAATAAAATTCTCACAATTACAAGATATGGACGACCCAGAAACACCAGAATTGAACTACAAGATAGACACAGAACGGAGACAAAACAACTAGAAACATCTCGTTTCTTTTTTATGAGTTCAATTTCCAGCAAATACAAATACTCAACACACCGGGCGAGTTCAAACACACGTGAGGTCCTCAAACGATTTTCCTTTACTACAATACATAAAATGACAAAAACAAATCAAGAGTCCAACCTTGCACCAAAAAAAAATTTTTAAAAAAAAATCAACAAGCTCTGAACCATAGCTTTAACTTCAAGGAAACTAAGCCTGGAGGCAAGTTCGTAAAACTGAACAAGCAAATGTAAGAATACATTCAAATGTAAAGATACACTTAAATAAAAAATACATCTGAATGGCAAATCCCACTTCAGACAACAACTGAAAAATTCTATAATTCATTATAATACCATAAACCTTTTCCAAGTTTCTTCTTATATATCAAAACCAAAGTAAGAGCTGCGCTACGCCATGGCGGAGACCCCCAAAAAGAATCAATCACAAAACTGTATTGGTCTTTCTCAGAAGTCTGGCTTTCCTCGTTAAGCCAGATCTATTTATTAAAATACACAGAATTTATAGCCAATCAGTGTACAGATACATTACAACATCAAAGTTTAGCCCCTCAGTTAAAGTACTACCATATATGGTTCACGAGACCCTTTTCCATCTTCCCGCTTCTGCGCACATTTTCCTGCACTGAACATAACAGGAAATCGGCCACAGCTCATATCCTATAGAAGGAGAACGATCTATTCAGTATTGACACTAACAAAAATGGAGGGGGGAATTTCACAGCCCATTTATAAGAACCGGCTTTTTAAGACTAAATATTTATTATATTTACAGGAAATTAAAATCTAACAAATATGCTATGCATCTACTAGGTGTGCCCTACATCCAGTGTGCTTTCTGAAAGGATGTTCAGTGTCGCTGGAGGTTTTACCACAGACAAAAGAGTGCGTCTGTCCACCGACTCGATAGACCGGCTGATATTTTAAAAATGAATCAGTCCTGGATCAGCAGCTATCACTCCCCTGATGCTGATGTAACTGAATAGATCGGGGATCTCTTCTGCATTCCAAAACCTCCACCCCTGCACTCTTCCACAATACCTCAGAGGGGTTACGGTGTGGAGGCACTAGCTGGCACCAAAGGCATAATATTTGGGTGCACTGACGTGTACCAGATTCATATCATTGTAATATTTGACCGCCAGGGTCCACCCCTGCACTCTTCCACCATACCTCAGAGGGGTTACGGTGTGAAGGCACTAGCTGGCACCAGGGCCCAATATTTGGATGCACTGACGCGTGTACCAGATTCATATCATTGTAATATTTCATGGCAGGGTCCACCCCTGCACTCTCCCACAATACCTCAGAGGGGTTACGGTGTGAAGGCACTAGCTGGCACCAAAGGTCAAATTTTAATGCACCTGTTGTTACTTTCATCCAAAACCTGCATAAGTTTCACCATAATTTAGCCAAAAAATCACTAAACTTGTTCTTCGTGTGCTAAAACGTCTCCTCTTTTCATACAGGCGGCTGCCCCAAGCAGTTGTTTATGAATAGATTAAAGGGAAACCATTTACCATCATTTGAAATGTAATTTTTTTCTTTTTAAATGTTTCTATACATCCTACAAATCAGCCACTTCACGGGCAGGTTTTGGGGACCTCCTAGGCACGATATTTGAAGGAATTTTTCATCTTTATTCTTAACCTTTATGTCATGGAAAAATCACTGTTCCTTTAAAAATGTTTTTTTTTTTACTTTTTTTCCTTGTTTCCTGTCCCCCAGGGCACTACCTGGACCCCCATACACCTTTTATGGCAAATATCTTGCATATATGCCCTCTTGGAGGGTATTCAAAAATTCGAACGTTCGAGTCCGATTGACTTGCATTGAATTTGAATCGTGTTCGCGTTCAAATTCAAACTTTTTCAAATGTTCATGTTTGAATGCGAACCGAACACGGGGGTGTTCAGCCCATCACTAATTGCCTGCACCTACGCAGTGGCGTACTGTGGGGGGGCCTCGGGGGCGGTCACCCCGGGTGCAATTTTCTTAGGGGGTGCAAAATTTCAAAAGAAATTTGAACCATTAATATTTTCCAGCAGGGATCAGCACTGGTGTCCGTGAGAGGCCCTTGCATGGGCAGCTGCCAGTTTTGCGGCGTCGGCGGTGACTTAGCACTCAGCGTCCGGCAGGAAGGACCAGGATAGAAAATTCTGATCCTGTTCTGACTCCTCCTTAACGCTGACATGAGTCACGTGAAGCAGCACAGCATTATCCAACGGAACACCCTGTACCACAATTGTCAGGCCCCCTTGAACCCCTGTGCCAGCCCCCCCGCCACTGGCAGCCACTGAACAGGAAAAAGGGAGGGAGGCGGCTGCCCTGCAGCACATTTAAACTCCGGTCCCCACTAAGCCCCCTTGACAGCTCCCCCTGGGCCACCTGCAACTCCACGCGGGTAGGCGACACTGTGTGACACCAGTGCAGTGTAACCAACACACAGTGAGGGGGTACTGGGGGTACGGGGATAGGCTGACTGGGGGTACTTGGATAAAGAGAGATTGACTGGGGGTACTGGGAGAAAGTGGGGGTACTGAGAGAAGGAAAGAGTGACTGGGGGTACTGGGAGAGGGTGACTGGGGGTACTGGGAGAGGGTGACTGGGGTACTGGGAGAGTGGAACTATGCTAGGGTATACTGGGACAGGGTGATTGGTAGCAGTGGCGCAGTGTGGGAGGCATGTGTGTTTCATTTTTTTATTCTATCAGTATTTTGTTAATATATAATACATGTGTTTGTGGGGTAAGGGGGTCAATACTCTACTGGTAGAAGGGAATCAGGATGTGTTACCATGTCAACAGGTTGGTGGGGGGGCGCATAATTCTTGCCTTGCTCCGGGCGCTGACAATCCACGCTCCGCCTCTGCACATACGGTGCCTGTTCGAGGGCAGTGAAATCCCCATAGAGAAGCAATGCTTCGTCTATTCAGAGAACACAAAACAGCAGGAAAAAGTTGCAGAAATGCCCCTGGTTTCATTTGACAGATTTATTCAGGTGACTCCCATAGGCTTCAATGTTAAAAATGTTCCCGTTTTAATCCAGTATCTAATAAACCGTCTATTATTATATTCAGCAGTAAAAGTCTCTTTATTTATAGATTTTTTAGGATCTTTTAAACATTTTTTGTATTTTTTTGCCCCAAAAAATTTCCCTTTTTTTTTTTAAATCGTCTTTTCTTTTTACTGTAACAGCCCTTTTTATTATCATTCGTTGAATCTTAGATGTAAATTCCAGACATTTTCGCTCAGTAGTTTTTTTGCAAACAGGGTTTCAACTTTCAAGCGTACTGTCTTTTTGTTTTTTTCTTTTTTCACCTCCTTCGTCTGCATGTCGGGTTTTTCCGGCGGCTGCTCTGCGCTGTTATCGGCGGGTAGTCAGGTTTCTCCGGCGTGTTCGGCGGGGTTAATCCAGATGTTTTTACGGGTTTCAGTGAGCGTTCGTCGAGTTTTACAGTGAGTGTTCGCCGGGTTTGCAGTGGCTTTTTCCTGCACTACGATTGCCCTGTGTTGCTTGCTGAATACACCGCAGGGTCGCCGAAATAGGATTGCCGAATCGCACCGAATTGAAGAGAATGAAAAGTCACCGAACGTGCAGTGACGCTTCGATACTCTTTGAAAAACCCTGAGGGCCCTATTACATTCTCATCGCAAAAACGCTCGCGCAGCGCGTGAATTTTTGCACACAGCGTTAAACCTTAACACGTGTAAATCAACGCGCGTTTTTCCATCCGTCAAGAAATAACATGCGTAAAACCGACGCGCAAAAACGCACACGTATTAACGTTGCGCGCAGAAATTGGTGTGCGGTTTTTTTTTGAGCACCTTCACTTATTTTCTTTATTGATAGAAGTCCCTGTATCGGTTTGGCAACTGTTTAACAAAAGTGGACATAAAAGAAAAGGACTAAACAGGTACAACGGCAGGAGGTAGAGAGACAACAACGTTTTTTTCAAGGAGAGCTGCTGGTTTCCCCACAAAATCTTCTTCAACCCTAAATGCAATGCAGGAAAGTTTATTTTCTATGCAAACAGGGGGAGGTTTAACAAGTGGTCCCGGACTCTCCGCCAAACGTAAGGAAACGGCTGCGTCTTCTTTTTGCTGCGCAGATAAGAATTCACTTGGTTGTTATTCGATGACTCTGTAGCTCAATAACAAGGTTTAGGTTCACTAGGTTAGTCACAATGCTAGTATCCGAGACTCTCCGTGCTAAAGTTCCATTTTTGAGCTCTCAGAAAGTCACACAGCAGCAGTAACGTAGTTAGGGTGGTATTGCACTTTATAGTCCGTAAACAGTTTGAACTTGCCAGGTAGCCAGCAAACCCCATCCCCTCTCTAAAAAGGGTCTGAGTGCTTAGAGGTTTTATTTATTTTTTCTTTAAATATAAATATAATTTTTACTTTGCGCCATTAGTATATACATGCTTACTCTATATTTACACACAGGATAACTTTTTTTCCCCCTCTTTCAACATTGGAAACACTCCACATGAACAACCTGCTTCTTCTCTCTTGACGGCGCAAGTCACAGCCTTCTTTACACTTTAATGCAAGAAGGGCATCTACAAAATAATAAGGACACTGGGGACATAACCCTCCAGATGTCTATGTCACTTCAATTCCTCCCCCCCCTTTTAACCTTAGTCTGGGTCCCTGGTTGATGATTCGGCAAATTATAAGTGATTTTCCTACAGGGCATCGGAAGAGGTGGGATAAACATTGCATAGAACATCATGTTGCTAAATGGCTAAACGTACCACGGAAATGTAAACTGTCTCATCAGGATTATAACCTTTATCCACTTTCAACCTCCTGTCTCGCGTAGCCATAATGCTTCATCTGAATCCTTTTGATTTGGGTATTCCGGTGGAAAAGTTAGGGGGGGGGGGGTGTGTGCGGGCGAACTTCTCAGCTCTCTGACCTCGGAGAAGATGCCGGTGGTGAACACCACTGTCACAGGTCCCTACATCATCTCGCTACCATGGCAACCATCGGTCGCGGACTGTTTTTTCACGCGCCTGCCAAAATCAATCTGAGTATATATGCTGCAGCAATAATAAAAACACACACAACTTCTCCTTTTAATTGTTTGGGTATGCGTAGAATGTGTAACTATACGTTGCTGCGTTATTTTTTCGGGCTGGTGTATTTGGGTTCGGCCAGGACGTTCAGATTTGCCGTTACCACCAGCTTTTAGGAGTTGTTAAAATTATGCGCGCAAAGGCTGTGCGTTAAAAACTGTGCATAGATTGTAATACCATCTGCGTACCTGCGCACAAACACATTTGCGCTCACAATGTTAAGTATGGGAAGCGCGCAGTACAGTGCGCTTGCGCAGCATTCACGCAGGTTCACCGTGGTACACGTATATGCGCATTTGTTGCGCTGTCATTGTAATACGACGTTCAGTGCAAAGGGTTTTGCCCCTGGCGTTAATGAATTTTTGCACGCACGCAAACGTTTGTGTGAAGATTGTAATAGGGCCCTGAACGTTTAGCTGTGGCATCCCATATTGGCTGCACCTCAGGCAGCTGCACAGTCCGTGCATCTCAAGGGTCAGCCATGGTCACAGCTAAATGCAACAGACCATATACTGTATATTTAATGCATAGTTTATGTGGATTTATAATGTACAAGAAAGAGGAGGGGTTACGACTAGGGATGAGCCGAACACTCCCCGAGTTCGGTTCGAAGCCGAACCCAAACTTTCCAAATGTTCTGATCCGAACCCGAACTCGAACTCCATACAAGTCAATGGGACTGAAAATTCGGTTTTTAGAGTGCCCTACAAGAGGGCATATATGCTAGATATTTGCCATAAAAGGTGTATGGGGGTCCTGGTAGTGCCCTGGGGGACAGGAAACAAGGACAAAAAGTTTAAAAAAAAACGTTTTTAAAGGGACAGTGAGTTTTCCATGAAATAAGGGTTAAAAATAAAAATGAAAAATTCCTTCAAATATCGTGCCTAGGAGGTCCCCATAACCTGCCCGTGAAGTGGCGGATTTCTAGGATGTATAGAAATATGTAAAAACCAAAAAATGACATTTCAAATGACGGTAAATGCTTTTCCTTTAATCTATCCATAAACAACTGCTTGGGGCGGCAGTCTGTATGAAAAGAGGAGACATTTTCGGACACGCAGAAAAAGTTTACTTATTTTTTGGTGGTGAAAAGCAGGAGAATGACTGGAGAATGGAAAATTCTAGACCAAATAGCCGATTTGGAAAGTCGGATAAATGGGAGAATTTTTCTGGTTTGGCTATTTTGACCTAGAATTTTCCATTCTCCAGTCATTCTCCTGAGTTTCACCTTTCTCTGAATAACCCTGTCAGGGTTATTCAGAGAGCGGTGAAGAGCAGGAGAATGACTGGAGAATGGAAAATTCTAGGTCAAAATAGCCAAACCAGAAAAATTCTCCCATTTAGGCTAGGGTCAGACTAGCGAATTTTTATCGTGCGTTTAGGCGCACTTAATCACGGCCGCACTAGCAGCAAATGACGGGCAATGACGGCCAATATACGAAGTACGGTCGCACGAAAGTCCGGCTGCGCAACGCAAGTGGAAAATGAACGCATTTTTTCGAGAACGCAGAACCGCTAGTACGGACGTACAGAGTGCGCTGCGTCCACTAGCGGCGTGTGTGCGTGATTTGGAGACGTCAGACCCTGCTCATGTCCGGCCAACATAACGTCCAGACACCCAAAGTTTCCTGGTTTGGATCCGTAAAAAATCACGCACAAAAATGCGCATCGTATGACCGTTTTTGCGCAATCTGTGAAAAAATACGGCAATGCGTTCGGACGCACTTTTTGACGGTCACTGCGAAAAAAATGTGTTAGTCTGACCCTAGCCTTATCTCACTTTCCAAATCGGCTATTTGGTCCAGATTGTTCTCTTTTCCTGCCATTCTCCTGGTTTTCACCTTTCTCTGAACAACCCTGAGAGAGAGGTGAAAGCCAGGAGAACTGGCAAGAGAAGAGAACAATCTAGACCAAATAGCCGATTTGGAAAGTGAGATAAATGGGAGAATTTTTCTGGTTTGGTTATTTTGACCTAGAATTTTCCATTCTCCAGTCATTCTCCTGAGTTTCACCTTTCTCTGAATAACCCTGTCAGGGTTATTCAGAGAGCGGTGAAGAGCAGGAGAATGACTGGAGAATGGAAAATTCTAGGTCAAAATAGCCAAACCAGAAAAATTCTCCCATTTAGGCTAGGGTCAGACTAGCGAATTTTTAACGTGCGTTTAGGCGCACTTAATCACGGCCGCACTAGCAGCAAATGACAGGCAATGACGGCCAATATACGAAGTACAGTCGCACGAAAGTCCGGCTGCTCAACGCAAGTGGAAAATGAACGCAATTTTTTCGAGAACGCAGAACCGCTAGTACGAACGTACAGAGTGCGCTGCGTCCACTAGCGGCGTGTGTGCGTGATTTGGAGACGTCAGACCCTGCTCATGTCCGGCCAACATAACGTCCAGACACCCAAAGTTTCCTGGTTTGGATACGTAAAAAATCACGCACAAAAATGTGCATCGTATGACCGTTTTCGCGCAATCCGTGAAAAAATACGGCAATGCGTTCGGACGCACTTTTTGACGGTCGCTGCGAAAAAAATGCGTTAGTCTGACCCTAGCCTTATCTCACTTTCCAAATCGGCTATTTGGTCCAGATTGTTCTCTTTTCCTGCCATTCTCCTGGTTTTCACCTTTCTCTGAACAACCCCGAGAGAGAGGTGAAAGCCAGGAGAACTGGCAGGAGAAGAGAACAATCTAGACCAAATAGCCGATTTGGAAAGTGAGTTAAATGGGAGAATTTTTCTGGTTTGGCTATTTTTTTTTTTTTATTTCAAAGTTTTTATTTTGAAAAAGATTCAGCTTAACAACATACAAAGCATAGAATGGCCTCGCAGGGCCATGAAATGTCATCAGAATAAACACATCAGTAGAAAACAAAGAAGTCATCTAAGGGAAATCACATATTAGCAAACATCCCCTAAGAGGGGGTCTCATCGAAAGATCAACTGCGAAGTAAGAGGTAATCAGAGTCACAAACGTGTCTACAGGTAGTAACAAATGAGGTGTCTCTGTAAAGTAGAAAATAAAATCGCCACATATCAGCATAGTCATCCCCAATTGGGGGGTCTCATCCAAAAATAGGTATAGGAAAACAAAAACAAAAAACAAAAAAGCGGCCTCGCAGGGCCAGAACATGTCATCTAGTAGGCAACACATAAAAATAAAAAAGAATGGAGAAGGGGAGAAAAATGGGGGAGGGGGAAGAATGGCAAAGGCCATATCGGTGCCACCCCTGGCACATACCCGGCTGGCCGAAATAGACCACGGGAAAAGGCCACGGTGGTAATTGGCACCAGGCCCGGGCATCTAGGGCAAAGCCGGGCTCCAGGCCACGGCTTAGCATCTGAAACTACCCAGTGTAGCCATATAAAGAAAAAAAAGAAAAAAAAAAAGGGGGGGGCTTTAGTAAAATCGGGTCATATGGGAGAAAAAAGGGCATGGGGGTGTAAAACCTGCTAATGGGGGGGGTCTCATCAAAAGAAAATAACAATTACGACAGATATAACTGGCCTGGCATCCAAAACTCGGTGGGGGAGTCGATCCGTCCGGAGTCCATCACAGTTCTCAGCCCGTGTCACGGAACCGCAGTGGCCAGATTCCAAGCCCAGAATCAACTAGGGAGCCCAAAGCCCTACCAGGCCTGGTGTCGGCATGCAGCCGCCTCAATTCCAGCAGCTCTCGGCTGGGCCCGTCATGCCTCTCCGCATACATTGCAAGTGCAATAGTGCAAGGCCCAGGTAGGCTCTTCAGCCCGCAGGCCGGCAGCCCCCGAGGATCTGTCGCAGCTCCATCACAGTGGGAATATCAGCGAACCGTGCAGGGTCTTCTGCCACTCCGTCAGGCTCCCCCTGCCGCCGCATCTCGTCCTCTTCATTCTCCCGCACAATGTCGTCTGTCTGTCTGCCCGTTTCATTGATCTGCTGCACCTCACCATCACCTGGTTCCTCTGCCACGGGGATGTCTTCTCTGTGATCGGCAGAGGGCCTGTCCTCCCGTGCAGCTTCATCCAAAGTTTCCAGCCGCCGGCCACTCCACAGTACCGCCGTCAGCCGGTGCCAGTCGCTGCGCGTGAGCGGGCGCTCATCATCTTCCCCGAGCATTGACTCCAGGCAGGCCTCAAGCTCCTCCAATACCTCTCCCATGCATCTGGTGGGGGAAGGGCGAGCCAGCCGCCGCCGGTCCGCACTCACCCCCGCAATCTCCGCTATGGGGACAGCCTCAGCAGCCAGAGGTTGGGGGCCCTCCATCCCCCCGGCTCGCCGCAGCTGCGTACCCAGGATATAGGCTGAGAGTGTATCAGGCTGCACTCGAGTCGGAGCCCAGGTCCCAAAATGGCCGACGACGGCACGTGCCCGGCAGGGAACAGGGACCCGAAACAGCACTTCTCTGGTCCGGAGGGGGGACTAAACGGTCTCCGGACAGCGCAGATCCGGTGACCGGCAATGGGGGTACCTCAGATTAGGAAAATGTCTCGGTAACAGTCAGCAGGAGGTCCCCAAAAGTGGCAGACGTGTGGAGCTCCACCAGGACACGTCTGCCTCCGTTGGTAGCCGGCCACGCCCTGGTTTGGCTATTTTGACCTAGAATTTTCACTTCTCCAGTTATTCTCCTGCTTTTCACCGCTCTCTGAATAACCCTGTGAATGTTTAATCCCGAGGTGAAAAATAACGTTGCTTTAGATTTTTTTCAAACACCAGTTAACCACTTGGCTGCTATGGACGCGCTCAGCGCGTCCAGCCAAGTGGTTCTCCTGTGCTATGGACGCGCTGAGCGCGTCCATGCACAGGAGGCAGCAATCCGCCGGATTCCGGCGGATTGCTTCCCTCCCCCGGTGCGGGCTGACATCTTGGATGTCAGCCCCTCACTCCGGGACCCCGGCAGAGCAATTAGATGTCATCGCAGCGGCGCGATGACATCTAATTCAGGATTTCAGGCGCCCCCCCGCATGTGCGGAGGAAGAGCCTGAAAGGGAGGGGGCGAGGTCCTTCGGACCTCTCTCCCTCCCGATCGCCGGGGGGCAGAGGGTTAATCCAGGCACCGTTTGGAAGGGCACAGCCTGCCCTTCCAAACGGTGGCTGTGATTGACCCCTGGGGAGCCGGATCACGAATCGGCGCTGAAAAGCGCCTGATCGTGATCCTCTCCTGGAGCTGGCCTACATCTTGGATGTCGGCCAAGCCTCCAGGAACTCCCCCTGAGGACTGGCGTCATCATGCATAGCACGATGACGCCAGTCCTGGAGTTAACCCCTAGCTGCCACCAATGGTGGAGATAGGGGGTTCATTGGAACCCCCTATCTCCCGATCCGTGGCAGCTAGGGGTTAATGTTTGATATCGTTGGATCGGCCAGAGCATGGCCTTTCCAAGGATACTAAACATGAGCATGACATTTTTTTTTAAAAAAATAAATAAAAAAATAAAAAATATATATTTAAAAAAAAATCTAAAAAAAAATAAACAAGTGTTTTTGTTTGTTTTTGTTTTGTTAATGCAGCAATATTGTTCCCATTTCAATTATAATGTGAACAATAATGCTGCACTAACGATTTTTGTATGCGGTGCGTTTGTTAAAAAAAGCGAAATTTTCCACACAAAAAAATTGTAACGAGACCCCATTTCTAATTTTTTTAACAAGCGCACCCCATACAAAATATAACCGCAAATGATCGCATGTTAAAATGTGAAAAAAAAACACTTTACACATAATAAATTATTGAAAATTCTAATTTTATTGCATTTTTTGTTATAATATACAGATATGACATAACGTATACATATAATAATGACATATTATGAATCTGCCAAGTCTGCCGGAAAGAACGATATATAATATGTCTGGGTCAAATATCAAAATATGGCTACAAAACGCGGTTAAACATGATGAGCGAAAGCGGTAAAAATGACCTCAGCACAGAGGTGTGAAAAGCCTCAGCAGTGAAAGGGTTAAATGCAGCATATTAGGATGTTTTAGGGAAATTAATTCTCAAATCTCAATCAGAAGCAGACACCACCCCACCCTCACTATGTTGTACAATGTATCAAATTGATTACCAGACTAAAAACACCTGGTGTTATGCCCGTTTGTGAACAGAGGTCATTTAGACTTGATAATCTTTCCACGTACACATTAGTTTTTAATTCAATATCTAATAAACCGTTGCTTATAATATTCTGCAGTAAAGAGTCTCTTTATTTCTAGGTTTTTTTAGTATTTTTTTAAGCATTTTCTATACTTTTTTCAAAATTTCTTTTTGTTTTTCGAACTCGAACCGAACACGCCCAAAAAGTTCGAAATTCGCGAACTTTTGAACTGCCAAAATTCGGGTCGAACTCCGAACCGTCCGAACCGTCCGAACCCGAACAGGTCATCCCTAGTTACGACGTAGCCCCAGTTTTTTTTGGGGGGGGCTGGCCTTTTTTAACAGTCTCCTTACATCCCGCTGCGCATTTCTCCTCTGATCTCCTTCTGTGCAGAACCCAACTACAGGAACCTTTTATGTTAAAAATATTGTAAGGAAAAGTACAAAAAATATTTCTTTTTAATATCTTTCATTTTATATAATTATTGTATATGTTTCCTAAATTATTTTAGCAATATATTGTGACAGCTGTCACAGTCACAGATAGGTCATATTCAGGCTCACATTACTGTCCGTTGAGCAGGGGATGCTGGAATGAATTTGCACAGTTATCACCAAGAAACCATATGGTCAGGTTTAGGATGGGTATCCCAGCAGCCTGATTTATCGAACGTAAAGGTCCTGACAGTTACCTGATTAACTGTAAGAAAATGAGACTCATCAAGGAGACCAAGAGTAAAGTCATCATAAAGATAATATTGTGAAGTAAAGCAGAATAAAAATCTAAGCGCTACGTTATTACCGGCCAAAGCTGAAACCATCTGCTGCAGAGCACTCACCGATGGTAAAATATATATACATTTATTTTTTGAGAAACTATTTTACCAGGAAGGATACATTGAGATTTCTCTCGTTTCCAAGTATGTCCTGGGTGGCGAGTAGGTACTGTTCAGTGTCTTGCCCAAGGAAACTTACTGGAGAGGTGCTCTTGCCGGGATTCAAACCTGTGTCTCCACGGTTATAGAGCAGTGATGTTACCTCTACTCCTCCCAGCCAGTACAGGAAAGTATATGAGCAAAAATGAATTCCTTGACATGACAGTAATTAATTATTGTAGTAGCTAGTATCAAAAATGAATCACTTAAAGGAACACTCCAAGCTGAAAATCACCCCCTTTTTTTTACTTTATATTAAACCTATTGCCCTAACTAGTCATTCAGTACATATATATATATTTTTTAATGTTATACTTACCCTAAAAATTACACTTTTCCAATGGCGTTTTTTTTTTTTTTTACTCACCTCCCTCCTCTTCCGCTCCCGTTGTGTTAAAGTTGGAACTTGGCTTAAGGTTTACGTGCAAAGCGTGCATGCGCGCCTATCACGTAAACCAGCCAATCAGCTCATTCAACCGCGCATGCGCGGAGCAGCGCACGTTCACGAGCGGCGAGGTGAGCTGAAGTTCACCCCGCTTGCTCGTCTAAAAACTTAGGCGGAGGAGAAGGAGGAGGAGACAGCAGCAGCTCCAGCTCCTTCTCCTGCGCGTTCCCGCGACTCTGCCGGAGTGGTGGGACGTCATCGCGCTTCTAGCGCGATGACATCCCAGCTTTGCCGAGAGTTCCAAAATGCGGGGACCTTGAAACCTGATCGGCTGATTGACAGCTGGGAGGGCAGAGAAAAGTCCACCGCTTCTCTCAGCAATATCAGCCGATCGGGAAAAGGTAGAAGGCTGGGGAAAAAATGGGATACTTCAGGCAATATGACCACCATAAAAAGCTGAGGTGGTCATATTGCCTGGAGTATCCCTTTAATTTAATCACTTGACATTTACGAACACAATATGCTAAAAACTGGTAAAAAGTTGTAGATATGAACTTTAGGTTATAGATTATATATAGATAGATATCGATTATAGATCATAACCAACATTATTTTGTTATGTTGATGCAGATGCTGGCTGGGTGGAGTAGAGGTAACATCACTGCTCTGCATGGAGAGAGAGACTGTGGAGACACAGGTTCGATCCAGGCAAGAGCACCTCTCCAGTAAGTGTCCTTGGCAAGACACCTAACGGTACATACTCGCCACCCAGGACATACTGAAAACGAGAGAAATCTCAATGTATCCTTCCTGGTAAAATCCTTTCTCAAAAAAAAAAGATGGTCATTTACTTCTTTGTGATTCATTGTAATAACAATTCAGAGAAACCTAAACAGTAATAAGTGGCAAGCACTCTCTTTATTGGGTTTGATTGCATGTATATGGTTGCAGACTCCCATGCCACCAGATTGCATAGGCATGTGAACAGGGTGCACCTGGTGTGCCCAGGCAGACCCTAATGAGGGGTGAGAAGTTCATATTTGGCACCCCCCCCCCACACACGCACATTGATATTTTTGATGTTTCTTATCTGGTTCATGATAAATAATATGAAAATTGAATGTATCACTGCATAAACATTGGTTAATCCCCAATTTTTTTTTAAAAACTGTCCTGTGCTAAATGATCTGGGCATAAATGTGCATTAATTAATACATATTCCATGGGTGCACACCCTAATGAAATGGGCTGCGAATGTCCTGTCTTATAAATGACCCTGCAGGGTGCTACAGCAGAGTAAAATACTGGATTCTGGTTTCCAAAACTTCCAGACTCTGTCACTGCTAGAATGTAGCCCTTAGACGGTTTCAGCCCTATGGGCTCCTGAACACATAAGGGGTTACTCACTAACCTCCGAACTTTGAATTTTACCATTCGTTGCAATTTTGGGGCAGTTCGTCTATTCACTAAGCTGCCAATTTTTTTGAAAATTATATTTTATATTATGGGGCTTATTCAGAGAGCACCGAAATGTCGGCGACATTTCGGTGCTCTCCCGTTCCCTGCACTTGGGGAATAAAATTTCCCCACTCTCTGGTGAATTCAGCATTCACCGGAGGGTCCTCGGAGTGTCCTCGGAGTGAGGGGAACAGACCCGAAAATCTGCCGCAAAACTGCCGAACACCCTTCGAAAACCCACCGAAAAACGCATCCGATATGATCTGAAGTATCGGATCACTCGAACCGCCTCAAAAAAACACGCCAAACACATCTGGAAAAAGTCGCAGAGCCGCCATACACAACGCAGACCCGCCCGCCGCCATAAAAAGCCGACAAGCTGACGAACGGGGTAAAAGAAAACAATACGATTGAAAGTGTCAAAATTGAAACGTTGTATGCAAAAAAAATACTGAACGAAAAAATGCCTGGAATTACATATAAGAATAAGAATAAAAAGGTCTGTTACAGAAAAAAGAAAAAAAGATTTTAAAAATAAAATGAATTTTTTTTTGCAGGAACAATCCAAAAAAATGCCTAAAAGATCCTGAAGAAATCAATAAATAAAGAGACTTTTTACTGCAGATTAAAATAATAAATGGTTTATTAGATATTGAATCAAAAGGGATTATTTTTAACATTGAAGCCTATGGGATTCGCCTGAATAAACCTGCCGAATGAAAACACCGAACAGCAGGGCATTTCTGCAACCTTTCACTGTCGTTCGGTGTTCTCTGTACAGATTAACCATTGCTTCTCTATGGGGGATTTCACTGCCTTCGAACAGGAACAGTACGTGCAGGCAATTCGCCAACATTTGGCGAACTGCCTGCTCTCTGAATAGCCGAATGGACTCGAAATGGGGAAAATCCCGCATGGGGAAAATCCCTGTTTGATAACATTTCGGGGTCAGATCTGCTCTCTCTGAATAACCCCTTTATATTTTACATTTACAGGGTGAAATTTCACCATTGCTACATGTGGTTGAGACGACAGTCATTTTTAATGATATTTCAGTGGTATATGCTACAGGATATACAGAAGACTTTCAGTGTCATTCAGCTTATTACAATCTCAATTTGTGGTTTTAAATGTCACATGTTAATTTAGATTATTTTCTTTCCTTATTAGGTCAGATTTTAAACGATGAATTCCACCACCAACACCACCTCCATTTCAGGCCATTTCAGAGAGACAGTCAAGGCATGTATCTATCTGGTGGATTTCTTCGTCTGCTCCTCGTTCACCATACTGATCATGCAGACTATACTGAGAGACGCAGCCTTGAAAAAAGAGATTCGTTTCTTCTTTCTGTGCAACCATCTTGTGAGCCTGAGTTTATTCTTTGGATTTGGAACTATATTTGTGGGTATACGGGCGTTCAGGTTCAACGTCCCAGTCCTTGCATGCTGGATCATCTTTGCAGTGCAGATAGTGATTGGTAGAACGCTTCTAATGACTCTTGCCCTCATGGCATTGAACACTTGCATCGCTGTGTGTTGGCCTCTGAAATATCTTGCATTTATCCATTCTGCAAAGTGCAAGCTCATTGTGTGCATGTGGATTATTGCTATAATCTCCCCACTGAGCGTTCTTATTTATGAAAGCGCAACAAAATCTCCAAAACAAATCCTAAAGCTGGATCCAACGTGTCCTTCAGGTCTTACAAGCCTGGCTTCCAGAATAGAAGGCGTAATATTCATGTTTCTGGGTTTAAGCCTGATCGCCATCTTTTACATCCTGTTGTACAGAGAAGGCAGAAGGTCTGGACATTTTAACAACTCCAATGTCCGTGCAAGGAGAACCATCATCATACATGGGATTCAGATTGTTTTTCATGTGCTTCCAGTTATAGTGAACGTTATACTAATTGGAAAAAACGCACACGTTGCTTTGGATCTAATGTGTTTTATTATATTTTCCCTGGCACAGTGTTTAAGTCCAGTTGTGTATGGTTTAAGGTGTTCTGAACTGAGAAGTAAACTCATTGAAAGGCAACACTGCTTTGCATTTAACAGATAGTCATCCCATGGTCCACTTGGGTTAAAATATGTGGCATACTGTAAGAGATACTATCAGAAAAGTCAGCACTTAGCAATTAAATACTATATTGTGAGGTCAATATAAGCACAATGGCATCTATTCCCCTCTTGTTGATAAAAGGGTCCTGGTAAGGGCCAAAAATCGGAACGAGACGATTTCCTTTTCCAGTTCTCTTTTATTGTTCCTATTTCGATCCAGCCACTTTATTGGAATAAAAGAGAGGCACAGAGTGATACCAACAGCGGGGCCGTGCACTGCCACTGGTATCAGCTCCTAGAGTGTGTAGGATTCTACTGAACCTCCATCTTGCACTAGTGGGAACACAAAGGGGTTGTGGAGGAAGTCCAGAGAGCCACTGGGAACTATTTCTTCCCAGTCTCCTGCTGCTCATGGCAAGAGGAAGTATACAGTAGATTGCGCTGCCCTCCAAAAGTGGGAAGAGGGGTAAATAAGTTTTTTTTGGAGTGTTTACTGTAAGGTGTTAAGCAGTTGGTATTTCTTTGAGAAATATCGGCTCCAAAATAGAAGAATGAGCCGCCATGGAATAGATCATTCTTCTACTCCCAGGTGCAAATTAACTATTCTTATACAAAGTATAGGAGGCGTTAATTTACAGCAAGGACGCTCAACTTGCAGCAAGGTTGGAATAGCAACTCGTGGCATTAAGGCCAGGGTCAGACGAGTGTTTTTGAGAGCGGATGGAACGTCCATGAGAGTGGACGTTCCATCCACTCTGATGCCCGTCTGCACCCGTCCGGCCACCTCGCTGAGCACAGTTAGTGCCCTCAGCACTGCAAGGCTCGATCCTCCTATACAGCCCCGTCGAACACGCGTCATAGTGCTTAGAAGGGGAGGCTTTCAGCACTGACGCAGCATTGCCACTGTAGGGCGCTCGTCTGACCCAAGCCTTAGAGATAGGCTAGAGCCGATCTGTATATTGGCTAGAGATTATATCTTACTGGTGAGAGTGGAATAAGGCCCAAAATGATTGGGAAAAAATGTACATTCGCAAATATTATTTCCATATAAATATTTATTTATTAATTTGCTACTATTAAAGTAGTAAGATTAAATCAATCTTACAAGACATTTTATTTCGAGGAGTGGGCGAGTGGGAGTTTTTGAGCCAATCATTTATGTCTTAGTGCAATGTGTGAAACTGTAATTGACATGATTAGATGATATTCTGGTACAACTAATAACAAGGTAAAGGAGGTTTATAAGAAGGTGTAGCAGAAATGCTGTGCTCGGGCATAGGGACGAGTGTCTGTTTTTTATAGGTTCAGCCTCTAAACACATGGGGCTAAATTACAATCTTCGCGAAAACGTTTGCACCGGCGCAAAAAAACATTAACGCGAGGTGTAAAACCCTTTGCGCTGATTGCCGTATTACATAGTCAGCGCAACAACCATGCGCAATCATCTACAGCGGGTGAACCTACCCGAACCCTGCGCGAGCTTACTGTACTTCACGAGTCCTATACTTAACATTGTGAACACAAATGCGTTCGTGCGCTGGTATGCGGATGGCACAATGTATTTGCGGTAATTACCACATAGCCTTTGCGCGCATAATTTTAGCATCTCCTAAAAGCTGGTAACGGCAAATCTGAACAACCTGGCCGAACCCAAATACACCAGCCCATAAAAAAATGCAGCAAAGTATAGTTGCCCCTTGAACAATAAAAGGGAGAAGTTGTGTGTGCATGTATTATTGCTGCAGCATATATGCTCAGATTGACTGTGGCAGGCACAATTTCTTAAAGTGAGATAATTGTGGTTCTTAATTCTGATTGGCTGAATCGCGAGAAAAAACTGTTTGCACACTGTTTTTTGCGCGAGACGGTACTGCGCGAGCATTTGGCCGCGTCCTGTGCGCGGTATTGATCGGCGGATGAAAAGATGCACGAGGATTGTAATTCCAGCGGTGATTTGCGCGCGCAAAAGTTTAACGCTTGGCGCAAAGATTTTCACTTTGCGCAAGGGTTTTTGCGCGAAGATTGTAATTTGGCCCATGGCGTTTCCTTCCATAATAGCGGTTTTCTATCAATAGTCAAAAGGCTGCATCGTAGTATTAATAATTATTTTAAAACTTGGAGTTTTTTTTCTATTTTCCTACTTTTGGAGGAACAACAAAGTATAAATATGTGAAGTTCAAATACATTGTATTATTATTGTACTGTATTCAATAATATGCCTGTTGATAAAATATGTTGTGTTAATCAAATACCTTTTCTAGTATTCAAGTCAGTATTATTTATGTAAAATTGTATTCAAAGATTATACCGAAGAACGCACAAGATAATGTACAATTTAGACTATACAGTACACAAAATCACCAGTTTGGAGTTAGTAGTGTAACGTTGGGGGCTTCCAGCCTCTCCAGTGTGCTTGAAGGCAGCATGTCTGATGCTGCTCGCTGACCAACAGCCGGTTTAAATAGAGACAGGCAGGGAGGTGGCTGCATGAGCCGTGGCTTGAGAGGGGGGCGCGGTCTGGTGAAGGTCTTTAAAAACCCACAGTTCCTTCTCAGCAGTGCCAGATCGTGGTTATCCATACCTGAGCTCCCTGTAGTCTCTTGTGATTTAACCTGTTATTGACCGCTGCTTGTTTTCTGACCATTCTGCCTTCCGTTGCCCTAGACTATTTTCCTTGTACTACGCTACTGCACTGATATCGACCCGGCTATTCCATTTGACTATTCTATTCTCTGTATTCCCGACTCTGGCTCATCTGACTACCCCCGTGTTGCTGACCTGGTTTTGTATTACGACATTGTCTTTGATTAACCCTTTCTGTCTAGCTAGAATACTTATACCTGGCCAATTTTTAAGGACCAGAAAATTAGGGATTGTTCTACGGCTACTCTGTTGGTAGCTTTTTGGCTCTGTGGAGTGTTGGGCTTTAAGGGCTGCGTGGTGGGATCCGGGAACCGTGACAAGTAGCCTCTATAAATCACATCTGCCAGATATCACAGAGCGTTGTTGTTGTCTACAGAGCGTCTTCCCCTCACGGGGTCGGCTCTGCCAGGTCCCTCAAGAAGATGGGCCCAGTTACAGTTGAAATCTCTGTACCCCTTCGTAATTACACCTCTGGCTATAAGAAATTACTGGGATACAAACTATACAGTGCCATCCTAGCCATTCAGTAAAGCAGTGTTTCCCAAACCTGTCCTCAACCAGGCCAGGTTTTAAGGATCACCTTGGGGAAAAAGCAGACTGAATCCTGCAATCACTGAGCAGCAAATCATATCACCTGTGCTGTGCTTCACATATCTGGCAAACCTGGCGTGTCAGCGCGTCCTAAGGTCAGGTTTGGGAAACACTGCAGTACAGGGTCCAAAGTATCCCCTTGGATATGAAGATGAATACCAAGCATTTTCTACTCAGTCATAACACTGAAAACACTACATAAAGTTGAAAGCTATACTCAGCACTCAATGGATTGGATTATTTTTAAACTGTGAATTTTCCCAGTCGTGCATGTGACCTGCGACCAGGGCCAGATTTACATCAGGAGCCTGTAGGCACAGAAATGTGGAGCACCCCTACAACCGCCCCCCTTTCTGCAAAACGAAAGGGCCAAAATTACTTTTTACATTTTTGTTTTTCTGGCATACAAACTATTTCGGTTTAGAGAGACGGTTTCTCTCTATGCTCAAATCAAAAGTGGCAGAATCTGTTGAGTTAGTGCAGTGGCATTGCTTGCTTTAGAAGTAAAAGCATATACTGCCTCTGACTTAGAACAGAGAAAAAACTAACAGGGTTATTCAGAGAGCGTGAAAAGCAGGAGAATGACTGGAGAATGAAAAATTCTAGGTCAAAATAGCCGAATTGGAAAGTGAGATAAAGGGGAGAATTTTTCTGGTTTGGCTATTGTGACCTAGCATTTTTCATTCTCCAGTCATTCTCCTGCTTTTCACGCTCTCTGAATAACCCTGTAAATTTTGCTATTCATTTTTGTCACTTTATTTATTTATTTTTAAACATTACATGGTCAAACTTGGTATATGTCACATATCCGGTCACCGGCGCCGTAGGATAAACCAAAACCGGCGCTGGATTATTCTTACTTCCATGAATCCACCGCTCCATACCTTCAGTTTTGTTCAAAGCCTGCAAGAGGTGCAGGTGCACCTCATCAAGCCTGCATCCCTATAAAGAAGCAAAGCACCATGAGGACATTGCTATTGCATTGACTGATTGCCTGTCTGACTCGAAAGCTGCAACAAGCCTCCTGCCTTCTTTTTTTTTTGTAATCAAAGTTTTTTATTAACGTACAGTAACACAGATATACATATTCCACAACATCACAAGTATCACCCGAAAATACAGATCATCCGACAAATACGACAAGATGCATGACATGGTAAAGTTCAGACATTCTGATGATATTGTTCAAAAACCACACCTGACTAATAGTCGGGCGGTAGGAGAAGCAACTGCACATGGCTGCCATATCATAGCTGATCAACCTCTGACAGAGATTACCAAAATCTTAAATGTCGTATTACGTATTGTTGTAGATCTAGTATGCCGTTTCACAGAAAACAGAAACCTCGACAGACATACACACAGAGAATACAGAATATAAAACAGAGACATCGACAAAACAAACACACAGAGGGTACACGATGTTAAACTGAGACACCGACAGCCAGACAAAGACAAGAAACAATAAAAAAAAAAAAAAAAGGGGGGAAAGGGGGGGGAAGAGGAGCGTTCCCGGTAGCACGGCTATTTCAGACGTACCGGCACTGGGCTCCGCCAACATCCGCCAATATATCTGCACTCTTGCATCTCCACCTCCGCAAGACAGTATCCGTCCCTCACAATCATGTGCTAAGTCGCACCAAGCGTCTCTCAGGCGCCGTGCTCACGTATTTATCCCAATGTAACCAATTCCGCACAAATTGTTCAACTTGGCCTAAGTCCCTCGCCACCAGATTGTCCATCCTACGTAGAAGTTCAACCCTATCGACCCACTCCCTCCAAGACGGCAGCGACGTTTTGCCCCAATGCAGTGGGATCAACAATTTGGCCGCAGTCACCCGTCTCAAAACCACCGACCTCTTCATGACTTTCATGGGAGCAGGGAACTGCAGCAAGATGTATGTCGAAGGGGCAAGCTCAATGTCCAAATCCGAGATGGCACGGACTGCAGCGTGAACCATTTTTCAGAACGTTTGGATCATGGGACAATCCCACCATATATGCAGAAAATCACCGAGGGCCGTCTTACATCTCCAGCATTGTGGGTCATGGAGGGGAAACATTCTCTGCATTCGGTCCGGGGTCCGATACCAGAATGTAAGGATTTTATATGCGTTTTCAGCACACTTCAAGGAATTAGTTCCCTTATGGACGAGCGTAAAAGTGTCGGTCCACTCTGCATCCGTGAGATTTCTCCCGATCAATGTATTCCACCTTTCTCTAAAGGCCGGAGTCTCGTCCGAACGTCCAAGTAGCAGACAATAAAGGGTGGAAACACTTCTGTCCAACGGAATGCGAAGTTGAAAATACCGTTCAAAAGGAGTGAGAGGACGGGTAAGGCTGAAACCCGCCCTTAAACTTCTCAGGTACGATTGTATCTGATGGTAGTTAAACCGTTCCTGCAGGTGGATCACCGGGGACCCATCAGTGTTCAGTAGCGGAGGAGGACCTCCATCCTTCAAAAATGTAGCCACCGTGATCCTGTCTGGAAGGTCAAATCGCACTTTAAGCGCTGTGCACACTCCCGGAGCAAAGTCAGGATTATCCCTCAATGGCAACAGCGGCGAAATAGAGGAAGTCAATCCAAATTGCATACGCAATCTTCTCCAGATGCCCAGCGTTTCCGTCGTAAGGCACCAAGTCCTACGTTGTTCCCATGGGCCCTGACAGCGAATCCAAGGTAATGTC
This sequence comes from Leptobrachium leishanense, assembly GCA_009667805.1. NCBI lineage: Eukaryota > Metazoa > Chordata > Amphibia > Anura > Megophryidae > Leptobrachium > Leptobrachium leishanense. The sequence goes on along the minus strand of CM019066.1, from coordinate 89,652,841 downwards.
CATAAGGGTGTTCCCAACAGCTTTTCTTCCAGGTCCAGCCACAGTTTCTCCGATTTTTGAAGTGACCATTCTAAAAGACGAGTAAGATGTACCGCATAGTAATAAAGTTTTGCATCAGGTAACGCCATGCCTCCTTCAGATTTAGAACGACAAAGCGTCGCATAGCCCACTCGCGGGCCTCCGTTAGGCCATATGAAACGCAGGGCCGCCGTTCGGTACCGTTTGAAGAAGTCGGTAGGCAAAGAAGGGACCGTTTGAAGAACATACAAGAGTCTGGGTACTACGTTCATTTTTAGAGTATTAATCCGTCCTGTCCAGGAAATGAACTTTTTCGTCCAGCCAGATAAATCCGATACGAATACATCTAACAGGGGTTGGTAGTTAAGCGCATAAAGCTGCTCGGGAGATGGAGCGATCCAAATTCCCAAATATTTTATACGATCTGTGCACCACGTGAATGGAACCGACCTCTTCAATCTAGCCACACATCTCTGTGAGAGATTCACATTAAGTATTTCTGACTTGTCCATGTTCACTCGAAAGCCGGCAACCTCCCCAAAAGCCGACAGTACCTTCCTCACCGCTGGTAACGACGTTTCAACATTTGTCAACATAAAAAGCAGGTCATCTGCATACGCTGAGACCACATGGTTTCTAGAGGCACCTCGGATTCCCGTAATGGAATCTGTAAAGCGGACCGCTTCAAGGAGCGGCTCCAGGTACAGTGCAAACAATAATGGCGATAAGGGACATCCTTGCCTAGTTCCATTATAGATCGGGATAGGAGCTAAGAGAGCCCCATTCACACGAATCCGGGCCGACGGATTCGTATACAAAGCTTGCACCTGATCCAGGAAGATATCCGGAAGCCCCATCCGGTGTAACACCTGGAATAGAAAGGGCCAACTCACTCTATCAAAAGCCTTTTCGGCATCCATTGACAAAAGAATCACCCCTTCCCCTGTTTGCCTTGCATACGCAACTGCGCCTATTGCCCTTGCGGTGGCATCTCTGGCTTCCCTACCAGGGATAAATCCCACCTGGTCAGGCCGTATCAATTTCGACAAGAAAGGTTTCAAGCGTTCGGCCAGAAGTTTAGCGAATATTTTGGCATCTGCGTTTAGTAAGGATATGGGCCTATAATTTTTACATTCCGAACCATCCTTCCCCGGCTTCGGTATGACAGCTATCGTAGCCGCTATCGTGTGAGGGTGAAAAGAAGTGTCCGCTCCTACCGAGTTAAAAACTGATAACATTCTTGGGAACAGATCCTGTGCAAAGTGTTTATAGTATTCAACCGGCAGTCCATCCGGGCCAGGGCTCTTTCCCGCCTTCATAAGTTTCAGTACTACCGCCAATTCTCCCGACGTGAATGGAACAGAAAGCATCTCACTGTCCTCTGGTGTCAGTGTAGTATGAATCTTATCTCTTAAGTAACTGGAGACGTCAGGAGAGGCCCTCTTCCCCCCCAATGAACCATCCGCATCGTACAACCCGCGGTAGTATGTCTCAAATTCCTTCACAATCACGTCAGGACGAGGTGAAATCTGTCCATTCCCTGTTCTAATCTTAGAAATATAATTAACGTCTCGACGTTGGCGAAGCAATTGCGCCAACAACTTTCCAGGCTTATTTTCTTGCAAGGCGAAATAACATTTAGCTCTTGCCGCATCCAGTCGCAGTTTTTCATTGAGGATGTCGTTTAGGCGTCTCCGTAATATCGTAGCCTCTTTAAAATCTGTGTCATTCGTCGAGTAATGGTGCGATTGTTCCAGTCGTCTGATGTTCTCCAGTAGATCTGCCGTCTCTGTGGATTTGGCCTTTTTCTGCGCCGCAGCCTTGCTGATAAGTAAGCCCCTCATTACTGCCTTATGGGCCCTCCACCGTAACCTCCGGGACCTCTCCCACCCCTACGTTGTCCTCAAAATAGTGCTTCAAAGCACAGGACAGTTCCGCCGAAAAACCAGGATCGTCAAGCAGGTGCGTATTCATTCTCCAGGTTTTTTCACGTGAATGAAAAAGCGGGGAGGACAGTGTCATCCATACTGGCGAGTGGTCCGACCATGTACGAACACCAATATCTGACTCTTGGAGCAAATACAATTGGTGTTGTTGCATAAAGAGATAATCAATTCTCGAAAAAGAAGCATGTACCGACGAGTAGTACGTATAATCACGGGACCCTGAATTCAAAGCACGCCAAACATCCACCAATCGCAATGAGTCCAATGTACGTTTAAGATGTCTAATCGAGCTCGGAGGAATCGTTGACTGGCGACGGGAAGTATCCACCCGGGGATCTAAGGGAACGTTTAGGTCTCCCGCCAGAATCAAAATGCCCGTTTGGAACGCATTCAGTTTCTTTACTATTCGTGCAAGGCATCTATGTTGATTGACATTTGGCAAATATACGGAAGCGAAAGTGTAGGTCACACCCGAAATTTTACCCTTGACAAAAAGATATCTACCTTCGTCATCGCTTAGTGTATCCACAACCTCAAAAGGGACATCCTTCGCAAACACGATCGCCGTGCCCCTCGATTTACCGAGGGTAAAATTACTGAAAAATCCCGTAGGGAATGTTCGAGTGAGAAGTTGGGGAGGTGCGTCCGCTCGAAAATGAGTCTCCTGTAAAAAGATTACCGAAGCTCTTAAGGCCTGAAGTTCACGGAGGAGCCGTCCACGTTTCTCGGGAATGTTGAGTCCCTTTACATTATAGGTCAAGAAGCGCAGGGACTTCGGTTTAAATTGTCGCATCTCCAGAACTAGGAGCCCCAGTACCGCCCCTGCCGCCATGCCCCTCTCCGACATACTCTCTCACCCCAGGTAAAAGGAGAGGAAAGGAGAAGGCAACAAAGAAAGAGAGGGAGAGAAAAAAAAAAAAAAAAAAACAGACACAAAAAACAAACACAAAACAACACACTAAATGTGTGAGGCGCAGGCGTCCGTCAGGTTACCAGTCCAAGGGGATACTTACCTCCCTGAACTGGCCCCCCAAGAAAAAGTGACGCCAATACCTCGGGGTAGGCAAAAAAAAAGATACGAGTGAAAGAAGAAGAAAGAAAGAAAAAATAGGTAGGCACTCAGCCGATTGCCTCTCAAGAACTAAAAGAAGAGAGTCAAAGAAAAGTAGAGTGAAAAGAAGAAGTAAGAAAAATATAACTAGGCCAGAGGCCAACGTGTCGCCAAGACAGTGAATATGCATCAGCGGATCAGCGAAAACAAAACAATACATATGCAGTTGAGGTATAATTTACATCATATAAGAAGGACCTGATTGGACAAGGGGTCGCCATCCGACGAGATAACAACCAGTCTGTCCTGCTGAGGGTGTAATTTTCTTCCCCCTGCCAACCAGAGCCCTAACCTGGTAAATATATCACAGTGGCTAGGCTCGTCGGAGCCAACCATCAGCCCGCAATGAACAGTAAAATAACTTCCCAAGGAACGTGAACACATTCAAAATTCTCCAGTGGTAAGTCCCTCAGGTAATAAACAAATCCCCCCTCCCCCCCAATCAGGCATCCCCCCTCCCTTTTTTACCTCCCCCTCTACTCCCCCTCCCCCTATTCTTCTCCCCTACGTTCCCCCCATTTTGTTGTCACGTATCATTAAATTCCCCTCCCCAGTGTGTCGATTTTATGCATACAATTTGTAATTGCGTCCTCGTCACATGCCAACCTCCACCCATCCAAACAGTAACCCGCTTCATTTTCTGCAGTCGATAAATAGAAGACTTCAACAAACGGAAGTCCGATTAGAGGCCACAACTATGGCCAACATTTATACACTTTCCCAAATCAGCATGACATAACAATTTCCCCCCCAAGGTGCCCCTTGTCCCTCCCCGCCCATTACGTACATAAGCCTCTTTCCCATCCCACCCCCGTCCCTGCGAAACACCCCCCCTCCCCTTAACTGAGAAACAGATGTCAGGATACAAATCCCCCCTACCATTTCAAAAGCCATAAACAAAATATATATATGCAATTGAATTTTTTTTTTTTTTTTTTTCATTTTTTTCCCTCCCCCCTCCCCTTTCCCCCCCTCCCCCTTTCTTTCCCCCCTTTCCTCTCCCATCCCTACCCCCCTGCAATGAAAACCAAACTATCCCCCCACCCCACTAGATTCTCCCCAAATCCCACAACTCCCCTTCCCCACCTCCCTTCCAAACAAACATGAAAACCAGACATTCAAAGGCATTCAACCCTTCAGCAGGAGGCAAATTGCCGTAAGTAAACCTGTCCTCTGACCAGTCCACACTTTTAGATCAATCAAGTGGCTACCAATGGCGTTGAACACACTTAACAGTGTGGAACTGTCTGTGGCTCCTTCGGTCAAAAAGCAAGGGGCCATTCAGGTGACCCCCATCAGTGTAACCTCCTCCCAGCGTGCCTGCTTCCGGGCAGAGGTTTCCCCTCGCCTCCTTCCACCACCCTCCTGACTGTGGTGGCAGGGTGTCTCGGGAGCCGAGTCCCATAAAGCAAGAACAAAAAAAAAGGGGGGGGAACATTTTCCCGACATTCACCACATGGGTGTAATCAGTTTGGTACTTAGCTCCGTCCCGTCCAGTTTTTCCAGGGGGATCCTGCTCCCCATAGGCTTTGGAGACAGATATTAGTACTTCACTACATGAATATTGCGGACCTCACTGGTCCCCTTCCATATTTGGCAAAACGTCGGTCCCATCCACTGTAGCGAGTCCTCGGTCCCGAGGTCGTCGCTGCCTTCGTGGCCTCGCTTGGGGATAAAGGTGGTGCGGGTGGGCTCTTTCGTTAAAGCCGATTCCCAATCCATAACCCGTACCTCCGGCAGTTGCAGCTCCCAAAGGAAATTAGCCACGTCCGTCGGTGTCTTAATGACCGCATTCGCGCCATTCCAAGTTGCATGTAATGAGAAGGGGAAGCCCCATCGATACGGTATACCCTTATCCTGTAACGCCAGGGTCACCGGTCGCAGGGCCCTGCGAGCCGTTAGAGTGAAGCGGGATAAATCATTAAATATTTCTACTTTGTCCCCTTCAAAATCCCATGTGCGCTGGGCCCTTGCCGCCCTCGCTATCTTTTCCTTCTCCCGAAAATCAGGGATGTGGCATAAAATATCTCGGGGTCCCGTTGGCATGGCTGTCTGCCCCGGTGCTCTGTATACTCTGTGCACTCTGTCCATAAGTGAGGGGGAAACATCACCAGCATCCAGTACGAACTCAAAGAATCTCTTCAGGTACTCACGTATCTCAACCACAGTCTCTCTCACCCCTCTGATCCTTATATTCTGGCGTCTGGATCTGTTCTCGAGGTCGTCCATGCGGCGTAGTAGCGTCGATATTATCGGGGAGTCCCCACCTCCCTGGAAGCCCGTCTCTGGGCGCTGGGCCGTAGTCTCGAGTTGGAGCACCCGCGTCTCTAAGGCTGCCAGGCCCGTTCTAACTGCAGAGACCTCACCCCGTAAGGTTTCGCTTAGTGGCTCCCCATCCACTGCAGAATTAAGTTCAAAATCCTTATCCTTACCTACAAAAGCCTCACTAACTCAGCACCCCACTACCTGTCCTCACTAATCACCAAATACACCCCAGCCCGCTCCCTAGGTCAAACAGTGACTGCGCCTAGCTCTCCCCGCATCACCTCTTCCCATGATAGACTGCAGGATTTCTCACGCGCAGCCCCCACTCTCCTGGAACGCTCTCCCCGTACTGTCAGACTTTCCCCTAACTTCTCTTCCTTCAAACGCTCCTTAAAACATTCCTATTTAGGAAGCCTACCACCCAACTCACTGATGCAACCATCAATCACTCTCACCTTACAGTCCTCTCCTCCTGTTTCCAACCCCAACCCTCCCAGATTGTGAGTTCCTACGGGAATAGGGCCCTCATCTCCTCCTGTACTGTTTGTCAAATGTTGTTCAATGTATTGTAACCCTGTCTATACTGTGCTTATTGTACAGCGCTGCGGAATATGCTGGCGCTTTATAAATAAAGAATAATAATAATAATAATAGTGTAGCCGCCAGGTCCAATAAATCCTGCTTTGAAGGCAGGGACGCCATTAGTTCCTCCATCCGTCGCATGCGTGGGTGATCCTCACTCCACGAGGCCTCGGACTGCGAGGGTGAGGCTGCCCCCGCCGAGCCAGGCCCTAACTGCGATGTCATCGGGGCCTGCAGAAAAGCGTCCAAAGAGCCCTGTAAAGCAGATCTGGGTGTTCCAGGATCTGTAGTGGTCGTCCTCCTCGCTTTCCCCCTCTTCATTGCTTATAGATCCGCTGTAATCAAGCAATTATAAGGCGATCACGCTGGAGCTCTCACTTCAGGCATCCATCTTGGAGCTCAGTCAGGCCACACCCCTCAAGCCTCCTGCCTTCTAACCTGTTCCTGAACCCCTCTGTTGATCATCTGTTGCCGAAACCCTGCTTTGCACTTCTGGACTTTGTCTTCGCTGAAACCCTCTGTTGATTATCCGTTGCCGAACCCCTGCTTTGAACTTCTGGACTTTGTCTCTGCTGAATCCCTATATTGACTAGGCTACCCGCTGCCGAACTCCTACCTGATCTACTGAACGCTGTTTATTGCTAAATCCTTATATTGATACCCTGCTGCTGGAACCCCGCTCTGTTTAAAGACTTCTTCTTCTCTGTTTCTAGTTTCTACCTTTCTGTTATCTATATATAAATAAATATAATATAATAATATATATATATATATATCTCCAGTGCTTATTATTTACTATCCTTGTTCCCTGGTTCTGTCTGATCTAGTGCCGTTTGTTATCAATTAGCCTAGTTTATTTATTTATTTATAAATGATTTTACCAGTAAAGATACATTGAGATTTCTCTCGTTTTCAAGTATGTCCCTGGTCCTGTCATTCTGTACATCCAATACCTAGTTTCCCATCACTCCTCCAGTCTCTCTAGTTATATCTTAGTTCTGTTTTATTAATTATTCATTGTCCTCCTTGTTTCTCCATTTCCACTCAGCTCCTTTGTTTCATATTGCTTTATTTCTGTGTATCTTCAATAAATAGCCTTATTTTTCATACTTGCTTTATCTTGTGTCATCGCACATTGGGCTCGACCACGCAACCCTGCCATCTGTATTGTGACAGACAGTAAAGATGGAAGGGCCAGACGCTGACCTTTCCAATTACACTTCACTCACCTGAGCTTGTGTGGTGTAAAATTCAGAAGTACAGGGTTTCCCAACCCCTCCGTGTCTCCTAACTGAAGGGCCACTGTCTAGGTTGTCGATGAAACAAAGCATTGTGCCATCGCCTCCATACTTGTTAGCAATGTTCGAAATGAGAGGACGAGTTAGTGCAGCATCATTGTTCACATTAGAATTGTAAAGCAAACAATAGTGCTATGTTACAAAAAAGAATATAATTGTTTTATTTATTTATTTTTAATTAAAAAAAAATATTATGAAAACATCAACTGCATGACATAAGAAAAGAAAAATAAAGGCCATGTAGGGCCACAGTCAGCAAGCTCAATGGGACATAATCAAATAACAGAACAAGACTACAGCGAATGAGCACTTCGATATGTAAAGAGAACAACAGAAAAAGGATGGGGGGGAGAAAACCCAGATTAAAAAAAAGGGGGGATTCAAGAGGAACTGCCGTGAAAAACGTGACATAGCCGGCTCGCCCCGACGGATCAATAACAGTTGAGGGCCTGGCCAGGGGCCACATGGCCGGAGGGGACCGGGGCCAGAACGGATAGGCAGAGCCGCGGTGGCCGCCCCAAATGGCACGCCTGAACCCACCCCATGTTCCCGCTTAAATAATACTAAAAAAAAAAGAAAGTTATTTCCCAGAGCTCACTTATTAAAGCAATTGGTCAAGTCCCACAGCACATCTTTCAGCCAAAATAGTCCTGAGTGCGATGCAAAGAATTCACAGATAAACATTACCCAGGCGAAAAAGGGGCATGGAAGGGTACGGGTGAAGAGTGGGGGGGAAAGGAAAGGGAAGAGGGGTACAAACACGCATAAACGAACTAGTGAACTATTATATAACTGGCTTCTGCAGTGTCCATCATCCTCAACCCGGGTCAACGGAAGCGACATCCACAACAGGCTGATTAGGCATTGGAGGAGCCAGCAAATGGTACAGGTGAGAGTCCACAAAGGCCCGGGCCTCCTCAGGGGTAGTCGTAGGGTGCGTCCGTCCATCATGCGTTATCACAAGAGATCCAGACAGTCCCCATTGGTACCAGATCCCATGTTCCCTCAGGAGGCTCGTGACATCTCGGAAGCGTCATTGTGCAATCAGCGCAATGAATGGTAAATCCCTGTAAACGGAAATTCGTGCATCTCCATAGTCCATACGGCACTGCAGGTACGTTCCCAGCTTCCCTGAGAATCTGCATATGTAGGGAGAGAGCCCTGGTAGTGACTATAATGTCCAGAGGGGCCTCAGCATGTGCAGTAGCCGCCTTTCAGACTCGGAAAGCCGAGTTCAAAACAGCCGGAGAATCTGGGGGTAGTTTCAACAACCCGTGTAAAAAGTCGGTGGCATAAGTCATCAAATCCGCAGTGCCCACCGTCTCCGGAATCCCCCAGAGATGAAGGTTGCGCTGCCAATGCCTGGTCTCCATGTCCACCACTGTCACCGTCAGACACTTCCCCTGATTCTGTAGGTCCTCCAGCTGTGCTGTGGATCCCAGCCTCCCCATCTCCAGCAAAACCAGACGGGCACCCATGTTCGATGTTTTATTTATTTTATTTTTACATAAACCTAACCTGGTCATGTTTGGTATCTCTGGAAAGGCCATAATCTGACCTTTCCAGTGATATCATATGGCTCTCTGCGTGCAGTGCCCCCTCCCTAAGACAAGGGAAAGGGGGAATCTTTAAATTCAAATATCTTTGGGGTTTTTTCTCAGAAAAAAGACCGTAGAAAAATTGACTATCAGGGTTATTCAGAGAGCGGTGAAAAGCAGGAGAATGACTGGAGAATGGAAAATTCTACGTCAAAATAGCCGATTTGGAAAGTGAGATGAAAGGGAGAATTTTTCTGGTTTGGCTATTTTGACCTAGAATTTTCCATTCTCCAGTCATTCTCCTACTTTTCACCGCTCTCTAAATAACCCTTTATAGAAAAATGGACAGAGAACTTCCCATGTATAGTCGCTAGCCTCTTGTAGCGCTCCATGTTTACACACTAGCCTCTTGTAGTGCTCCATGTATACTCACTAGCCTCTTGTAGCGCTCCATGTCTACACACTAGCCTCTTGTAGTGCTCCTTGTATACTCGCTAGCCTCTTGTAGCGCTCCATGTATACTGGTTAGCCTCTTGTAGCGCTCCATGTATACTGGCTAGCCTCTTGTAGCGTTCCATGTATACTCGCTAGCCTCTTGTAGCGCTCCATGTATACTGGCTAGCCTCTTGTAGCATTCCATGTATACTCGCTAGCCTCTTGTAGCGCTCCATGTATACTCGCTAGCCTCTTGTAGCGTTCCATGTATACTCGCTAGCCTCTTGTAGCGTTACATGTATACTCGCTAGCCTCTTGTAGCGCTCTATGTATACTGGCTAGCCTTTTATAGCACTCCATGTATACTGGCTAGCCTCTTGTAACGCTCCATGTATACTCGCTAGCCTCTTGTAGCGCTCCATGTATACTACCTAGACTCTTGTAGCGTTCCATGTATACTGGCTAGCCTCTTGTAGCGCTCCATGTATACTGGCTAGCCTCTTGTAGCATTCCATGTATACTCGCTAGCCTTTTGTAGCGTTCCATGTATACTCGCTAGCCTCTTGTAGCGTTCAATGTATACTGGCTAGCCTCTTGTAGCACTCCATGAATACTGGCTAGCCTCTTGTAGCACTCCATGTATACTCACTAGCCTCTTGTAGCGTTCCATGTATACTCGCTAGCCTCTTGTAGCGTTCCATGTATACTCGCTAGCCTCTTGTAGCGTTCAATGTATACTGGCTAGCCTCTTGTAGCGCTCCATGTATACTGGCTAGCCTCTTGTAGCATTCCATGTATACTCGCTAGCCTCTTGTAGCGTTCCATGTATACTCGCTAGCCTCTTGTAGCGTTCAATGTATACTGGTTAGCCTCTTGTAGCACTCCATGAATACTGGCTAGCCTCTTGTAGCACTCCATGTATACTCACTAGCCTCTTGTAGCGTTCCATGTATACTCGCTAGCCTCTTGTAGCATTCCATATATACTCGCTAGCCTCTTGTAGCGTTCAATGTATACTGGCTAGCCTCTTGTAGCACTCCATGAATACTGGCTAGCCTCTTGTAGCACTCCATGTATACTCACTAGCCTCTTGTAGCGTTCCATGTATACTCACTAGCCTCTTGTAGCATTCCATATATACTCGCTAGCCTCTTGTAGCGTTCAATGTATACTGGCTAGCCTCTTGTAGCACTCCATGTATACTCACTAGCCTCTTGTAGCACTCAAGCTGAGTCCTCCCGGCTGCTTCCAGGTCCCAAGTCTCTCCTAGGGAGAGGAACTGAACCCTTCTATAGAGTTAATGTGGCAGGGGCCCAGTTTACAGGAAAGTAGAGAAGTGCCGCCCGAGAGCAAATTGTGTAGTAAACCTTAAGGGATTGTTCAGGAGTCCCTGAGCTGCACAAGAGGAGCTGTGGGGCAGCCAGCGAGAGAAGGTGAGTCAATTCCCAGAAAGTAAAAAATAAATTAAAATAATTGGGCAGAGGCTGTCAGCAGCATCTGGGGGACTCTGTTTTTAATATTAAATCAGTAAATTAAACTGCTGGATTTGTCCAATGTAAAACAGTCGGGTAAGTTTAGTTTTGGAAAATACATATTGATCATATTGATATTTATCATGATATTTCTCAGACTGTTCTGTTCTATAAAACCATCTTTTTCCTCTCTTATATTCAGTGTTTCCTGACATAGAAGATAGTCATAGAACATGGGCATCTAACATACTCAACATCCGTCTCAATATGTAAGTTCTCTGGAGTTGCGTCATTGCCACTTTTTGTTCCTATATCCTTGTCTTGTTGTAATTAATTGTATGATTTTTTTCATTGATTGTAAAGCTCAAAGTAATGAATCGATACAATAATAATATTAATAATAATAATACAGTTACTGGGAACATTCTGTTTTCTGGCTGCCGTTTGGTCTGTCTGTTCATTAGATGGCAGCATTGAGTAGGTAATGTGTTTTGTTTTGCTCAGTCTATCATTCGCAGGAGCTCTCCTGGCTTTAAGGTCAGTATAGAAATTCCAGTTCCTGTTTGCGTTTGTCTTTCGATATATGTAACGGATTACAAATAATGTTCTAATGCCATAGAGGGCACCTTGTATTGATGCCATGCAATGTTATAACAAGAGGGATTGAGCGTTAAGAGGCACACCCTGCAGTCACTTTACGTGGCGAAGCGAGACGAAGAAATATGGAGGTATCCGCTTAACACTCGCTGATCTCAGTTACATTTAGGAAATCGGTGATCAAGAATGGACAGCCTGTGGCCCAGGCTCTTTCTGCAGGTAGAAGGCCAAAGGTCTGTAGACCAATGTTAAAATACCATTCAGAGCGTGCTTGGTATACGAAAAGAATAAAGTGCTATGTTAGTGGATGTGAAGCGAGATAAAATGGCTGCAATGTTAAACTATCGAGTTTTCTTCAGTTCAGTTGTCAGAGAAAATGTATCAAAGGGGAGGAAAAAAACAACCCCTTGAGTGAGACACCTCCACCACTGCATTTCTGCGCCATCTTATTGCTTGTGATCGTCTCTCCTATAACTTCCTAAACATAATAGGTGTCCTGAGTCATCCGTACTCAGGAAAAGGCCCGCGTGCGCCATTGCCCTTAGGCTTGCTATTTAACCATCACATCACCGGCAGTGTTTGAGATAAATGCATAAATTGAAAAAGGATCATTTCACCCCATCTTCGTGTGCAATGTAAAGGATGCTAATATGAATCTGTTCTCGACTGGTTCACTTTTTTTGAAGAAATATCTTATCAAGGTAAGGAGATTGCATTGGTTGTACAGTTCAGTGCCATATCTCATCGCTTGCGGGGGGGGGGGCTTGTTTATTATATACAATGTATTTGTTGCGCACTATAGAATTCAATTGCCTGAGAGTTATGTGTTTGGTCCGACTGTAGATGTTTTCACATATAAATCACCCGGCGGAGCTGAGCTGTCCTGGATTTATGTTCATTTTAAGCACATTGGGGGAGTGATACTAAAATATTAAATAGTGGCCCCCAAGACAACATTGCAACAAAAGTCACACGCTACCATCACTGCATATGGAAAGTTAACTAAAGACTAGGTTGAGGTAGAAGCAGGGCTGCATTAGGCTAGAGTCAGACAAACGCATTTTTCACGTTGTCCGTGAAAAAGTGCATTCGAACGAACATACGTATTTTTTCACGGAATACGCGATAGCGGTCATACGATGCGCATTTTCGGCCGTGATTTTGTACGGATCATCAATAAAACCCTTTTGCGTCTGGACGTTATGTTGGCCGGACGTGTGCAGCGTCTGACGTCTCCCAATCACGCAAACACGCCGTTATGCGGACGCAGCGCACTCTGTACGTCAGTAGTAGCGGTTTGACGTTCTAGAAAAAATGCGTTCGTTTGCCACTTGCGTTGCGCGGACGAACTTTCGTGCGGCCGTTCTTCGTATGTTACCCAGCATTGGACGTAATTTGCTGCTAGCACGGCCGTGATTTCGTGCGGCTAAGCGCACGTTAAAAATGCTTTCGTCTGACCTTAGCCTAAGATCTTTATGGGCCTGGAGCTGAATATTTTGAGGGGCTTTTTTTGGAATTTAGTGAAATGAAAATATACTTTAGGTTATTTAATAGTACAGATACGGGTATACATAACCAGGCAGATACTGTGTGAGGAAATTTCCATTCAGATTTCAATCATTTAAAGCGTGTAAAATCATTTTATCACATTTTATCATCCAAATCTTTGTGATTATATATTCTATAGGGAATTCTTGTTAAAAAAAAAATGAAATGGAAACCTGTTACTGCATTTTGTTCTGAGAAAATATACAATTTTAACCAAAAAAATTAAATATTTCCCTTGTGTTTTGAATAATGGTGTTTTATGACTAATATGACTATGCATAAAACACTGACCTTGCTCCCAGTGTGGGAAATGAGAAGGGGAGCAATGGCAGTGGTATTGCTCATTTTATATGTGACAAATGGACAATGCCATCGTTTGGGACTAAAAATAAGTAAATAAACAGGGTTATTCAGAAAGAGGTGAAAACCAGGAGAATTGCCAGGAGAATGAACATTCTAGATCAAACAGCCGATTTGGAAAATGAGATAAATGGGGGGGAAATTTTCTGGTTTGGCTATTTTGACCTAGAATTTTCACTTCTCCAGTCAATCTCCTGGTTTTCACCTCTCTCTGAATAACCCTGATAATTTGGGGTTTTTTTTGTTTTCTTTTAGACTTTACATGGTCACATTTGGTATCAATGCAAAGGCCAGACTCTGACCTGTCCAATGACGCCTCCCTTGACCTTGTGAGTGTAAAGATTAGTGACGCAGGGATCCAAAGCCTCCCCATCGTGCACTACGCTGCAGTGCAGCGGTTTAGGTTTTTGATCTAACAATTTGTAATAACAAATTGTGCCATCACTTCCACACTTGAGATGGTGAGTTAGTGCAGCATCATTGTTCCCTTTATAATTGAAAAGTGAAAAATATTGCTTACAGAGAAAAAATAAAGACATTTTTATTGTTACATAAAACCTGGCCATGTTGGTATCATTGGAAAGGCAATGCTCTGGCCTTTCCTATGATACCTCACATGACCCTGTTGCTGACCCTGTAGCTGCTATGGAGTTGGAGATATGGGGTCCAAATGCCCATCAATGCAGACATACGGTCAGGTCCAGAAATATTGGGACATCGACACAATTCTAACATCTTTGGCTCTATACACCACCACAATGGAGTTGGAATGAAACAAACACAATGTACTTTAACTGCAGACTGTCAGCATTAATTTGAGGGTATGTACATCCAACTCAGGTGAACAGTGTAGGACTTACAGCAGTTTGCAGATGTGCCTCCCACTTGTTAAGGGACCAAAGGTAATGGGACAGAATATTAATCATAAATCAAACTTTCGCTTCTTAATACTTGGTCGCAAATCCTTTGCAGTCAATCACAGCCTGAAGTCTGGAACGCATAGACATCACCAGACGCTGGATTTCATCCCTGGTGATGCTCTGCCAGGCCTCTACTGCAACTGTCTTCAGTTCCTGCTTGTTCTTGGGGCATCTGCAAACTGCTGTAAGTCCTACACCGTTCACCTGAGTTGGATGTCCATACCCTCAAATTAAAGTTGACAGTCTGCAGTTAAAGCACATTGTGTTTGTTTCATTCCAACTCCATTGTGGTGGTGTATAGCGCCAAAGATGTTAGAATTGTGTCGATGTCCCAATATTTCTGGACTTGACTGTAGTTATCCTTTCTCTGGGCCTATTCTGGGGCATGGGCCTGGAGCTGCTGCTCCATCAGCCCCTATGTTAATCCGGCCCTGGGTAGAAGGACTGATATGGAGCACCTATATTATTCTGTGGAGGAGAAAGAAGAAATCAGCAAAGCCATTGGGGGTTAGGATGATTTTTATTGAGATATATATATATATATTATATATATATACTGTATAATTATAATACAAACCACAGGGGGGTTGCACTCAACCTAAACCAACAACAACAGTGGGTGCATCTAAGACATTTAATACAAGATACCAGAAAAGAGCACTTTATATTATTGACCACCTTCTTCCATCATTTTCTGCAGCAAAAAAACCACACAATTCCAAGAGTTCAAAAAACCTGACTGAGGTAATAAATGTTGGGATTCAGTTCACAAAGTATGATCATAGTTTGCTTAAGCTGACTATGAATTAAATTTCAGCAAATTGACCTGTTTTCCATGTTTCAATTCGACAGGTTCAAACAGTCAAATCTAATAGGTTTCGATAATAAATATAATGTCTTTTAAAAAAAACTTTAACCCCTTAAGGACGGGAGTAATTTTACAAGTTTGGAACACTTTTGAACACTTCTAAAAGTAGAATTTCAGCTATTCGCTGTTCAACCATAATTTACCTCTTACATATTAAGTGTACCCACCCTTATTATATATCATTTTGTTCAGGAGAAATAGGGCTTTCATCTTCCATCAAAGATTTATATATAAAATATATTATAGTATGAAAAAAACCTAAAAACTATGAGAAAAAAGGAAATTTTGCTATTTTCAAAGTTCTCCATTGTATTTTTAGTGTGAATGACATTGTACGCTTAGCATTAAATGAAATAAAATACATATATTTCTGTTCGGCAATGTCTTACGAGTTCAACGGTACCCCCCATGTAGAGGTTTTATGAGGTTTTGGAAAGTTACAGGGTCAAATATAGAGTTTGCCCATTTCACGTTTTACAACTTGAAATTTGCCAGATTGGTTTCCTGGCCCTATGTTGACTTTGAGAGGTTATGGCAGCCCAGGTATGAAAAGTACCCCAACATGTCATACCATTTTGAAAAGTAGACAACCCAGGCTATTCCAAATAGTGTACGTTTCGTTTTTTTATAGTAGTCACTTAGTCGCAAACTTGGTCTTCATATTTGTGTTTTGCATTTTTTACACAAAAACTGTTATTTTGCTGCTAATATCATGCTCAGTCAACCTTTTACTGGCCTACAACATTGATATTTGTGGTCGGCAATGTGTTATGAGTTCAACGGTACCCTCCATTTAGCATTTTTATTTAGCTTTTTGGAAAGTTACACGGTCAAATGTAGAGTTTGCCAGATTGGTTTTCTGGGCCTAGGTTGAATTTGAGAGGGTATGGCAGCCCAGGTATGAAAAGTACCCCATCATGGCATATCATTTTGAGAAGTAGACAACCCAGAGTGTTGAAAATGGGGTATGTCCAGTTTTGTATAGTAGCCACTTAGTCACAAACCCTGGCCACACTTAGTCTTCATGATTGTGTTTTGCATTTGTTTTACACGAAAACTGTTATTTTGCTGCTAACATCATGCTCAGTCAACGTTTTACTGGCCTACGACATTGATATTTGTGTTCGGCAATGTGTTACGAATTCAACGGTACCCCACATGTAGCATTTTTATTTAGTTTTTTGGTAATTTGACAAGTGATTTTCAGGATTTATGTCGACTTTGAGAGAACATGGCACGCCAAGAAAGAATATTGCTCCAAAGATGACGTGCCAATGATTCTAAATTAGTATTTTGAGTTGATTGGTGCAGCCACTTTAGAATAGCTGGGCTTAACGTAAACAGGGACAGGCCAAATTCAGGGGATTCCAGAAGTCAGAGTAGTCGTTACAACAAGCCAATGAGTCGGTACAGGCAGCAAACAAAGAGTAGTCGGTATAACAAGCCAATGAGTTGGTACAGGCAGCAAACAAAGAGTAGTCAGTGTAACAAGCCAATGAGTCGGTACAGTCAGCAAACAAAGAGTAGTCGGTATAACAAGCCAATGAGTCGGTACAGGCAGCAAACAAAGAGTAGTCGGTATAACAAGCCAATGAGTCGGTACAGGCAGCAAACAAAGAGTAGTCGGTATAACAAGCCAATGAGTCGGTACAGGCAGCAAAGGGTAATCGGGACAAAGCAGAAAAGGGTAATTTAGTAATTTAGCTTTGTATGATAAATTTTGAAGCACTCGGTTATGCAGAGGCCAGGTAGAGATGGGCAGGTAGGGCAATAATACCTAGAATCCTTTCGGATTCCTTTCTTGCGGCAGACACAACACTTTTTCTGGGGGGACTTTTTACAGAGGGTGGGAGGGACTCGGGAAGGAAAGTGTCTGCCGCTTAATCTTTGGAGATCTCCTGATTCCAAAGCGGATGTAACGGGGGCCGGGGTTAGGATAAGTTGGGATATGATCTCAAGCATGAATTCTAGGAAGGGATATGGCTTTTGTACAGCTGCCTGCTTGTAGCGCACGTACGCATTGAAAATTGCTATCTCGGTCAAATAGATGGCAATCTTCTTGTACCATGCCCTAGTCTTTCGGTTCACCAGATAAGGCTGTTTACATTGATCAGCCAAGTCTACTCCCCCCATAAACTTGCTGTAATCTACAATGCACTTCGGCTTTTCCAGTGGCTCAGTCCTCCCTCTCGCAGGCACTGGCACTGTACTTTCGTCGTGCACTGTAGATAGCATGTATACATCCTTCTTATCGGTGAACCGAAGGGCTAGCACTTCTTCCTGACGTAGAGATAAGAGGAGCCCCTACTTCTTTTGCCTGCTGTCAGGATTTGGGGAAAACCTCTGCGATTCTTCCACACTGTGCCACACGCAAGGGTCTCAAAACAATATAAATTTTTAAATAGGTCGATACTGGTGTAATAGTTATCGACCCATAAATGATAGCCCTTGTTGAATAGGGGATAGACCAGATCCCACACAATTTTTCCACTGGTGCCAATACAATCGGGGCATAGTGGGGGGTCAAGGTGGCTATCTTTCCCTTCGTATATTCTAAACGCCCATGTGTAGCCTGTTGTGGACTCACACAATTTATAAAATTTGACGCCATACCGGGATCGTTTGCTTGGGATATACTGCTTGAAGAGCAGTCTGCCTTTGAATTTCATAAGGGACTCGTCTACAGATATATTTTGGTCGGGAACATAATTATCGGTGAATTTGGCAGACATAAGACTGATAAGGGGCCGAATTTTATAGAGGCGGTCATGCATTGGGTCGTTTCTTGGTGGACACAGTGCGTTATCATTAAAATGGAGGAATCGCATGAGATTTTCGTATCTCTCCCTCTTCATAACCCTTGGGAATAGTGGGGTAGCCAGGATGGGGTTTTTGTGCCAGTAAGACCGGATACTTGGCTTCTTCACTATTCCCATTACGAGGGTTAGAGCCCAAATTTATTTTAACTCTATCACATCCGTTGGGTGCCACTTGTTACGTCTGTGGCGATGTGAATCCGGATGCGCATCAAGATACTGGTTGGCAAACAGGTTGGTTTGCTCAACCACCATCTCGAATACGTCGTCCGACATAAAGAGATTAAAAAAGCTCACTGGCTCACAGTCCTCTACCCTTACTGTGATGCCAGGAGTCGCTATAAATGGGGGTATTTCTGGGGCAGCCATATTTGGGGGTACCCAATTGCTCTCGCGCCTCCCAGTAGATGGTGGGGGGTCACCATCACTGGAGGGTTCACTAAGGGGCTCTATATCAGAGGCTGTGAGGGTGTCACTGTCGGCGAGAGCATCGCTCTCAGAGGCGGCCAGGATCTCATATGCCTCTTCTGGGGAATAAAAGCGGGAGGACAATTTTATGGGGATCTTGTTATAACTAATTAAATGGGAGGTCGGGGAACTGATGGGGTCAAGTACTAGAACACCTAAACTAAGCCCTTCCGGTCCTTGTAGTGGCCGGTACTTCTATCTATCTAGACAAGGTAAGAATATTCCAAGGGGGGTCGTATGCCAATGCGGGTAGTCAGGAATGCCACGGGGTCGTATGCCAATGCGGGTAGTCAGAAATGCCAAGGGTCGTATGCCAATGCGGGTAGTCAGAAATGGCAGGGGTCGTATGCCAATGCGGGTAGTCAGAAATGCCAGGGGGTCGTATGCCAATGCGGGTAGTCAGAGATGCCAAGGGTCGTATGCCAATGCGGGTAGTCAGAAATGCCAGGTGTCATATGCCAATGCGGGTAGTCAGAAATGGCAGGGGTCGTATGCCAATGCGGGTAGTCAGAAATGCCAGGGGGTCGTATGCCAATGCAGGTAGTCAGAAATGCCAAAGGGGCGTATGCCAATGCGGGTTCTCAATCGAGGGTACACTGCCAATCAGGGGTACACTGCAGGTCAGGGGGTACAGTGCCTGGGTTTTGTTTTTTTCAGTCAGGGGGTACAGTGCCTGCCAGGGGGTACTGTGCCAGGAGGGTACAGTGCCTGCCAGGGAGTATAGTGCCTGCCAGGGGGTAGTGCACCTGGGTTTTTTTCAGGTTTTTTTTCAGCCAGGGGGTACTGTGCCTGGGGGGGGGGGTTCAGGTTTTTTTTTCAGCCAGGGGGTACTGTGCCTGGGGTTTTTTTTCAGGGTTTTTTTCAGCCAGGGGCTACTGTGCCAGGAGGGTACAGTGCCTGCCAGGAGGGTACAGTGCCAGCCAGGAGGGTACAGTGCCAGCCAGGGGGTACTGTACCTGGGGTTTTTTTTTCAGCCGGGGGTACTGTGCCAGCAGGGTACAGTGCCTGCCAGGGGGTACAGTGCCAGCCAGGGGGTACAGTACCTGGGTTTTTTTCAGGGTTTTTTTAGCCAGGGGGTACTGTGTCAGTAGGGTACAGTGCCTGCCAGGGGGTACAGTGATTGCCAGGGGGTACTGTGCTTGCCAGGGTTTTTTTGGGGTTTTTTTTGGTGGTGCTCCTTTGAACTCTGCCTCTCTCTCTCTGCTCCTCAGATCGCAATGAGGAACAGGAGAAAGGGGCAGAGACAATGTCTCAGCCAATGCAACAATCATTGGCTGAGACATTCTGACAGTTGCAGAGGTGACAGCTTGTCACCGCTGCAACTGTCAAATCCAAGCGCCGGATTGGCTGCCTGGAGGTTTTCACGAGGGAAACGGCCCGCCTCCCTTCCCACAATGCCGATCACCAGCTGGGAGGGTCTGCCCGGGTGTCAGGCAGACCCCCAGCCGGCGATCGGCATTATGGGAAGGGAGGCGGGCCGTTTTTCGGTGCGCCGAGGCACCAAACGCCGCGGGGCGTACCATGCCGTCCTGCGGCATTAAAGCCCACGCGATGCAGGACGGCATGGTACGCCCCGCGTCGTTAAGGGGTTAAAACACCATGTAATATTATTATTATTTACAAAAACCCTTTTTTTTTTTTAAAAGACCTTTTTATAAATATATATAGTGAATTTTCGACTAAAATTTTATTGCCAAAGTGAGCCAAAATGTGCCGAAATGCAAACCACCTTAATTGCATTAAATTTCGGTGCTATATGAATAGACTCCAAAGTGTTTAAACTTCTGTGGTGCTACTGTTTGGAGCTCATATACCTCATATATCTCACTTCACATCTCATTGTCTTAATTATATCACCCTCCTCCAATTTCTTTTGACATGTCTAATCTCAATAAATTCCAATCCTGATGGGTTGCAATCATGATATTTTCTAAAAAGATCTGATACAATATGGGTACGACAACCCACCATTATATTATATACCTGTTGTGCTACACAGTTCGCTAAGGTTTGTGTAGTCCTCCCTACATACTGCAATTTACAGGGACATATTAACAAGTATTATTATTATAAAAAAATAGAAGAAATTGGTATGGCGCAACAATTATAATTATTGTGCGGGGTAGAGCCTATAACACGATCGCCACTGCACCCATGTGTGTCGTCCCTAAGAGACAAATAAAGGCAATAAAATAAAAAGAAGTGCGGCGCTTCCCAGTGTGTAGAAAAGAGGGTAATAAATATTAATTACCCAATACAGAATAACAAGCGTCTTCAGTTGATGGAGGATCAGTACCTCAAAAAGAAGACAGACATAGTGCAATATTGTTTGTATACATAGATAATTTAGGAGATATATCAGCTCTCACTCACGCTATAGAGAGCCTCACTCGGCTCTAGCAGTATTCGCCTGTGGGTAGAATTTAGATGGGCCCTCCCACTGGCCACTTCAGTAGGTGGTGATTTCCGAGGGATATATATAGATGGTAACTCCCAATGGATATAAATAGAAAAAAAGGAAGATGGCAACATAGGGTGATTCTGTATAGTCATGCAGTTTTAATTATAAAAAATCAGACCACTCACGTGTTCAAGAGCCACCAGGGCTCAGATGGAAAGGCCCAAAGGTTGTTTCGAGTGGGCACAACTCTTAATAAAAGCCCCAATGGATCCGTATAGCAGCATGTAGTAGAAGCCAATTGACTAGGCACAAAATTTGTGAATTAGGGTAGAATAAATGAAAATAAAATTGGAGTAGTAAAAAAGTATATTTAATACAATAAAACAAAAATTGCTGAACGCGTTTTGCCTGAGTTAATATAGACTGTACGGCTTCCTCAGCAGCAGTATTATTATTATACTTTATTTATATAGCGCCAGCATATTCTGCAGCGCTGAACAATGAACATGATATAGACAGTAACAATGGGCACGATCTACACAGAAACCACAGGCATGATATACAGAGAAACAATTGCACGATATACACAGAAACAATGGGCACGATGTAGCCAAGTATGCAATATCCCTGGAGTTACATGTAATTAGATCATTAATTCCATATTGAGCCCAATGTTCACTTAAACCAGGGCTGTCAAACTCATGGCTCACCCAGATGATGATGCCTACAATTCCCAGAATTCCTTCAATGCTTAATGTGGCCAGGAAATCATGGGAGTTGTAGTTCAGAAACATCTGGCAGGCCAAAGTTTGACAGCCCTGACTTAAACATTACCCCGATGGGTCAACACATTCCCCATACCTCAATTAATTTAGCATATAAATTCTATCCTTAGGGTAAGCTGCATTATCTTATGGAAGATGACTGTCATTTAGCTTCATAATCCATAGTTCTCTACTCTCTGTTGGTTTCTGAGATACTGGTAGCTATATCCTTTGCGGAACACATGGTTTAGTAACGAGTAGGCATAAGTAATGTCTACTGAATTGATGTTTACAGTATCGGCTGTACATTCCGAATCCAGCTGTATACATGGGTTGGGGTGGGGGAAATGGACTTTGTGTCTAATGCATATCTGGGTGAGCAAGACAAGAGTACTGGGTGTGGAGGTCCATAACAATGGTCCTTTTCAGACATGTAAGGGGTTAGGGCTGCAATAGGCCGCTTTCAAGATTGTGGTGTTGGCATCATCTATGTCCTAGTGGGAAATCAGTGGTGGATAGAATCCACCTCTGTCCCCCTCTAAAAGTTATTGGAAAGTTGTGTATGTCAACAAATTAATGGCACCCTCCACTGAATTATGCAGATGTATATTTTGGCTAGGATTATATGATGATATAAATGGAACTCCTGCCCCTCTACCACCGACCCCTACACTATCTGCATCTCTCCCTCCCTCCTCTCGTCCCACATGATGGCCTCGCATGAGCTCCTTTGTTTCCTCAGAACATGGTCTCCCTCTAACTCTCGTGCTGCCTCCCACTCCCACAAATCCCATTCCCACCTTCTCTTTCTCACCCTCCTGCTGTTACTCTATTCAGGTGACATATCCCCTAACCCTGGCCCCACAACACATCCAATACTTCCCTCTCATCCTATCTCCATCGCACATAAATCACCTCCCTGCAAGCCCAGCAACCTCATTCCCATCATCCCTCAGCGCCTGTCCTCTTTCTCCTGCGCCCTCTGGAACACTCGCTCTGTGTGCAACAAACTCACAGCCGTCCATGACCTCTTCCTTTCAAACTCCTTCAACCTCCTAGCTTTAACTGAAACCTGGCTAACTCCCTCTGACACGGCCTCCGTTGCTGCTCTCTCACATGGCGGTCTACACTTGAGCCATTCCCCCAGACCGGGTGAGAGAAATGGTGGTGGGGTCGGAATCCTGCTCTCTCCCACCTGCACCTACCAGCATCTCCCTCCACCCCCATCCCTCTCCTTCTCCTCCTTCGAGACACACTGCATCCGCCTGTTCTCTCCTCTGGGCCTCAGGGTGGCAGTCATCTACCGCCCACCGGGACCAACCTCCCAGTTCTTTGACCACTTTGCTACCTGGCTTTCTCACTTCCTGTCTTCTAATCTTCCATGCCTAATTCTCTGGGACTTCAACATTCCCATTGACGATCCTTCCGCTCCTGCTGCCTCCAAACTTCTTTCACTCACATCCTCCCTTGGACTCACACAATCCTCCCTCCTCCCTACCCACCGCGATGGTCACGTTATTGACCTGGTCTTTTCCAACCTCTGCTCCATTTCTGAGTTCAAATGTCGCCCTTTCCCCATCTCTGACCACCACCTTCTCTCTTTCAACCTATCTGGACTTCCTAAACACCCTGCTCCCCCACCCCGCACACACACTCGCAGAAACCTACATGCTGTGGACCCCCATCAATTCTCCAACCTACTTCACCACCTCCCTCATACCTCATCCTTCACCTGCCCTGATGCTGCCACTAATCACTACAACACTACCCTTATCTCTGCTCTAGACACTCTTGCTCCTCTTCGACTCTGTAAGGCCCCACGCCGCCAGCTTCAGCCCTGGCACACCCTCCAGACTCGCGACCTGCAAAGATGCTCCCGCACCGCAGAGCGTGCCTAGAGGAAATCCCGCTCTGAAGCTGATTTTGTTCACTTCAAGTTTATTCTCCGGTCATACACCTCTGCCCTCCACTTGGCCAAACAATCCTTCTTCTCATCTCTGTCCTCCAACCCTAAACGGCTTTGGTCCACCTTCAACACCCTCCTCTACCCACCTGCACCTCCCCCCTCAGCTGCCTTCAGCGCTCAAGACCTGGCAGACTACTTCCTCAGTAAAACTTTAACTATCAGAAGCAACATCCCAACACAAGATAGTTATCTGCCACCGCCACTCCCACAGGTCCCCTCTGCCACCCTCTGCCGCTTCCTCCCAGCCACTGAGGAGGAAGTCAATTCCTTATTGTCCTCCTCACATCTCACCACGTGCCCGCTCGACCCCATTCCCTCACATCTAATTCCTCCCCTCGCCTCCTCCCTCACCCCTGCTCTCACACATATCTTCAACCTATCTCTCTCCACTGGCTCCTTTCCATCCGCCTTCAAACACGTGCTAGTTACCCCTTTACTAAAGAAACCATCCCTAGACCCCAACTCTCCATCCAACTACCGCCCTGTATCCCTGCTTCCCTTCACATCAAAGCTCTTAGAAAAACTAGTCTTCAACCGCCTCTCCCTCTTCCTGTCCTCCAATTACCTACTTGACCCCCTGCAATCTGGCTTCCGTCCCCTACACTCAACTGAAACTGCCCTCACCAAAGTCACCAATGACCTCCTAACTGCTAAAAAACACGGCCACTATTCTATACTCATCCTGCTTGACCTCTCGGCTGCTTTTGACACTGTTGACACCCCCTCCTTCTACAGACCCTCAACTCTCTGGGTCTCGGTGACACTGCACTTGCTTGGGTTGACTCCTATTTATCCAACAGGTCCTTCTGTGTGTCCTTTGCTGGTAACTCATCCTCTTCATTGCCTCTATTTGTTGGTGTACCTCAAGGCTCTGTCCTTGGTCCTCTGCTCTTTTCCATCTACACCTCCTCCCTGGGCAAAATCATCAACAGCTTTGGCTTTAATTACCACCTCTACGCTGATGACACTCAGATCTACCTCTCTACCCCTGATCTCTCTCCCCCTGTCCTCTCAAAAGTCAGTGACTGTTTATCTGGCATCTCCTCCTGGATGGCCTCCCACCACCTAAAGATCAACATGTCAAAGACTGAGCTCCTACTTATTCCTCCCTCCAATGCCTCCTCACCTCCTGACTTCTCTATCACAGTGGAGGGTATCACCATCTCCCCATCAAACCAAGTTCGCTGTCTTGGAGTTACACTTGACTCTGCTCTTTCCTTCATCCCCCACATCAAGTCTCTTTCCTCCTCCTGCCGATACCAACTGCGTAATATTTACAGAATTCGGCCATTTCTTACTGCTGTCACCACAAAACAACTCATACACGCCCTGGTAATCTCCCGACTCGACTATTGCAATAATCTCTTATCTGGCCTCCCTCTGTCCCGCCTCTTCCCCCTACAATCCATCCTGAACGCCTCCGCCAGGCTAATTCACCTCACCCGCCGCTCTGTCTCTGCCGCTCCCCTCTGCGAGTCCCTTCACTGGCTCCCCATCCACTGCAGAATTAAGTTCAAAATCCTTATCCTTACCTACAAAACCCTCACTAACTCAGCGCCCCACTACCTGTCCTCACTAATCACCAAATACACCCCAGCCCGCTCCCTAAGGTCAAACAGTGACCTGCGCCTAGCTTCTCCCCGCATCACCTCTTCTCATGATAGACTGCAGGACTTCACACGCGCAGCCCCCACTCTCTGGAACGCTCTCCCTCGTACTCTCAGACTTTCCCCTAACTTCTCTTCCTTCAAACGCTCCCTTAAAACGTTCCTATTTAGGGAAGCCTACCACCCAACTCACTGACGCAACCATCAATCACTCTCACCTTACAGTCCTCTCCTCCTGTTTCCAACCCCAACCCTCCTAGATTGTGAGTTCCTACGGGAATAGGGCCCTCATCTCCTCCTGTACTGTTTGTCAAATGTTGTTCAATGTATTGTAACCCTGTCTATACTGTGCCTATTGTACAGCGCTGCGGAATATGCTGGCGTTTTATAAATAAAGAATAATAATAATAATAATACTGTGATGTCATTGGCTTTGGTTGGATGTCAGCTATTTTCTTAAGTTGTCGAAGTTAGGATGATAGTGATTGGCTGTCTATTTGCATAGCTTCCTAACGTCTGTTATTGTGTTACAAAGGTTATGGCATCCTTCGTACACAGTGGAGCACAAACCCGGCATTGTTCAATAGACTTGCTTGCTCTGTGTCTGTTGGACAGTGAGCGATTAATGAGCCTATCTTCAACATAAACATGTAGCCCTTTCTAGGCATCAGTCTGGTTGGGTTATGTAAAAATACATGCCTGGTTGAGTTGAAAGTCACTGAAAGATACACATGTCAAGTTTTGTTGGGAATTTGACCAACAACAAACCTAAAAATGTACGGAAATATGTGGAAAGACTCTGGTTTTACTACATAGTGCGAATCACAGGACACATGCAGGGTTATTCAGAGAAAGGTGAAACTCTGGCCAACTTTGGAGAAGTGAAAATTCTAGTAGGGTTATTCAAAGAGAGGTGAAAAGCAGGAGAATGACTGGAGAATGGAAAATTCTAGGTCAAAATAGCCAAACCAGAAAAATTCTCGCATTCATCTCACTTTCCAAATCAGCTGTTTGGTCTAGATTGTTTTGTTCTCCTGCCAGTTCTCCAGGTTTTCACCTCTCTCTGAATAACCCTGCTAGAGTTTTCATTTCTCCAAAAGTTCTCTTGAGTTTCACCTTTCTCTGAATAACCCTGATGGAAAAAGTCTGGTCTAAAGAAACAGAAATTAAACCTGTACTGCCCAAGTGCAGTTAATTGTAACAGTGGAATAATATGGCATTGGCCATAAAGGGCATATGTCATGGGTAAAAAAGGTTTTGCCTTGTTGAAAGGGAATCACTCCCTGAGTATTCTTTTGATCTACAGTTGTGTTCAAAATTATTCAACCCCCACTGAAATTTAGTGTTTTGGCCAGTTTGACATTGATTTTGATCATTCAGTCATCTTGCTTACAATTAAATCAAAGAGGCACGTGTAGGTCAGACAAATATAACATAACATTTATAACATCATTATCAGTTTTATTCAACCCCCAAGTGACATTCAATCTTAGTACTTAGTACAACATCCTTTTACAGTTATAACAGCTTTTAAACGTGAAGCATAGCTTGACACAAGTGTCTTGCAGCGATCTACGGGTATCTTCGCCCATTCGTCATGGGCAAAAGCCTCCAGTTCAGTCACATTCTTAGGCTTGCGCACTGCAACTGCTTTCTTTAAGTCCCACCAGAGGTTCTCAATCGGATTTAAGTCAGGTGACTGCGATGGCCACTCCAAAATGTTCCAGCCTTTAATCTGCAACCATGCTCTAGTGGACTTGGAGGTATGCTTGGGATCATAGTCATGTTGAAAGGTCCAATGTCTCCCAAGCCTCAGGTTTATGACGGACTGCATCACATTGTCATCCAATATCTCCTGGTACTGAAGAGAATTCATGGTACCTTGCACACGCTGAAGCTTCCCTGTACCTGCAGAAGCAAAACAGCCCCAAAGCATGATTGACCCCCCGCCATGCTTCACAGTAGGCAAGATGTTCTTTTCTTCATAGGCCTTGTTCTTCCTCCTCCAAACATAGCGTTGATCCAAGGGCCCAAACAGTTCTAATTTTGTTTCATCAGTCCACAGAGCACTATCCCAAAACTTCTGTGGTTTGTCCACATGACTGCAGTCGACTCTTCTTATTCTTTGGAGACAGCAAGGGGGTGCGCCTGGGAGTTCTGGCATGGAGGCCTTCATTACGCAGTGTGCGCCGTATTGTCTGAGCTGAAACTTCAGTATCCACATCTGACAAATCTTTTCTCAGTTCCTCAGCAGTCACACGGGGACTTTTCTCCACTCTACGCTTCAGGTAGCGCACAGCAGTCGAAGTCAGCATCTTCTTTCTGCCACGACCAGGTAGCGTTTCAACAGTGCCCTTTGCCTATAACCTCTCCCCATAACCCTCCTATTACTCCCTATAACCTCTCCCCACAACCCTCCTATTACTCCATATAACGTCTCCCCACAACCCTCCTATTACTCCATATAACCTCTCCCTATAACCCTCCTATTACCCTATATAACCTCTCCCTATAACCCTCCTATTACTCCATATAACCTCTCCCTATAACCCTCCTATTACTCCATATAACCTGTGGCAGATTAGAAATGGGACAGATTAGATCTGTATTTCTATCGTGCTAGGTATATAAGTGTCTGCCTGGGTATATGGGTCTATGCGCCTGTCTATACATATCTTCTCTACATGGGCATATTCAAATCTGCGTCTGTTCATTTCTGGGAAGTGACCCAGTGTTCACAGCTGTCTTGAGTAAGTGCTAGAATGTAATTAAACTGGTTCGGTTTTCCCCTGATGGGGGAATTAACACTTGGCTGCAAAAATGGATTTTCTTGTGATACAAGCCCAGGGGGGATATAACCCATGTGGTGAACTGACAGGTCGTGTATCCTCTATTCACACCTCGGAGCCCGGCTGTAGACAGCGCGGCACCAAGGTGTATGTGGTCCTGTCTTCAAAGAAGGAAGCACATCCCTTGAACCCTAGAGGGGGACCGTGGCGATGATTGACGTCTTTGGGCAATTAAAAATTAATGGAGAAACGTACGGAGCATGCCATGTAGTGCAGGAGGCTGGGCCATTTGTGGGTATTTTTGGAAGGGGCAGGAAACTCTATATATTCTGGAACACACATGTGGTTCTTGATGATCACAGGGGGTTCATTTTACATACGGATTTGTCCATGCTGTCCGTGCTTCCATCTCCAGCCCCCCACGGCGGTCTGCTTAGCTTAGTGGCGTGTAAGTAAGGCCTCGTGTGTTAATCTTTTTTTCTTTTATCTGCTGTGTCCTGTGTAATGTGTAATTATTGATTTATTATATACATTTTTCCTGTAACAACTGCACTGTGATATATAACTTTTGTTTATATCATAATAAATATAACTTATTAAGTTATGCTTTCTGCCTGATATTCGATCCATGCTAACTGAAGAGACTGGAGTATTGCTTGTTGTTTTAAGCTCGAGTAGCTACGAAATTGTGAGTTGCGGTCGCTGGAGACGGTTGGGTAAGTGAGCGGCTGATGGTTGTCCGCGTAGTCATTATCTGGGTCTAGGATAGACAGATAGTGGGTTGCTTAGCCCTGTGTCCTTCACCGCAACATGCGTAGTGTTCAGGGGAATTGGTGGCAGCGTAACTAATAGAATAAGAAAGTGGGCCCAGGGATTGTGGGAAACGTAGTCACTATCCGATTCAAGAGAAGACTGGTACTGCGTTGCAATCCTGGGACCATTTTATCACGCTCTACGTACCTGTTGCAAGAGAACGTGTGCGGGGACGGATAGGTAAGCGAGCGCGTGGGGATTGTTGTCCACGCAGTCATTATCTGGGTCTAGGATAGACAGATAGTGAGCGGCTTAACCCGGCGTCTTTCGCAGCAGCGCGCATAGTTGTCGTGACATAACCTATCCCTATAACTCCATATAACCTCTCCCTATAACCCTCCTATTACTCCATATAACCATCTCCCTGTACGTCCATCAGCCGCTGGAGAGAATATGAGGTGGCCATTGTCTCCATGGAAAAGAGCTGGGGGCCTGGCCAACCTCCCAGCATCCTGAGGGCAAACACCTGGAAAGCCCAGTCACATTTATAATTCAACAGTAATCATCCTCCACCATCCAGGGAAGGAGGTCAGTAGCATATGTCACTGGGAAAAGGGGCCATCCCCACCCTCATACTGGAGCTCAATATGCCAGCGGGGAGAAGTACGGCCTGTACTCTCCATGGAGTACTTTCTGCTGCTGGGGAGCAAGGCCAATTGCCTCCTCTCCCTGAAGCTCATTCTGTGGCTGGAGTAAGGATGGGATGGCTGTAGGTTACTTGGATTACTATGCGAACGTGTGGCTTTCCTTTCGCCCAATCTCTGGAGCAGCAGATTGAGGACAGAGGTCAGTGACTCTGCCCCGATGCAAGCTCTTCTTCTGGGGTAGTGGAAAGCTACTCCACAAACAAAATGAGGTCCTCTACCTCTGGGATGTCTGCCACCACAAGCTGGGGATCTGGGCCAGCTGCCTCACATCTTGAACGCACAGTGGGCAGGGTTTCAGGCTCTCCCACAACCATAGAGTCCAATATTGGTCCAAACAAATCTAGGCCTTCAAGCTCCCTCAGCAATCCTTGGTTTGGAGCACACTGTGGGCTATCTGGGTCAGCTGCCCAGCATCCCAGTAAGTTGCTAGTGGGGACCTCAATTTTGCCCAACATCAACAGGCAATCCTCCTGCAAAAGCACATCTCCATCCCTCGGGGCCACATCGGTGAAGAGAGCAGACTCATCCATCATTAACAAAATGAGGTCCTCGACTTCTGTGATGGCTGTTACATTGAGCTGGGCCAGCTGCCTCGCATCTCCCATGTGCAGTGGGAAGGTCTTCAGTCTTTCCCACAACTATAGATTCCATGGCTGACCCAAACAAATCCAGGCCTTCAAGCTCCCTCAGCCACTTTTGGCACAATGTGGGCCATCTTGGCCAGAAAATCGCCAGTGGGGATCTCAGTCTCACTCACCATCACCAGGCAATCCTCCTAGCAACAAACGTCCTCTGGCTCGTGAACCTTGTAATTTTCACATTCTGCATCCTGAGTGTTACTATCTTCCTCGTTCTGCACAGTTCGCTCTTGCTGCAACAAGCAGGCCTCGGTCCACACACTTGGGACAGGTCCATGCTGGGATTCGGTCCATATTTCCTGAGGTGTGTCTTTACCTCCTCGAGAATCTCCATCTTGCTCTGGGTTGCCCCACACTTGTGAGCTTGGTCACCAGCTCCTACTGCAGGGATCTCTTAGACGTCTGAGTCTAGTTGTTGGGAGCATATAATCCCACCTCAGCCACCAATGTAACGTGGGGTCCCTTACCCACATGCAAAATCTCCACTCATTGTCAGTATCCCGAAGAAGTACTGATTCTGGCCCAAAACAGTCAATAACTGTAGCTTCTTGGAGAGTGAAAACCAAATGAAATGGCTTTATTTATAGGGTTTACAGTTCCGGCTGCGTGGAGTAGAGGTAACATCACTGCTCTATGACCTTGGAGACTGTGGAGACACAGGTTCAAATCCTGGCACGAGCACTTCTCCAGTAAGTGTTCTTGGGCAAGACACCTAACGGTACATACTTGCCACCCAGGACATACTGGACTTGAAAACAAGAGAAATCTCAATGTATCCTACATGGTAAAATACTTTTTCCAAAAAAAAAAGAAGGGAAACACACCCTAGCATTTCTATTCTGAATAGCCTCCCAGTAGCTTCCCCCTCCCACACACACACGCCCTCTAGAGATACAAAGGCTAGAGCTGGGGAGGGTGGGGAGAACTAGTTTAAGCAAGATCCAGGAGGTTCCAAGTGGATGATTGAATCCTGGGGAAAATAAAGGAATCAATTACGTAAACCACAATCCATATAACCTCTCCCTCTTAACGCGAGGGGAAAAACCCTTTGCGCAGAACGTCGTATTACAATGTCCTCGCAAAAAATGCGCGTTAACGTCTTCCGCTGGTGAACCTGCGCGAGCGTCATGTACGTTGCACGTCCCATATGTAACATTGTGAGCGCAAATGCGTTTGTGCGCTGGTACACGGATGGTATTACAATCTACGCGCACATTTTAAAGGACAACGTTTGCGTGCATAATTTTAACGTCTTTTAAAAGCTGGTGGTAACTGCAAATCTGAACGTCCTGGCCGAAACCAGATACACCAGCCCAAAAAAAAAGATACAGCAAAATATAGTTACACATTCGCAAACAACGTTCGCACAACGCAATTTTTTTTTGCGCGCAGCGTTAAGCATTATCGCGTGAAAATTAACGGTGGTATTACGATCCGAACGCATTTTCTCATCCGTCCGAAAATAACGTTCGTAAAAGCGACGCACAAAACGAAGAGTAATACGCACGCAGTAACGTAGCGCACGCAAATCAGTGTGCAGACTTTTTTTTTCAAGGGATTCAGCCAATCCGAATTAAGAACCTTAATTGACACCAATTTACCTTAATTGACTCACTTTTTGCGCCTGTCAAAGTAAATCTGAGTATACATGCTGCAGCAATAAAACAAATATGCCCGAATTCACAATTTTATTGTTTGGGTATGTGTAAAATGTGTAAACTATACTTTGCTGTATTTTTTTTTGTGCTGTGCTGTATTGTTTTTTTTGTGCTGGTGTTTTTTTTTCGTTTTGGCCAGAACTTTCAGATTTGCAGTTACCACCAGCTTTTCAAAGACGTTAAAATTATGTGCGCAAACGTCGTTCGTAAAAAGATGCGCATCGATTGTAATACCATCCACCTACCAGTGCACAAACGAATTTGCACTCACAATGTTAAGTATCGGACGCGCACAGTTCATCGCGCTCGCGCAGGTCCATCCGCGTTAAACGATAACGCACATCGTTTGCGCGAACGTTGTAATACGACGTTCAGCGCAAAGGGTTTTGCCCCTCACGAAATGCGCATTTACGCGCGCAAAAACAAATGGAATGTAATAGGGCCCTTAATATTTAGTGTCCTTGTTTGGCCATATATTGCATCAATTTATCACATATCTCATGCGCCACTGGAACACCCCCTTCTTCTACATAAGTATATCATAATTGTATCAATATGTTGCCCCGTTCACACTGTGCGATTTATCGCGCGGATTTTGCCACGACGTCGCAGCAAAATCCGCACGACGTCGCACTATGTAGCTTCTCCAATGCATTTCAATGGAGCTGTTCACATCTTGCCGCGCGATGACGCGCGACGTCGCATGTCGTAGAAGCATGTCGCTGGTACATGACCCTTTTTTTGCGACTTGCTATCTGCGATTTTACAATTTGTATTGGTGGTGCTTTGCAAAAATCGCACAAAACAGCGACGTTGTGCGACATTATCGCACCATGTCGCGAATATGAAAATCGCGCAGAAAGTCGCGCGACTTTCAAATCGCACAGTGTGAATGGGGCCTTAATGATTGCTTACACTTTTTGTAGTATACTTGCTGTTTTTTCATATATTTCTTTATTTTTAAAATTATAAGTATAGTACGCAGATTGATCTGCTTTCTGTTCACCATACTATACGATTAGCTATATACTGTATAATAGAACTTAAATCTTTGTTCGCCGATTTTTATCACGAGTCTATTTAGTGATCTCATGAATCTGTTTTAAAATAATCTCTTCTGTTTTGTTTTTTTTTGGTGCCATGTCCATTGTGTCACACAAGAGGTAGATCTCTAGTAGAGATTCTCTACTACTCAAACGCCTCTTGGTATATACATTTTGGGACACATTACATTCATTGCACTAAAACAGGGACGCTAGGGAGAAAACCTGCGCCTGCAGGTTTCTCCTTAGTGTCCCCATTTTAGCGTGATATTACGATGCAGGCGCTAGAAAAGCTGCCTCCATCTGAATCCGCCGATAAGCCCCGGGATGTGTGTGACAGCGCTAAGCGCCATTGTGTGCATCCCCTCCATGGAGTCCATAGGACGCCATAAAGGCAGATGCTGCCGGTCACATGACCTGCTGGAGATCGCCTCGCGAGATCCTGCAGGTCGGCGTAGTGATCCGCAGAGGGAGACTGTGGGACTTTTTCCTCCAGTCTCTCCCTGCTCTCGGCAGACAGAGGAGGCGGTTTGAGCCGCGGTCTTTGCGGGATAGAGGATGAGTATCTGATTAATTTGGGGGGATTTTTGGCTGGTGCTGACGGATTCTGTTAGCACCAGGTCCTAGCTGTGGTTAACTGTCGGGTTAACCGCAGCCGGACGGTAATTAGCTTTAGTATATTGTAATACTTACGCTGATTAACACTTTGCGCTCCCCATGTTAAGTATAGGGAGCGCAAAGTACAGTAACCTCGCACTGAAAAGCGCAAGATACCAAACACTAATGGGTTTTTTAACCCGTTAGCGTTTGAGTTGTAATATGGTGGGGCCACGCTAGGCCCACCAGGGCTAACGTTAACGCTCACTCAGGTGAGCGCTAATATTAGCGATAGGAATGTAATGTGGTTTCTATAGTGAAATTTCACCATGTTAAAGGTAGTTGTGTACACATGTACACCCCAGTAATGCCTGCCACACTATATGCTGCAATACCCCCAAGTACTGACTTGCTGATATCAAATGTAAATTATTATTAGTTGATTCTGTTAATTGTTTTTTTTTTGATTGATTTTATACCTATAAATAAATGTCTTGAGGGAGAATATATGAATTCAGGTGGACAAAGGCTTTTCTGCCAAAACGTTGCTATGCTGTAGTTGTTTTGTCTGATAAACCCGTTGGTAAAAGGAGGTTGAGTGCCAGTCCAGTTCTTCTATCATCCTAGAAACATAGAAAAATGTCGGCAGATAAGAACCTTTCAGCCCATCTAGTCTGCCCAATTACATGGATACTTTACCTGGATTTATCTTTTGTTTAGGATAGCCTTATGAATGAACAAAAATACAACACAGCGCTTAAAAAGACCAAAGTCCAAAAAAGACAGTGGGGTAGACGCCCAATATGTCCACAAGCAGAAGTTGCTGACTTTAGGAATGGATCTTCTCAATAATGTAGATACGGTATGAACTGTAGGGAGGAAACACAAAAAGGAGGGACCAAAATTGCGCAGTATACCAGTACCCAGAATGAAAGTAGTGCGTATTGATGATAAACTCACATTCTGTGGAGCCTACGACCGGCTCTTAGGAATCAAGCGGTCTGGGACTTTATTTCAGGTGCCCATAAAACCTTCAAGCGACTTTTCCGGAAATCTCCAAAGATAGGAACACTGTAGGAGAATGGGCAAAAAACCAAAAAGGCACCTCCTAGTGCAATAAATCAAGGACAACTTAATATATTAGGAAAGAATTTGCCAAATTCAAACTCACACTTGATTGAGCCTCTATTGGCTCCGTCACAATGCGCATAGGGAATCGTAAGGTGTTCCCCAAACCTTCTTTACAAGAGTTATGGAGGCAGACAGCAATTAGAGTTGTTTAAAAAATTAAAAACATTTATTCATTTTAAAATAGATAGATCATATCTACCAGACTAAAGACCAGGACGCGTTTCGCCTATACAGGCTTCCTCAGCTGGTAATCATATGTCTGCTCTTGCTGCTGCCTTTTTATACAATATACATTCAATTAACAATATAAAAAAAAATTATTAATCACTCAGGATTAATTATACTTTGAATCAGGTGTGGTTAAGTGGCGCCCGCCATTTTGCGCATGTCTGGACAAGCGCAAACAGACATGCGCAAAATGGCGGGCGCCACTTAACCACACCTGATTCAAAGTATAATTAATCCTGAGTGATTAATTTTTTTATATTGTTAATTGAATGTATATTGTATAAAAAGGCAGCAGCAAGAGCAGACATATGATTACCAGCTGAGGAAGCCTGTATAGGCGAAACGCGTCCTGGTCTTTAGTCTGGTAGATATGATCTATCTATTTTAAAATGAATAAATGTTTTTAATTTTTTAAACAACTCTAATTGCTGTCTGCCTCCATAACTCTTGTAAAGAAGGTTGGGGAACACCTTACGATTCCCTATGCGCATTGTGACGGAGCCAATAGAGGCTCAATCAAGTGTGAGTTTGAATTTGGCAATTCTTTCCTAATATATTAAGTTGTCCTTGATTTATTGCACTAGGAGGTGCCTTTTTGGTTTTTTGCCCATTCTCCTACAGTGTTCCTATCTTTGGAGATTTCCGGAAAAGTCGCTTGAAGGTTTTATGGGCACCTGAAATAAAGTCCCAGCCCGCTTGATTCCTAAGAGCCGGTCGTAGGCTCCACAGAATGTGAGTTTATCATCAATACGCACTACTTTCATTCTGGGTACTGGTATACTGCGCAATTTTGGTCCCTCCTTTTTGTGTTTCCTCCCTACAGTTCATACCGTATCTACATTATTGAGAAGATCCATTCCTAAAGTCAGCAACTTCTGCTTGTGGACATATTGGGCGTCTACCCCACTGTCTTTTTTGGACTTTGGTCTTTTTAAGCGCTGTGTTGTATTTTTGTTCATTCAATTGCCACTCGGGTATTTAGAGAAACCCCCACACACAGCATTCAGCGAGTGGGATAGACACCTCTCCGGCGGGCGCTTCACCCCTCTCCTTTCTTTTCTTTAGGATAGCCTTATGCCTATCCCATGCCTGCTTAAATTCAATTACTGTTTTGGCCTCTACCACTTCTACTGAAAGACTGTTCCATGTATCTACCACCCGCTCAGTAAAATAATGCTTCCTGATGTTACTTTTAAACCTTTGCCCCTCTAATCTAAGACTATGTCCTCTTGTTTTGCTATTTTGTTTCCTTTTAAATATACTCCCTTCCTCTACCTTGTGGATTCCCTTTACGTATTTAAATGTTTCTATCATATCTCCTCTGTCTCGTCTTTTTTCCAAGCTGTACATGTTAAGATCATTAAGCCTTTCCTGGTAACTTTTCTCCTTCAAGCCGTACACCATTTTAGTAGCCCTTCTCTGAACTCTCTCTAAGATGTCTATATCCTTCTTGTATATCCTGTGGCTATCTTAGAGGTGGTCACTTTATGAGTCGTGGTGGCATCTTCCTGGCCTTGCTTGTTGGGAGAGTTGATCTACACAGTGCAGATTGAATTACGTCTGTGACTGTCTTTGTGTGCCTCTGTGATTGTCAATGTGTGTGCCCCCTGTCACGGTTTCTGTTTGTTTCAGACAGTGTGCGTCTATTTGTCAATGTCAGTGTGTGTGTCCGGCCTTGTATGTTTCTCTGGTCTATGTTAGGGTTGTCACCTTTTCTTTAAGCCAAACCCAAACACTCTAGCATTGCATGGCAAAATATTTTAGCTGCTCATGGGTATATACTCAGTCACAGACACACACAGACGCTCATACACAAATACATACATGCCTTTCCCTTTCACCCTTCACATCCCATCAGTCCCTTTTATCCCAAACAATAACTCTGCTTCATTTACCCTCAATTTAGCTCCTTTCATCCACAAATAAGCCCCCTTCACCCCAAACTTCCTCACACTGTACACACTGACTGTACACATACAGGCGAGAAAGGGAGGGGGAGAGGAGGGGGAGAGAAAGGAGGCGAATGGAGCTTTGAGAGAAAAGAGTGGAGGGGAGAGAAAGGAGGAGACAGAGAATGGAGGGAGGGAGAGAAAGGAGGGGAGGGATAGAAAAGAGGGGAGAAAAGGGAGAGTAGAGGGAGAGAGAAAGGGGGAGAGTGAGAGAGTGAGAAAGTAGGAGAGCACTACTGAGGGAAAGAAAGGAGAGAGTGCGGGAAAGGGAGGAATGAAGGAGAAACAAGAGTGAGGGAAAGGGGGAGTGAAGGAGAGAGTGAGGGAAAGGGAGAAGTGAAGGATAATAAGGTGGGAGTGAAGGAGAGTGAAGTAAAGGGGGAGTGAGGGAGAGAAAGGAGAGAGTGAGGGAAAGGGGGAGTGAAGGAGCGAAAGGGGAAGTGAAGGAGAGAGTGAGGGAAAGGGGGAGTGAAAGATAAAAAAGAGAGAGTGTGGGAAAGGGAGAGTGAGGGAGAGAAAGGAAAAAGTGAGGGAAAGGTGGAGTGAAGGAGAGAGTGAGGGAAAGGGGGAGTGAAGGAGTGAGAGAGTGAAAGGGGAAGTGAAGGAGAGAGTGAGGGAAAGCTGGAGTGAAAGAGAGAGTGAGGGAAAAGGGGTGGAGGAGAAAAAGGAGAGAGTGACGGAAAGGGGGAGTGAAGGATAAAAAAGAGAGAGTGCGGGAAAGGTAGAGTGAGGGAGAGAAAGGAAAGAGTGAGGGAAAGGTGGAGTGAAGGAGAGAGTGATGGAAAGGGGGAGAGAGAGAGAGAGAAAGGAGAGAGTGAGGGAAAGGGGGAATGAGAGAGAGAAAGGAGAGAGTGAGGGAAAGGTGGGGTGAAGGAGAGAGTGAGGGAAAGGGGGAGTGAGAGAGGGAAAGGAGCAGGGGCGGACTGACCCATCGGGCACACGGGCACTGCCCGAGGGCCCGCTGGTCAGTAGGGGCCCGGTTTGGAGCGACACAGTGGGCCCCCGCCGGTTTCCCTCTGATGATGATTGAAATTAACAGTCAGCCAACGGCGCACTCTGAAAATGCCGCGGTGGTGCCTGCGCCGGCCCCTCACATGACGTGTCATGTGAGGGGTGCGCGCCAGTGCAACGTGCCTGCTCTAGTTAGACTGTGTGATGCAGGCATGCTGCAGGCGTCACCGCGGCATTTTCAGAGTGCGCCGCTGGCTGCCTATCCATTTCAATCATCATCAGATGATCATCATCAGAGGGAAACCGGTGGGGGCCCACTGTGTCTGCCCAAACCGGGCCCCTATCGACCCGCGGGCCCTCAGACAGTGCCGCCGAGAAGAGGAGCTGGTGAGCAACCGGGGGGGGGATGCCCAACAATTTATATACGGGGGGATCTAATGCCCAAAAATCCAAAAATGTATATACTGGGGGGGATCTAATGCTGGGCGTATCACAGCATCCACAGCAATGAAACTCACAGTAATGCGTGGTGTGTATTAGCGTATCACAGAGCTGTGCTGGGCCCCAGCAATTTATGTACTGGGGGGGGGGATCTAACACCCAGCAATTTATATACGGGGGGAATCTAACCAGCAGTTTATATACCGGGGGGGATCTAATGCCCAGCAGTTTTTATACTGGGGGGGGGGGGTAATGCCCAACAATTTGTATGCTGGGCGGGTTGAATAAATTGAGTTTTTTTATATGGATTCTGTGATTCGCTCATGCACAGTGCATATTACTGTGAGTTTTATTGCTGTGGAGCTCTGTGATACGCTAATACACACCACACATTACTGTGAGTTTCATTGCTGTGGATGCTGTGACATGCTCATACACACTGCACATTACTGAGTTTCACTGCTGTGGATGCTGTGATATGCTCATACACACTGCACATTAGAGTTTTATTGCTGTGCATTCTGTGATATGCTCATACACAGGGCACATTACTGTGAGTTTTATTGCTGTGGAGCTCTGTGATACGCTCATACACACTGCACATTCCAGGGAGTTTTATTGCTGTGCATTCTGTGATATGCACATACACACCACACGTTACAGTGAGTTTTATTGCTGTGGAGCTCGGTAATGTGCAGTGTGTCCGGATTGTACAGTATCTATTAAAGTGATCGGCAGTTTCCCACATTTTCCACAGGGACTTTCTGTGCCGGGGTGCAGCCTTAGCTGCAATGAGTGGGTGATGGCTGCTGCAGCAGTGCGGTGGCCATCTGTAAGTATGGAGGGGGGGCACGATTCGCTGCTGGGTCCAAGTAGATTTTCAAAAAGGTTATTTTTAGGAGTTCAGAAATAAATTCTTTGGCATAATAATGTACATGTGGGTGTTGCATTGTAGCGGGTGGGGTTTTATGGGTGTGGCCTCCTGTGGGTGCGGAACAAGGAGCTCCATGACCTCCTATTGCCCGGGGGCCCCATTAGTTGTCAGTCCGCCACTAGAAAGGAGAGAGTGAGGGAAAAGGTGGATTGAGAGAGAGCAAGGAAAGAGTGAAGGAAATGTGGAGTGAAGGAGCGAGGGAAAGGGGGAGTGAGAGAGAGAAAGGAGAGAATGACGGAATGAGGGAGTGAAGGAGAGAGTGAGGGAAAGGGGAGTGAAGTAGAGAGTGAGGGAAAGGGGAGTGAAGCAGAGAGTGAGGGAAAGGGGAGTGAAGCAGAGAGTGAGGGAAAGGGGAGTGAAGCAGAGAGTGAGGGAAAGGGGAGTGAAGTAGAGAGTGAGGGAAAGGGTTGAGAGCAGAGCCCCACCTGCCATTAAGCGTTAAAATAATAACATAAACTCACCTGCTTCATGGTCCCCCACCATCGGCCCTGTCCTCTTCCTCTGCGCGCAGTGCACAAATTCTTTTTACAGCCTACGCAATTTGCATAGCGGTATGTTTCCCGGCTACGCTAATCACTTAAGTTACTTAAAGAAGTCTGCACCGCGCGCCTGTTCATATAGGAACACATGTTTAATTCTAGCAACTGATCAGTAAGCTTCCAGACCTGAGGAAGAGAGTAATACTCTCGAATGCCTGTCTTTTAAATGTTACGTTAGTCCAATAAAAAAGGTATCACTACGTATATATATATATATATATATATATATATATATATATTTGCACAACGACAAAGGGATTAAGGACTTTTCTTGAACTTTGTTTATTTAATACTATTATAATGTGGACAAGTGCATGTGATCACGCTTGGAGAACTTGGATTAGTTTAATTTGTTTACCAAAAATGAAAATATTTCATGAATATACAGCCTCATGCTGTATACCTAAACTCCATTTCATGCTGAATAACCTTTTAACTAATGTGTCTTAGAGATTCCTCCAAAAGCATTTCAATAAAGTAAATCTGATTTAAAAAAAATCAGATTTAAATCAAATAAATCTGATTTAAATAAAAAAAATTGAATCCACCTTGGTGTATATATATATATATTGAAACCTCTTTCCTTGTTTACATAAGAAGGCATCATCCTAAAAATGCGGTATGCCGTGCTGGCAGACAGACGGTTAACTTCATCCTTGGTACGTAGGTACGGATCGGATCGTTTAATAAGTATTCTGCTAGGACTTGTTAGGGTTATGTAGGTCATTGGGCTCTGCTTATGGAACTCAAAACATCACGACATTGCTCCATCACCAAGCAGAATCTGAAGGATTCACGTTTAATCTCTGGAGGAAATAACATTTCTTTTGTACGTGTTTTCCTGTGCGACTGAGCAGCTGTAATGCTGATATATTTAGCATTTGCAGAGCCTGTGGTAAGTAGGGTGTTGCCTAAATACAATTAGCCGGTCAGATGACTCGATCTCCGCTCTTGCGGCTTGAAAACTGTAGAACGGATCCTGCTTTTAATAAAACTTCAACTGCGGAATTCTGAAACGAAGCGGCAGCGGATACAGCTGACTGCAGGGCCGTGTTGTAATTCCCCGCAGGAAAGGACACGTCGAGCATACATGCTTTTCTCTGAAGAAGACGGGATGCTGTTCGACAACATCTATGTATCTCAAGCAAAGCAACCCTGATTGGTCTCTTCCGCAGGAATAAGAAGCGCCACCAGTATCTCCGAGAATTTATTTGTATTTTTTCGAGAGCAGCTATTAATTTTTTTTTAAAGCTAGAATTTTCCTTTTTTCCTTTTTTTAGCATAATTTGCTTCTGCTGTATCCCGGGGCTGATCCATGTCGCATGGTATATTGCACGTCACTTACATCGCTGAGTTCTATTCCGCGTTTAAGGTACGAGCCAGCTCTGCCCTTCTTCCTCGTCTATAAACGATGCTGCAGGATGTATCTCCTGAAAGTCTGAAATGGCAGGGAAGATTAATGCCTTCTTTTTTTCCTGAATGCTAAGCTACGAATCCATTATACGCAGCTGAGTGTTCCTACTGTCAGTATGTAAATACAGTGCCTGACATAACGCGCTACACCTCCTGCTTTGCAGCTCCGTGCCTGAACGTTGCATCATTGGTTTTTTTTGTTGTTGTTTTTTTTTTTTTTTTATAACAGCCTGCATCACCGTCATCACTTAACGTAAAATGCGGCTGTTTGCAAAAAAAAAAAAAGAATAATAAATTTATTTTTTTTAAAAAACCCACAGACTGCCAGCTCGAAACCAGACGGTATTATTAATCTTGCTTTCGATCCTGTCTTGTATTTACCCAGCTAAATAATGTATGCTGTATTGTTAATTAATGTGAATATCAAATTAAAGAGCTTGAAAACTAATATGCTTGCCATGCAGGTAGGAGGGACGGAGAGGGAAAAAAAAAATCTATTTTTAACTCTTGCGTAGCTCCATAGACCGTTTCGTGTTTATGCGGAAGTTGTGAGCAAAAAGGTCGGACTCCCGGGGGAT
The DNA here is from genome assembly GCA_009667805.1 of Leptobrachium leishanense. NCBI lineage: Eukaryota > Metazoa > Chordata > Amphibia > Anura > Megophryidae > Leptobrachium > Leptobrachium leishanense. The sequence goes on along the minus strand of CM019066.1, from coordinate 89,611,512 downwards.
ATGACAAGTGGCCCATTGAGCCGGTCACTTTTTTTGCTATCCGGTATATAAAGCTGCGCATCTCTGGAAAACAGTATGAAGAAAACCAGGAAGTGGATTACTGGGGGATTTTTATCGACGATCCCTTCCCCGATGGCAACTCCATTTCTTCTGAGCACCATCCGTCCGATCTGCTTTTCAGCCGGTTTTACCGACAGCTCCTCAGAATCATGAAGCAAAGACGGAATTAAAGGTTTATTTTTGTCGGTGACTGCGCAATACGCAGGAAGGCTGAATATATATTCTGTCTTAACACTTCTTTATATGGTACGAACAGGTACGTTAAAAGTGCATGTTGATATCATTGTCCGTCATACGCAGCGCAACCACGTACGGTGCAACGCACCCTTAAAAAAAGCATAATTAAAATAAAACAACAGGATTTTTTCTTGTTTTCGGTTTGTTTTTTTACAATGCTGAACTGATGTGGGAAGCAGTGGCCACTCAATTATTAAGCGATTTAATAGACTGCATGGTGACTCACCTGTACATGGGGCAGGTTTATTTAGAGGCGCCCTGCCTTGTCTGTATTCGACGAATGAAACAATACATAAGTGGGCCGAACAGGACACACTGTTGCTTTTTTTTTTCTTGGTATGAGAACAATTTCTGCTTAGAAGGTGTGCTGCACGGTATGGCGCATGTTATTTTATATGTTGTGGCTGCTCGCTGATTTGGGGCTAATGGGACTGCACTGATATTTGCCAAAGAGCAAATCATAAAAAAAAATCTAATATTCACAATTCAAGTGTACCTTCAAATATTACTGATGGGAAAATGGTCATTTTTTTTTCTGCTTTGGACACGAATGAAGATCGGAAAATTATAGTATTGTGCCAGAACCTAACCAAAAAATTATTCATGCGGTCTTCCTACCGTAACCCTTTCCTGTCTGTGTTTCTACAGCACAAAGAGTGGGAGTGTTTCGCTAATATATGCGGAAGCTAGCTTTAGCCGCCATTGACGCAATTGGGTTCGAACTCTTTAGATAACTACTGCAGAGAGTTCCCGTGCATTGTTCTCCTTATATATGAATGAAAATACCATGTAGAAAGGGTCCTACAGAAGACACATATGTTTCGGTTTCAGTATTTTAGATATATTGGTATTGCAGCCTGCTTGACAGCACTGGCGACCTCTCCGCCAAGGGCCTAGTCAGCTGCTAAGGGGTTAAGCGCAACGCCTTAGGACGACAACAGAAGATATATGCAGTCAGAATATAACTTCTTTTTTTTAATATTCCCTGCGTAGTTGGATGTGCGTGCACAAGCTAGCTGCTCTTTAAGATTGGGATGCCGCGTCCGTGATGATCTCTCTAGACTGGGCCCTCGCCTTGTTTCTGTGGCAACCGGCATTTTTTTTTTTTTTTTCGTAAATGATTTTAACACAGGGGGGAAAAAAATGTTATGTCTAGTAAAATTTCCATTGGGCAAACAGCGAATGCGTTTTCACAAAATAACATGTAGATTTATTACGTTATGTTGCTGGGTTATTTTTTTTTTTTTCTATCCTCTAGGTATTAAAGACGATTATATTTACATTGTGGTAAACAGGAAGAGTCGCGTGCTTTGCAGCAAGTGTTTCTGCTGAAAACTGCATAGTCTTTATTCTTCCTTTTCCATGTGCATACGTGCGTCGCTTTTATCTGGTGGCAGACAGACAGAGACACCTACCCCTAATTTTATTAACTCGTTTAATTCCAAAATATGGTTCTGCTGTGCAATTCCATGGGAGTGAATGGGTTAAAATATTCACGCGGTCTAAAGACCTTGAAATATTATCGCGCGGATGTATCACTCTCTTCCTTAAATTCAGGCAAACGGAACAGTCGGTGTGCTTGACAAAGTCCGTTTGCGATACCAAACGCAGGTAGTAGTCGATCGAACATTAGCAAAATATAGCCATTTTGTTCTGCGAGACGGCAGGATACGCAGGCTAACACATATCATGCCTGCAGAGGGACGTAAGCACTGTGGTTTTTTTTATGCACACTGGCTTTCGTCCTTTTGTTGTACACGCAGCTTAAAGGGGCGAGGTAGGAGTCTGCAGCTGCGGCCATTTTGACTGCTGCACACCTGCCCACAAAATGGTGGCTTGAAAACGTTGATCAACAAGTAATATTCCTGCGCATTTTTTCGTGGCACGCGCTTCCATTTTGTGGGGCGCAGAGAAGGTAGAAGTCTTCATTTACATTGTGAGTATTCTGGTTCTGACATGGATTTTTTGTTATTAACTCTTAAAGGGCATTTGTATTAAAGGGAATAGATTTACTATAATTGACCAAGTTGGCGTTTCCTGTAAGGCTTATGTCTTATTGAACAATGAACATTTAAATATGGAAAAAACATAAACGATATACTACTTAAACTGTTTAGAATATCAGCCAATTGTCTAAATATAAATAACTGTAAACCTTACAGAATTTGCTCAAATTGTTTAAAGAACCATATATATAAACATAATGGTTTAAAGCAACGGGGTACAAGACAGGCTCTATTTATATTTCCAATATCACAGTGTGGCACATACCGCCTGAAACAGCATATCTCATCGGGCAGAATGTTTATCCATCTAATAATCAGAATAAATTATATATGTATTGTCATAGTTTTTCTAATAAGGAGAATAATAAATAACAGCCATTTTGAAAAAAAAAGTATAATATGCTGGACAGTAATACAGAAGCCATTTGCAAGCGATTTCCCAACAATGCTGACCTCATTGATATTTCCCATCACTACGGTGAGCGCATCACTTTGTTTGGTAGGAAGCTCATAAAAAATGCATAATTCGAGACTGTATTGCATAAAATGTGGACGGCATTTGGGATTACGGCACATTGACCCCTCTAGTGTCATAAAAGATCTAAAATTACTGTCAAACGCAGACATCGGAAAAATCAACAAACTAGAGCCTTCATGGCAATCAGCCATTAAAGATCTTAAAAAGGAATTCGTGCCACAAATTTCTATATATGAATGTCTGTTCTGTTTTGGCCATGACTTTATTTAACCTTGACAAAAGATCCTAATCATGGATGAGGAGACAACGGGGAATGTTGAGGCTTTTGGACATTTGTAATGACATCATGTAGAAATAATATTCAGAAACGGCAGTCTAGACAACATCATTTATATCGGTGCCTCTGCTGGTTGCATTATTCAATATAGGTGAATTTCCTAATCATATGCCCTTTTGGCTAGTTATGTCGGGTCTTCCTGGGTATCACAAGTACAATTATCTTATTGATTGGTAGATAGGACTTGTTGTCTGAAGATTCACTTCTCAATTTCACGTTTATTCCTCTTCCTAAGTAGTTCCTAAAACATACTTAAAAACATGCTAAATTAACAACCATGGAAGAAATTCACAATATTTTCTCTAAAATACAGTATAGCTGGGGTGAAGCCAAGCAGCAATGCTTGAGACCACAGTTCCTACACTATTTTTCCTGGAGGAACGATGTTCCCTTTTGGCCCACACACTGAATATTAGGTTTCAATCATATATTTTTTTAAGTCATCACAAATATAGGTATTACTATTATCATAATGATTCCCTAAAACCCAGCTTATCAACATATTTAAACATTGATATCAAAGTTGACTGGGGGGGGGGTTGCAGGTTAAGTGTGGCATGTCAGTGGTTAATTGGGGAGCAGAGACCATGGAGAGTTCCTGCACTTACATTTTTAGGACTAGACCCCTGAGTACATCCCTAGAATATTGTCATCAATGTACTCATTGACTATATGGAATTCAAGTAATAGCTCCTTCCAAGATACTACATTGTATATTCCTTTTTCCGTGCTAGCATGGAATGCATTTTCCTTTGTACTTATGAAAGGTGACCCACTGCTTCCCAAAACACCCTTGCCTTATTAAGTTTACGACACAGACCAGGTACTCACACATCCTCCTGAACAACTAGGAACTTCCTCAGTTAAGAGAATAACAGGAAATGTATCATATTAATATGAATTAAAGATGGCTAATGGAACAGGGATTTTAAAATGTGTTGCTTTAATCTATTATCCCGTTGTCCGGCCATCTTGTACAGTGCAGCGGAATCTATATTCTATACAACCTATATATCTATGTGCTATATAAATAGAATAATAATAACAGAGTTAATGGGCATCATTCCTTTCTCAATTACCCTTTAAATTGGAACAATCCAGCTCTCTGATAATATTTTCAGTCAATTTCCCTGCCTACGGGTACTTGAGTCTTCTCCTGTTTTATTACCACCTATATCTGCCATTTGGGATGCAGAAGAAGAATAAAAGAGTCCTGAATCACACAATTTTTGCTGAATATCAGGCCATCAATCAAGAGGCACTCAACACAAAACAATACAAGGATACTTTACTGTTTTGCATGATACATGAGGATGATATATCCAAAGAAAACCATTTAAAGAGAACCACCACACGACCCAAGAGCGACTGTCGTCGCGCCGCCAGATACGTATTTTGTCTATCAATGCAAGGATACCCTCAGTCAGTTAAGCCAGGAGCTTTGCAACTGGTGACCGCTGACACTGTTACCCAGCCTGTCACCTTAGGTAACATTAGGGCCCTCCAGGATGACTTAAAACAAATCTGGAAGGGAAACAAAACTATTTAATGAGAAAACTGGGTACAATCAAAGCAATAAACTACCCATCCTGTGGTTTAGGACTCATAATAACGCCTGTTAATGCCACTAGATTGAAACTATACCACATACAAATCAGCCTGCATCCACTGAGAAGGGCAGCCAGAACTGTAAATGAGGTTGGATTGACTAGACATCAGGTGCTCCTTACATGGATCTTATATAGAGCGAATGCTCCCACGGATTGTCCATTTCTCATTTTCTACTCTTTTATTTCCCTTGCGCAATCATTCTGTCTCACCTTTGGTATCCTCGGCCGGGAGGAGAGCATGCTTCATATACTGGCTTTATTCGCAGCTAAATAAGCACATTTTACTAACTTCATATACATTAACACTCATAACCCTAAGTGCCTATTCAACACCTTCAACTTTCTTCTTCATCCTGCTGAAGCTGCTCCTCACACCCACCTCAACGCCATCGACATAGCAAGAATCCTTACAGATATAATAGACCATTTAAGGAATTAAATCTCCCCACTACCATCATCACCCATTCAGCTGGTCCTTCATCATGTCTATTATCCAATGTTTAATGCATTCCTTACAGTGACTGAACAGGGGCTCTCTACATTCCTAAACTCCTCTCACCTTACCACTTGCCTCCTTCATTTTATCCACTCACACTTTATCAAAATTCTCTCAATTTCTCTTGTACCATCCTCGACCCATACCTTTAATCTCTGTCTGTTTCCCTCAAGCAACTTCTTGACCCTCTACAAACTGGTTTTTGCTCCTGCAACCAATAGAAAGAGCCCCATTTATACTAACCAATGGCTTAAAACACTAATAAATCTAAAGGCTACCACACTATATTGTTCTTTTTGGCCTCTAAGCTGCCTATGATACTGTTCTCCATGCTCTTCTCCTACAAACTGCAGTGTTTGTGCTCAAGGATGAGGCGTATAAAGATGCTCAGAGTGAGGGAAATCTTGAGATCAACATGCAATCTTTTATTAAGCTTGTACAAACATATAGCAGGAATAAAAGTCACCTCAGCAGCCAACAGGATGTGGACTGGCACTTTCTTCACAAATGGCTAGCCTCAGGGTTGTTTGATTGACAGGTGTTAGTTGTACATTTATTGCTGAATACTACATCTCCTTCCTTATTTTTAAGCTATGAGAAAGGTAGGGCCGGATTAAAATCTCTATGGGCCTGGAGCTGAAGATTTTGGTGGGCTTTTTTTGAAATTTAGTGAAATGAAAACATATTTTAGGTTCTTTAATAATGCAGGTACGGGTATATCTAACCAGGTAAATACTGTGAGTAAATTTCCATTTAGATTTCAATCATTTACAGAGTGTATAATTATTTTATCATCCAAACCTTTGTGATTATATATTCAATAAGAAATTTTTGTTAAAGAATTGAAATGGGAACCTGTTCCTGCATTTTGCGGAGAAAATATCCAATTTTAACCAAAAAATTTAAAAAAGGAAATATTTCCCTCGTGTTTTGGAGGATGATGTTTTATGAATAATATGACTATGTATAAAACACTGGCCTTGCTCCCATCGTTGGAAATGAAAAGGTGATGGCAGTGGTATTGCTCATTTTATACGTGACAAATGGACAATGCCATCGCTTTGGAACTAAGAATAGTTTCTTTTTGTTTGCTTTTAGATATTCATGGCAGTGGTATTGCTCATTTTATACGTGACAAATGGACAATGCCATCGCTTTGGAACTAAGAATAGTTTCTTTTTGTTTGCTTTTAGATATTCATTGTCACATTTGCTATCAGTGCAAAGGCCAAACTCTGACCTGTCCAATGACACCTCACTTGCCCTTGTGAGTTGTAAAGATTAGTGATGCAGGGTTCTAAAGTCGCCCCCCGAGATCTTCGCTGCAGTACAGCGATTTCGGTTTTTGATGTACCATTTCATAACCACGGATTGTGACATCACATCCATACTTGTTGGTGACATGAGAAATTAGATGGTTAGATAGTGCAGCATCATTGTTCACTTTATAATTGAGAAGTGAAAAATATAGCTGTGTTAGAAAGAAAAAAATAAAGACATTTTTATTTTTAAGAACAATATGGTCGTGTTTGGTATCATTGGAAAGACCATTCTCTGGCCTTTCCAGCGATACCTCACATGACTCTGTAGCTGCTATGGGGTTGGAGACACAGTGGTCCAAATGCCCATAAATGCAGACATATTTATCCTTTCTCTGGGCCTATTCTGGGGCATGGGCCTGGAGCTGCTGCTCCATCAGCCCCTATGTTAATCCGGGCCTGGAGAAAGGTACAACACTATCAAGTATTATTGACATCAAATGTGTGAACTAGTACCTCAAAAAAATATAAAAAATGAGAATACTAGTATGTTATACATATACATACTGTACGTATCATATACGGAAACATAGATGGACTGCCACTTATGCAAAACTTTAGAACTACGTTTAACATTGTAGCATTGCGTGAATGCACATTTTTTATAATAAAGGCAGCGTTCCACAAATATTTTTGCATAATCACAGATCCAGGACAACTCTGGGCTTTATCTGGTGTCGGTAATTAGCTCTGTAAAATGTAAATGTAGACAGTTCTTTGTTGCAGTCAGATGCGTGTACAGTATCATTGTGGGGTACATAATGGATTGGTATTACGCTATATCGAGCTATACTGGTAACAATTATCTGAAACGACAGCCTCTAGAATGCTGTGCCTTACAAAAACAGCTTTTAGCTTGTCAATCACAGCAGCAGATGTTGCACTATGGCGTTTGTCCAGATCTACATATCTGCAATAATGCAGCTGTTACAAGATAGTCCTCATTGTTTCAAATGAACAAATTGGTAGCAACTACTTGCAATGGTGTATCAGGAATTTTGTGACTGAGCATGCATGGGTTCTTTGGCAGCCATTTTTTTCTTTCTTCAGGACAACCTCTTTGTATGACACTTTTTAATGCCTGGACCTGCAGGTCACTTTCAGTTTGAATTCAGACCTATTCCAACCTCGGGTCACTGACAGAAGGACAACTGTACATGTGTGCACTTGAATGTCCATACCTTCATTGACGTTTATGTCTTGTTCAGTTAGCAACTTTCTAGATAGTGTATCCGCAACTGGAATGTCCTTGCTTGGATAATTGCCAATGGATAATGATGAAGTTGTACTTCTGTAGATGTAGGTTCATCCTTCGTAGTCTTGGGGTACTTGATGCGAGGATATTAGACATTATGGACTCAATGGGTTTACGGCCACTTTCAACATTGACTTGATGACCATAAATGTACTAATGGAATAATATGACAAAGAATCTTTTTCAATTTGTGCATAATTGATTCCCCATTCAGTGAGTGACTTTGATGCGATAGACTACCATCTGTCAGCAGTACTGCCCCGTGCCTACAACTGGTGGCACCAACCTGTAGCCTTAGCTCTTTCTGAGGATAATAACTGGGCTTGGTTCACATGGAAGCAGTTATTTTATTTCATTGGAAGCCTTGTCATGCTGAGCCTCCTAAGCAAACTCGCAAGATTCCTTTAAGAGGTAGGCAGCAGAGCATTGACATCGGTAAGGCTGAGTGCAAATTTCGACAGACAATTGATCATGTCCAGCACTGTCTCAAGCACAGGTGTGCATGGCTAAAAAAATTGTTTCATTTTGGACAAAAAACATTTTTGTCCGAAACTAAATTAATTGAACTATGATTTGTTTCGTTTCATAATTTCTGATAGATTTGGACACTAAAGAAATCAATAAATGCTGCTCAATTAGTGTTAGATTAGGGTTAGAAATGAGGGTTAAAACCTAGGGTTAGAAATTAGTGTTAGAAATTAGTGTTAGATTATGGTTACAAGCTAGAGTTAGTTGATTAGGGTTACAGAAACTAGGGTTAGAAACAAGGGTTAAAAGCTAGCGTTATCCTTTCCCCCTCCCAACCTTTTTTTTTGGGTGGCAGGACCAAGGGTGACCTTGGGGAGCTGATTGAGTGAGCACCATGGCTCTACCCGCTCTTTTGGCTCTAAGTAGCCCGGCCCCGCGGCCTCTTCAACGGCCCCTAGCTTTCTGGTGGGAGGCTGGGGCGAGCTGGGAATGCCGTGACCCTTCTTGGCAGTTCTCCACCTTTTCGCCCCCTCCCTGGTTTTTTTTTTTCTTTTTGTTGTACACACCATTTCCTGATCCCCCCTCAGTAGCCCCCTAGTGGACTTCCCAGCGTCGCCCTGTTTCACCTTCCCTCCCTCCGTCCCCCTTTTTTTTTCTTTTCGATGACATTTTGGGTGCCTGTTTGATTGTTCACTACTGTTCTTGTTTTCTTTGAGCGTTCCTGTAATGGCCCTGCGTGGCCATCTCTACTGGTAGACTTGTGACCTTTATTAGCAAAATAAAAGTTTTGACTACAAAAAAAAAAAGCTAGTGTTAGATTAAGGTTAGAAGCTAACGTTAGGAATTAGGGTTAGAGTTAGAAATTAGTGTTAGAAATTAGGGTTAGAAGCTAGAGTTAGCAATTGGGGTTAAATTAGGGTTTGGAATTTAACGTTGGCAGCTAGAGTTTGAAATTAGGGTTAGAATAGAAGCTAGGCTTGAATTACAGTTAGGAATTGGGGTTAGATTTGGGTAAGAGTTTAGGGTTAGAAGCCAGGGTTAGATTAGGGTTTGAATCTAGGAATAGGAATAAGAGCTATAAATCAGAATGAGATTTACGATTAGGAATTGTGGAAGCCGAATACATTCTTTATGGACCAAAAGCGGATCAGAGGGCACAGGGCACCCCGGGGCAGCGGCAGCACTCCTGTCAACCCGTGGAATAAAGGATCTCCTCGATGGCAGGTCCGGAGCGCCCTCAGATGGTAGCCATCCTGGTGACCCGCCCAAGAACCGCCCCCGGGATAACACAACTTTGGCAGACAAAATTTTAGGAATGCCATCTAAAGCTGAGCTGTGGCGAGAGCATTGAGTGCTGAAAGCAAATATGTTTCCAATAATGGTAAACACACACTTGCTCTGCACTGTAGTTGAGGACAAGAGAGGAGCTCCTGGGCTACCAGGGAAAGGGTAGGCCACACATCCCTCTTCTCATCCAGAAGGTCAAGGAATCACCACGATACGCCAACAGAGGTTGCCCAAGGTACACCTTGACCATCTCTGTAGCGCTCCTCTCCTGTCTTTGGAGTTGTTCAGCAGGGCCCACCAAACTGTCCATTGCTCCAGTTCAAAATGCAGCAGCTTCAGAGGAAGGAGTTGTACTGCTAGCGCTGCTACCTTGAGTTGCCACAACCACAGGCTCCTCTAGGTACTCTACCTCCAGTAACATCCACCTCTGCCTTTGCACGTCACGCACCTTGTCAATCAATTTATCCCTCCAAAAGGTGACGGAATGCTCACGGAGTGCTACCTTGTCCTTTGCCCTTGGGTCACACATGAAGGAAAGCATCAAATCGAGGCAATTCAGAATCCACTCTGTAAATCGACACGTCAGTTCCTCTTTCAGTCTCCTGTTGAGTACGGCAGCGTTGTGAAGTACGTAGCCTTCAGGAACCACTTCAGGATCGTCAAGAAAGCCATCAAGCTTGTTCTGAAGGTGAATGAACAAGGGGATGACTTGGCCAAGACTAAATAGAATCTTGGCTCAAATTCTCAGGGACATCCCTAAAAGACCTAAGAATTGCCACTATCTGCCCCATCAATAACCATTCCTGCCTTCGTAAGGGGAAACTGATGCCAGTAGAATGGTCAGAAACCAAAGCATGGATTGCTTTCTGCTGCTCCATAAGGTTTTCCGACATCTCCAAAGTAAAATTCCACCTAGTGCATACATTCTGCTTCAGACAATGCTGTGGTAAGCCTGCCTTTTTCTGTTCCTCACTAAGCAGTTTGCTAGCGTTGACACTATGGTGGAAGTGGCCTGCAATTCTCCGACAAGAATCAAGAAGACATCTGCTTCTGTACTACTCGTAGTCATCACAGCCTGCACTGGAACTTGCCTCCCACCCCGATAAAATACAGATGGGGTCATGACCACAGTGCTGGAAGTGGCAGGAGTGGATGTGACTGTATTACTGCCACTACCTACAGTACATATAGTTTGAGGGCGTTCATCCTGGAATAGCCGACGAGTACAAGATGTCGTTGGCTGCTTTTTGCCCTCAGATGAAGTGTTATCATCACCACTACTCTGATGCCCAGTGCCAAACAGATGGAATTCGGCACCGGCGGATTTCTCCTTCCCCGTCTTCGACAACTTCAAAGGGAGACTGGATTCAACACTACTAGCTGAAGCCCCCTACTATGCATAGTAGCTTTCCCCTCTTGCTGCTGCCTTGATTTTCCCTTTTTGGCTGGAAGAACGTGGAATATAGGTAGCAATGCACCCTGTTCTTCACTATTGTCTCAGCTTCAGGACAGATTAAGTGGAGACAGTACATGCTGTACTAGCAGCACTAGTGGAGGCAGTAGTCGTTGTGCTGCTGGTGGTGGTGGACATAGATGTGGATGTCAATATCGACACAGTTGCAGTCTGCTTGCACTGCTGCTCATGGTTGTTGTAGAAGTGGTGGTGGTGGTGCCTGGCATAGTAGTACTAAGTGATTCTCTGGTAGTTCCAGAGGCAGTACAGCCTCAAAACCAGACTCTCCCTACAATGTCCTCCTTACTTTGCCGTCCTTGCATTACGTAATCCTTTATTTGTATTAAAGAAATAATATAAAGTTTTATTATACAAAGAAGCCTGTGATTGACAAAACCACATGATATAACAAAGTGACACCCAATAATTTATGTAATTTCGGGAAATTTTTATGTGTACGTGTAATGTATTAAAACTTTAATAGATGTATGTGTTGGTGGCTTTGTGAAGATGAATTGACACAACTAGTTATAATAATTTTATAAAATGGTTAAAAAGAAAATTATTCAAAAAAAAGTGGTAGAGGTGCCGCAAAATATTTTTTTCAAAAATAATCTTTGGAGCACAGAATGAATCTCTGTTCTTCGATCCCTCTTTCTCTGCTACTATGTACATAGATACGCACACAGTGCAATACTCTGTGCACACAGACCCCCGACTGTGACAATCAGGGTTTTAAATTTTTTATTAATAATAGTAGTTAACATATTTAGATCAATAATTAATTCAGCTAACCTAGTACTGAAATACTACTTAATTATTTATTTAGAGTTATATCTGTTGATTACAACTACTAAGGCCAGCTGCACACTAGACGTTTTTTGTAACGCACTAACGCGCGTTAAAAAAAAAATCATCGTAATCGACACTCGTCTACCCCCCTTGCGTTATCTTCCATAGGAGGATAGCGGAGCACCCGTCGACGCGAATCCTAGCGCATCGCCATTCTAGAACGCTAGGATTCACGTCGACGGGTGCTCCGCTATCCTCCTATGGAAGATAACGCAAGGGGGCGTGACGAGCGTCGGGTACGATGTTTTTTTTTTTAACGCGCGTTAGTGCGTTACAAAAACGTCTACTCTAGTCTAGTGTGCACCCGGCCTAATAGTCACACTCGCTAAGTGGTGAATGGCTGCATTGTTGGTCAGCAAGTTCATCTGGCTTTCTTTTAATAATCAGATCAGTTAAAAAAATAAAGAAGCAACAAACACAGTTTTAGGCTGGGGTCAGACGAGCGTAGTGTTCACGTCCGTGATTGCGCCTAAAAGTACGTCCGTGATAGCATGAAAGTAAGTCCATTGGAGCCTGACACATGAAGTACGTCCGCACTGAACTGCGGACGCACAACGCCGCGGCAAACGGACGCAGGTTAGGCAAGAACGTAATACTGCTAGAACGGACGTGCGGAGTGCGCCACGTCCACAACCTCTGCATAGCTTTGTGTGTGAGTGATGGAGCGAGGTCAGACGGACTGCATTTATACGTCCAGCATTTTTGACGGACAGAATGTTTTTTCATTGTAATTTATTTTCCCCTCCTACATCCGTCAAAAATAACTTCAGTGAAAAAACGGACTGTGTGACCACTACTGCGTCATCCGTACTGACGATGTCCGTACTGCACGGACGTACAGTCCGTAGAAATCACGCTCGTCTGACCCCAGCCTAATTCACTGTGCTTCAGAAATAAGAACAAAATCAAATAAAATTAAAAAAAAATGCTTAGCAAACACAGTTAACCCCTCTGTGACTAGGTAAATCAAAAGAAAAACTTGGAAGCATCCATTAAGAAATGGGAAAAGTAAAATACAAAAAGAACTGACTTCAAAAGATTATCAAAAGAAAAACTAGAGTTCACAAGCTAACACAAGCCCCGCACCTCGACCCTAGAAGAAAATGTAATTCTTTATAGTCCCACTCCTAGGCTGCAAATTTTATAGATTACAATTTACAAAAAATTCAGTTTCACTAGTTAGAAAGCGAGGCTGCAAATCTAACCAATTAAGCAAAAATAATATTACAAACAAAGCTTCGCACCTAGATCACACGATTGTTTAATACAGCTTCTTGGCTGCTAATCCACCAATTTAAATGATGCCATATCCCTACTAGCTTCAAGGGTAGTCTACAAATATATTTTAAAATAACAAGAAATTACAGCTTAATAATAAAACATTTAGCAGATACTGTAGGTCACTAATAACAGATTAACAGACCCACTACAAATCACTGCTTAAATAAACTCAAATTCAAATATGATTGCCTAACGTTGCCGAAAAGACAGGCAGGCAGACAGGAAGACAGACAGGCAAGCAGGCAGACAGGCAGGAAGACAGGCAGACAGGAAGACAGGCAGACAGGCAGGCAGACAGACAGGCAGACAGGCAGACAGGAAGACAGGCAGGCAGACAGACAGGCAGACAGGAAGACAGGCAGGCAGGAAGACAGGCAGGCAGACAGACAGGCAGACAGGAAGACAGACAGACAGGCAGACAGGAAGACAGGCAGGCAGACAGGAAGACAGGCAGGCAGACAGACAGGAAGATAGGCAGGCAGACATACAGGCAGACAGGAAGACAGGCAAGCAGGCAGACAGGCAGGCAGACAGGCAGGAAGACAGGCAGGCAGACAGGCAGGCAGACAGACAGGCAGACAGGAAGACAGGCAGACAGGCAGACAGGAAGACAGGCAGGCAGACAGGCAGACAGACAGGCAGACAGGAAGACAGGCAGGCAGACAGGAAGACAGGCAGGCAGACAGACAGGAAGATAGGCAGGCAGACAGGAAGACAGGCAAGCAGGCAGACAGGAAGACAGGCAAGCAGGCAGACAGGCAGACAGGCAGGCAGACAGACAGGCAGAAAGACAGGCAGGCAGGCAGGCAGGGCAGATTAAACTCCCCTGCAGCTTTTACAAATTAAAAATTATAACCCTATTTAATTTATATTTTTTATTCACAAAAAAATTACAGCTATTATATTCTACAAATCTATGTGATTAACATAGTAAATACATACAAAAACAGCTTCAATGCTTCAATTTCTTCAAAAAAATTTGATTTAGGGGGGACTTTAAAAAAAGAGATGGGTTCTTTCTAACTTCTTTCCCTAATCTATCAGACCCAACAACACACACAACAATACCTACATCTAATCTAAACTAGGACTGCAGTCTATCCTAGACGGCTGGCAGCGCAGATTGCCCCCCCTCCCCTTTACCCTAACTAGAGTTCTTAATTTTTTTATATAAAGTTTGATTTTTATTTTTAAATTAAACAAAAAAAAAAAAAAATTACCTGGTTGTCGCACAGGACACAATACAAACTGTCAGTGATTCGCACAAATTGTTGGGACTGCACAGAGACAGAAAAATAGATGGATTTAAAAAAAGAGAGAGAGAACAACTGGAGATTTTAAACCCCTGGAGCTGGGTGAAGCTGACAGAAAAGCTCAGTTTCAACTGCAGACAGCAAGGGAACGCACAGCAATGGCAGTGGAGTTCACACAGAAGAAGACACAATTCTACTCAAACCACACTAGCCAAAGAGATAGAAAACTGTTATGCTGGTGGTATTGAAACCCGTACCACCCCAATGGTGATGATATAATCCATCTAGGCGGTTTGTCACACAATAAAAATTACTGGTTGTATAGCAAGTCAATCAAAGGTTAAAAATTAACTGATTGGCCGCAGACTGAAGACAAATGCAGAACAGTGATTGGCCAAGACTTTTTTAACTTTTTCAAAACAAGGAATGTAGTGATTGGTTCACGCTACTGTCAATCTTTCAACTTGTGTGAAACGTCATAACGAAACAAATTCATTATAACGAATCGATCCAAATCTATTCATTATACACTGTGGGCTCTATTACATTCTTCGCGCAAACGTTAACGAGTGCGCAAAAACGCATTAAAGCGAGGTGCAAAACCCTTTGCTCAGAACGTTGTGTTACAATGTCCGCGCAAAAAATGCACGTTAACGTCTACCGCGGGTGAACCTGCGCGAACCCTTTGCGAGCATAATGTACTTTGCGCATCCTATACTTAACATTGTGAGCGCAAATGTGTTTGTGAGCTGGTGCGCGCAAAGTATTACAATCTTAGCGCAAAATTTAACGTACAACGTTTGCACGCATAATTTTAACGTCTTTTAAAAGCTGGTGGTAACGGCAAATCTGAACGTTCTGGCCGAAACCAAATACACCAGCACCAAAAAAAATAATACAGCAAACTATAGTTACACATTCTACGTATACCCAAACAATAAAATTGATAAGTTGTGCGTGTTTTTATTATTGCTGCAGCATATATGCGCAGATTGATTTTGACAGGCGCAAAAACTGAACGGGAGACAATTGTGGTTCTACATTCAGATTGGCTGAATCGCGTGAAAAAACAGTCCGCCCACTGATTTCTGCACGCAGCGTTAATGCACGCCCGTTTTTGTGCGTCTTTTTTACACGCGGTATTTTTTGACGGATGAAAAGATGTGCTCAGATTGTAATAACAGCGTTAATTTACGCGCGTTAACGTTTAACGCTGCGTGCAGAAAAACTAGCGCTGCGGGAGCGTTTTTGCGCAAAGAATGTAATAGAGCCCTGTTTCATTTCAGATGCAATTCATTTTGGAAGAAATCAATTCATTATTTCGGAAGTACTTCCGAAATACGAATCAACGGAATTTTGACTGAATTGCAATTCGATTCGAAACGCACACCCCTTGTCTCACGTTCACTTGTCTTTCAGTGGCTCCATGTCCTTCACAGCAACTACTTTGGCAGGGTCTGGAATTACTCATCAGAGTTGAGAAGATGTCGAAAATAACTCACTTCTGTAGCTCAGATGATGCTTTTTTGTGGACTGAGCTTGACTGCTCTCTCTCTCTCTCTTTGGAACATTGTAGCAGCTTTGGTTTTCCCTTAAATGAGGATGTCATCGACTATGGCTGAAATCCCATTCAATCCTTTGTAGGTCTCATCGATTTACCACTGGACATCATTTTAGGCTGAAATCAGTCCATAGGTGAGATGTCAGAACCGATAGCGCCCAAAGATTGTATTGAAGGTAGTCAGTTTGAAGGATCCTTCAGTGAGTTTAATAGCCTAGTCACCCAATCTTGCATCTAAAACACTAACGTATTGGGCACCAACTAGCTTGGATGTTATGTCTTCAAAGATAAGTAACAGTTAATGAGGTGGTTTGATGGAGGGACAGGTCTGGGTGGGCAGACTACTGGGGTTGCAAGTGCATCCAAATGTATGGAACACTTACCAGGAAACCGTCCAATTCCTTTAGGATAGGTACATCTGCTTGTTTTCTTATGCCTAACAATACGAATTTAATGAGGCCAATGTCTATGCAGCCTTTTAGACCTATGACAAGGGGTGTATTTGTGTCAACTACATAAAATGTCATGACCATCTCCTTATCATTGTGCTGTATCATTTCACATTTTCCTTTTCTGTAAAACGTCACCACAGTCAAACAGGGGACAAGATGTCTTCTGCAGAGTACACTGAGTGTTCAGGTTGGCATATTCATATACAGGGGAATGACATTAGCTCAGGATCCAGTGTCCAGAATTTTATGACTGTTTGTTTTGGACCTGCTTTAATATTGGCAAGATCCAGCTCTTTGAGATCTGCCTGTCCTGTGTCATTGAGCCGATAAACAGCTCATCACACTCTTCCTGACCTGTGACTTCCTTTCTTATTGCATAGACCGTATTCTTGCGTTTGGAGCGACAGGCTTTTGTAAAATTGTTTAAAATACCACATATTTTGCACACCTTTCCTTGTACAGTGAAAATCAATCAGTATGAGATCTGCTTCCACAGTATTTGTGACGCACTGAAGTAACATTACTAGATGATAACTTTCCCTTGTATTTTTGTATGTGTTTGGTGTTAGGTTTCCTGCAGTTTTTGATGTATGGTGGGAGAATGCGTATACAGTATGTTCACGTGGACGGCTTATGCTGTTTGAAATCATCTTTAACTGTGTTTGAGCCAATTTGAGCTCTAGTAACATCTCTCGCTTTTTCAGGTGGTTTTGTTTGTAATGCACAAGTAAACTAGTTACAGCTTATGTAACTGCTAGTGTTCCTTTAATGCAGTGTTTCCCAAACCTGTCCTCAGGACCCTCGGCTTCGCCAGGTTTGCCAGATATGTGAAGCACAGCACAGGGGATATGATTTGCTGCTCAGTGATTGCAGGATTCAGTCTGTATTTCCCCAAGATTATCTGCAAAATCTGACCTGGTGTAACGGTAGTGGTAACGGCGCTACCCTGGAGTAGCGTTTATTTGGATTCTTTTGGACAGATTCTTGAACACAGACAGCGGGAAAGGCTGTAATACCTTGATTCCCACACCAAGGAGGTACTACAAGAAACCTAATTAACTCCTCAGCACCAAGTGGCTTCGTGGCCAGGAGGTCGCTGGGTGGAAACACATTAACTATCTGTGTACAGATACATAGACATGACGTGATGCATTAACATAAACAAGAGTGCTGATGAAAGACATACAGAGCCTCGAACACTTGTGTTCATTAGCCTGCAGGGAAGGCCTACAATCTAAGATTGAACTCAGCTATACAGAGGGGAAACACAATCTTAGATTGTAGGCCTTCCCTGCAGGCTAATGAACTTTGTGTTTCCCCTCTGTATAGCTGAGTTCAAAGTTCATTAGCCTGCAGGGAACGCCTACATTCTAAGATTGGATTCTGTATAGCAAACAAGGAAACATATACTAGACAGGATCCATAAAACTGGGAACTCAGGAACATAAACTAGAAAGTAATATACATGAACTAGAAATAACCAGGACAAGAACCAGACAGACAAACAGACATGAAAACATGAACCAGAAAACCAGACTAGAAACAGAATATACTCCGAAGCATGAACTTAGCTAAACAGAGGGGGAACACAAAGTTCAATAGCCTGCAGGCAGACCTACTATCAACGATAGGCTTCTGTATAGCAAAGACAGACATGAAAACATAAACCAGAAAAACCAGACTAGAAACTCAGATACATGAACATGAAACTCGAATACATGAACTATAAATCAAAATACAAGAACTAGAACTAGAAATAACAGATACATGAACTAGAAATAGAAAATCAAGATACATGAACTAGAACTCCACTCCAAATTACTCCCACGACAGTTCAAGGAGCAGCTTCTCTCAGCCTCTTTTAAAGGCTGATGGCTCCTTGCACTTATGCTAAGCCCCGCCCCCTCTGATGACGTTTTGCCAGCTCTCAGTACTGGCAACAGGCTAGCCAGCGATGCCACCGGGCACCCTGACCCCCCAGGAAGCACTGGTCGAGGGTCCCGAGGAGAGGTTTGGGAAATACTGCTTTAATGGGATATTCATCTACCCTTATGTCTTCCTTATCTGCTGGCAGGAATACTGACCTGCCTCCTGTATGTATTGTAGAATTGTCCTGTCTTTACCCATTGCACCTTGTACAGCGCTGCGGAATGTGTTGGCGCTTAATAAATAATAATAATAATACCCGACTCCTAAGCTTGTTACCTTGGTGTCACTTGTTACTATGACTTTATGTTTACTCCCCATATCCAGCCACTAATTAAGTCCTATTATTTTCGCCTTAAAAATAATGCTCATTCCATCCTTTTCTCCCCAGTCTTCTTGCCCTCTCCTCACCCACTTACCCCTGAGTGCTTATCCTTTCCCCATTCTACCATGTGCTTTCCTCAGTTCTCCTCCCCCTTTCCCCTTCCCTCACCAACACAATGCCCTTTTTTGTTCCCTTTATTTTTTTCAGACGTATACTCAGGGCTTATTTTATGCCGGTACGCGCCGGCACTCAATACCGGCACATACCAGCAGGACAGATGCGCTGCAGCCCATGGTGGAACTTTCGCTGATTGGCGTCAGCCTGGCGCTGGAGCTCTGTGACACGCTCATACACACTGCACATTACTGTGTGTTTTATTGCTGTGGAGCTGTGATATATTCATACACACCACACATTACTGTGAGTTTTACTGCTGTGCAGCTCTGTGATATGTTCATACATACCGCACATTACTGTGAGTTTTATTGCTGTGGAGCTCTGTGATACACTCATACACACCACACATTACTGTGAGTTTTACTGCTGTGCAGCTCTGTGATACACTCATATATACCACAAATTACTGTGAGTTTTATTGCTGTGCAGCTCTGTGATACGCTCATACATACTGCACATTGCTATGACTTTTATTGCTGTGCAGCTCTTTGATACACTCATTCACATTGCACATTGCTGTGCGTTTTATTGCTGTGGAGCTCTGTGATAAGCATGGATAGGTATTGTGGGAATAGTTTGAGGGGGGATGTGTGTGATGGATGCCACTACTGTAGCCGAGTGGATCCTCCTGGGTTGCCGTCCTTGCCTTGGAGAGATCAATGTTGGCGAAGATATGTGATAGCTCTTAGTAAAGTGATCAAAACAGCCGTCTAGGATCATGCAATCATGATTCCCTAACGTTATAATGGAGCGTACCAATTAGAGAGGTTGGTGATTAAACACCTACTGACATTGAAGAAAAGATTCCTCTATAACAAATAGAGGTATTGGCTCTCTAAGGCTGGGTTCACACCACGGCGTAGCGCAGCGTCGCGCAATGCGCGCGTTTTTTTTACGCGCGTTCGCGCATACAAAAAAACGCGCGAACGTGCGTTGCAGCGCGTTCGCGGCTATGATATGGCCGCGAACGCGCTGATAACTGCCCCAAAGAAGCTCCCGCACTTCTTTGGACGTAGGCCGTTTCTCAGCGCATTCATGCGCGCTGAGAAACGGCCAGGTGTGATATGCCCACATAGGGAATATTGGTATTTCACTGTTTGAGCGTTTTACAGCGCGTAGGAGCGCGCTGTAAAACGCTTAGGTGTGAACCCAGCCTTATACCATACAATCCTTATTAGCTAGATCAGCGCAACATTGTTGCAGAAAAATTCAAGGTACATTGACCAAAATTCACTCATTAAAATAAACCTTTATTAGTACACATAAACATACAAATTTATACATTTCCAGAGTACTGACTGGTGGATTCTGTGATGCTGCTTGTGAGAGAAAAAATAAATTAAAAAAATTCAAAGTTGCTGCAACACCCCGTTGGATGACTGCTATTAAAACCAAATAAATCGCTAGAATTTCTTGCAAGTCTCCTTTGTATGGGACTCAAATTGCTAGCCCTGAATAGGCAAATTCCTCATGTACAAAAAAAACACTAGCAATTATCACAATCCTTATTCTAATTTATTCATACACATGGATCACTACATTTCCCTGCAAGTCTCCTTGTGTGGGACTTGATAATTAGCCCTAAATAGGTATGATCCACATGTGAAGGACCACAATAGCAAATGCCACTATCCTCATTTCAATAGCTTCATGAACACACTGAATAATTCAAACCACCCACTAGTAAAGTCATATCCTCTGGACTATCAACTCCTGATGAAATTGCCATGAATAGCGGCAATGAAACACGCGTTGAGCGAATTTTGGTCAATGTATTGAATTGTTCTGCAACTGTTGCGCTGATCTAGCTAATAAGGATTGTATGGTATTAGTCAATACCTCTATTTGTTATAGAGGAATTTTTTCTTAATAAAGTGATAATATTCCCTTCCCCCACATACCAGGTGAGAGTCAGTATAGGGTTTAAAGCAGGTTGAGTGGATTTTGGTTGAAAACATACAGTGCTTATATACCATTCTAACATCATGGTAACCCAGCTTGCCAAATGTTCTTTACCCTGCCCAACCCAGACTTTACAGTGCCTGGCAGTCCCACATGGACTTCTAACCCATAGGTTATAATGGGAAATTCAACACCAGCCATAGCCCCATTTTTGGGATACACCCCCTGCTGCCAAAGGTAATCCGTTACCGAAAATACTTCTCCGCCCTTTGAGCTGGCAGGGTGCGGCTGCTGCTTCCCTTGGAGATAGCTTGATACTCTGCTGAGGTTTGCGGGTCAGTAGGGGTTAATTCTGTTAGGCTAGGGTCAGACGAACGCATTTTTCACGTTGTCCGTGAAAAAGTGAGTTCGAACGAATGGACGTATTTTTTCACGTAATACGCGATAGCGGTCATACGATGCGCATTTTCGTCTGTGATTTTGTACGGATCATCAATAAAACCCTTTTGCGTCTGGACCTTATGTTGGCCGGACGTGTGCAGCGTCTGACGTCTCCCAATCACACAAACACGGCGCTATGCGGCCGCAGCGCACTCTGTACGTCAGTAGTAGTGGTTTGACGTTCTCTAAAAAATGCGTTCGTTGGCCACTTGCGTTGCACGGACGAACTTTCGTGCGGCCGTTCGTCGTATGTTCCCCGGCATTGGACATCATTTGCTGCTAGCACAGCCGTGATTTCGTGCGGCTAAACGCACGTGAAAAATGCGTTCGTCTGAACCTAGCCTTAGAGCAGGCTAGCTCTGGTCCCTCTGCTACTCCTGCCAAAAGAGCGCTCTGATCCATGGATGGGGGACTGAGTGGCAGCAGTTACAGATCTGACCAGCAGCTGGTGTAGTATACCAGGGTTAGGGGTCCATAGCAGCAGCCACTCTATTCTGGGACATTCGGATGAGGGTTTCCCATTGGCGCTTCTCCTCGATACTCACCCCAGACCAAGCTACCATCCCTGGGGACCTCCTGGCCAAAAAGCGCCGTAGTAGAGGCAATGGCGGCTCCAGGTCAGGCAGGTGAACAGGTGGCGGGTAATGGCGGCACTCGCGGTCTGCTAGGGGTGACTGATAACACGTAATTTCAGGCAAGCCGGTGTACAACTTTATACAAATAAAATACCATTTTTCGTTTCTACAAATTATACCAGAATCAACTGTTAACACACATAAACTAATTTACACTAAAGCAGGGACAGAATCAGACAAACCGGCTGTCTCACTCAGTTATGGACATGAGGGGATACATTGTTGCAGCGTGCAGTTAAGTGGCTGCTGGCAGGATCTATATGACATTGCAGGGGAAACACAATTACAGAACAGGGAACCTGTTACAGTAATTTTAACAGGGAAATTCACACATACAAATACAGGGGAAACAAAATACAACACAATAAGATCAAAATTAAACTACATGAAACATAGCGGCGGCTGTTCTGTCACGGGTGGGGGGGGGGCAGCAGCATTTCATCTTTTGACCCAGGCAACACAATGTCATGGCCTGGCCCTTTCTGTATACATTGGCTGCATGCAGGCACGCACCCTCTATTTATTAGTTCATGCGGGCGTACACCATCTTTTCAGTGGCTGCTCGCTGCCTGATGCTTTATGACACTTCATGGTGAGTCCCCCCACCTTTTTTCCTAGAAAAAAAGCAGTGGGTATACTGTTTCAGTAATTCCTCAAGCATAGAAACCCAGAAATAAAACACATTATAAGGAGAGCCTTCGCTTTAGTATTTAAATGGTTAAGCTACTAAATTTTTTACAGTAATTTATCTACTGGAGCTTTTTACGTCATTTGGCCGAAACCTATTTGTATTGAGCACCATAATGTCGTATCGCTCAACCGATCAAACGCTGTGAAAACAGACTGGCTTGTTCTGAGAAATGCTGAACAGGAAGTGGGTTGGCGATTGTCTGAAAAAGATGATGCAAATAAATTGAACCCAAGCCAGGGCCTTCCTTATTTGAAAAACATCCGGAGATGCTACATGACAGCTATTCTGGGATTTTTTTTAAAGAAAAAATAAATGGGTTTTTTTTTATGATGATGAGTCCTAGGTCCATGTATAGAGCAAGCAGACATTTTATTTTTTGTCTGCAGCATGGCTCATTCAATGATGTTCAGGCTACACCTTTATACCTGATTGTTGTACAACTATTTTGCACTAAGACAGGGGTCAGCAACCTTGGTCCTTCGCATAGGGTTGCCACCTGTCTGCTTTTCACTCGGGCAGTTCAGATTTGTAATTGTGCGTTTGGGTCCCAGCTCCCCATCCAACCCGGACACATGATTCAGTCCAGACCAGGTCCGGACTGAATACCAGTGAGCGCCTGTGTGAATGTATACCATTGAGAGCTTATGTGAGTGTATACCATTGAGAGCCTGTGTGACTGCATATCTGTGAGCGACCTTGTGAGTGTATATCTGTGAGCACCTGTGTTTCAGTGAATGCCTGTATGTACTTGAGAGTCTGAGTGTATCTGTTAGTTTCTCCAGGTGTGTTTGTGACTCTGGCAGTGTCTTTATTAGTGTCTGCCTGCCCGTGACTCTTTCAGTATGAAAAACAAATCAGGATTCCCCACATTGGTATTATTTGGGTCTGTGGTCTGGAGGTCCCTGTAGAATGTGTGAGCAAGTGTTGATCACCCAACTCCAGGATTAAGAGCGCTTTATTCCACCCAAGTGGACCAGACAACGTTTCACCTCAGAATGAGTCTGTGTCAGCTTGTGGCTCATGATTCTCATCTGGAATCAGTATTTAAAAAGAAATACCAGCTCGGACAACATGATATGAAGTGAATTTGTAAAATCACCTAACCCTTTACTATGCCGTCCTGCAGCAGGTGGGCCTTAACGTTGTGGGACCCACTAGTGTCTATGTGACGCGGCATGCCAGTTGACAGGTGGTGCACATCATTGCCTGGTGCGGGACAGCCTGCGTATCAGCTGTGCAGGCGTGCCAGAGGAGGAGCCCGCTGCAGCAGCAGGCTAGCGGGGAGTACTAGTACGCCCCGCCGGCGTTAAAGCCCACCTGCCGGGCACAACCCGCACGACGGTAAAGGGTTAAAGAATCTACACTCTACTCCTGTCCGGCATTGCAGAGGATAGCACAATCCACTACTGCCTCCTGTTTTCTCTTGTGTTAGGATGCGGAGACAGAGTACAGCTGACAACACACATGTGTAACTGAATGTTTACCCAGCTGTCTGAGCTCCATCAGAGTGAGACCTCAATCCTTCATACACAAAGTGTGTATCATCTTCTACATAAAAAAATATGCTGTGTGACATTTGCGTGTTCGGGTTCGACTTTAAGGAAAGGTGGCAACCTTACCTCCGCATGTTTTGGAAACGCATCTTCTGTGATGCTCAGCTAACCTAATGAGTGGCTGAGCATCATGGGAGATGTAATTACAAATCATCTGGAGAGCCAAGGTTGCTGACCTCTGCCCTAAAATGTGCACATCCTGTTAATTTTATTTCACCCCTAAAATTCAATCCCCCTTTCCCTCTGTTTTGTCCTGTACGTTTGTCCTAAATTAAAAAAAAAAAGGAGTAAGGAAACAATGCATTCTGAGTGCTTATGTTTGTAAGTATCAGGACAGGTGTGGGCATTAGTGACACCAGGAGAGTAGAAAGACACAGATCATGTGCAAAGAAACCCCAGCTGAATGCCACAAATCCCAGAGCGGCATCATCCAAATCCAGATAAACAAGAACAATTGACCAGGCACACCAACAAGCTGCATAAGGAGCAATTTTATTTGGACCAGGATGCAATGTTTTGGCTCCCAAAGGGAGCCTTTGTAAAGCTTGATAAAGCCTCTGGTTCGGCAGTATTGGCATAGTGAGTCAGCAGTGAATTTTGCCAAATTGGGGCTTACAGTATATACAACACATATTAACTATGCTCCTCTGATGTCCAGCTTCAGGGACACAAACAATGAGGGGAATAGAGAAAGTTACCTCTATAGCGTTGACTTAAATCCGGGCTGTAACACCAAAGAACTGAGACAGAAATGTGTAGCCACTTTTTGTACAAGCATTTTTGAGTAAAACAAGACACAATGGTCATCTAAGAAGCTAATCAAACCTCCGCAGACCAAAAATGGGTTTACTATAGAAGTGATATGTTAAAACAGTGCATCTTTAAATTGATGCACCTTTAAAAAAGACGAGTGAAGAAAGGCCACGTCCTTAAAAAACATGCGTTAAAAAAAGGCAATACCCCAAATTGGATATGGTTACAATTTGGACGTGTTTCAACCGCAGCCAAATTCACGCTCCGGGTTTAGGGTTAGGTTTAGAAATTATACTTTGGGTTAGAGATTACGTTTTTGATTACTATTTGAGCTTCTTTAAGGCTGGCGGCACACTAGCAAACATTTAGCATCCGTCTGACCGTACTGTTTGCCGTCCGTCGTAGCTTTATAAAGGAGTCAATTAAACACACCACACAAAGCCCCTGCGCACTTGTTCACGGACGGGCAAAGCATAAAGCCACGGACGCAAAAATAACATCGACGTGAAAAAGCTAAACGGACGCAAAAACAACGCTGCCATGTATTTGCCTAGGGTGTGGAGACGTCAGACGTTACGGACGCACTTTATGCAGTACTCACAGTATCTCCCGTGAAAAAGTGCGTCCGTAATGGACGCAGCACAGTATGCTCGTGTGCCGGCTGCCTTAGGGTAGACTTAATCCTAACCCTAACATTCTGCTCCACTTTTGCTACATTTTTAGGTAACAGACTCTGCTCCTTCTTTTGGCTCATGGTTATCGTACCAACATAATATGGAGGCATATCTGTAACTCTCCTAATGTGTGGGGAGTGATGAGTAATTACTTATAAAACCGCTGCAACCGCTGTTTCGCAAAAACGCTCCTTTCATATTTTTCTAGTAAAACCCACAACGGTCATTTGTTTCTTCTGATTATTTGTACTTTATTCTTCCCTCCCTGTTTTCAATGTACTCAACTCATTAATTTAAATTCCATTTTATTTTGTCTTTTCTGGCACGCTAGTATTTTCCCACTTTTTGCCTGTATGGGGCAGAGGACAATTTGCAAATGTTCATTTTATTTGTTCAGAGTGGGTATTAGATTTATCAGTGGGGATTTTATTGTGTGTTAAGTGATTTTTCTAAAGCAAAATTCACTTAATGCCATTTTGAGGAAGCCAGAAATGTTCAACCTTATAATTGCACGCTGTTCTCTGGCTGCTTCCATAGTAGTGCACACTATAGGAAGTGTTAATGTACAGAAGGCACTGTAACAGCTGAGCCGAAAGCAAAGTTTGTGGCTTGGCTGAAACAGTAAGGGAGCCATTAGCATTAATGAAAGTTATAAACCTCTTTTCTTAGTGATCTCCGTCAAACGTATTTGTTAATTTTATGTTTGTTGTGTCACCCATTGCACAGTATATATGAATGTGTTGCGCTTTATGGATAATAGTAATTTAAGAGGTCCTTTATTCAGTTCACTCATTAATCATACAGGATCGGATGGAAAAAGACTATCGGGGTTATTCAGAGAGAGATGAATACCAGGAGAATGATTGGAGAATTGAAAATTCTCCGTCAAAATAGCCAAACCAGAAATATTCTCCATTTATCTCACTTTCCAAATCGGCTATTTATTCTCGATTGTTCATTCTCCTGGCAATTCTCCAGGTTTTCACCTCTCTCGGAATAACCCTGTATATTTCCCCATAATTTGCTGTTAAGGGATCAAAACACTGGGGAATTTCAGCTTGTCTTAATATTTCCACTCGTTTTAAACAAGTGGCCCCCCGGCATATCTATTTTTCTTTTTTTATGTTAAAACAAGGTGGAAAGCCTGCCCAGAGGGCAGTCTATTGTGGATATACTGCCCCAGCTCATGGATACTGCCCCAGCACGTGGATATACTGCCCCAGCTCGTGGATATACTGCCCCAGCTCGTGGATACTGCCCCAGCTCGTGGATATTGCCCCAGCTCGTGGATACTGCCCCAGCACGTGGATATATGCCCCAGCACATGGATATATGCCCCAGCACGTGGATATTGCCCCAGCTCCTGGATAATGCCCCACAGCTCATGGCTACTGCCCCCCAGCTCATGGATATTGCCCCCCAGCTCATGGATATTGCCCCCCAACTCATGGATATTGCCCCCCTGCTCCTGGATAATGCCCCCAGCTCATGGATATTGCCCCCAGCTCCTGGATACTGCCCCCCAGCTCCTGGATACTGCCCCCCAGCTCATGGATATGCCCCCCAGCTCATGGATACTGCCCCCCAGCTCATGGATATTGCCCCACAGCTCATGGATACTGCCCCCAGCTCCTGGATACTGCCCCCCAGCTCATGGATATTGCCCCCAGCTCATGGATATTGCCCCCCTGCTCCTGGATACTGCCCCCCAGCTCATGGATATTGCCCTCCAGCTCATGGATACTGCCCCCCAGCTCATGGATACTGCCCCCAGCTCATGGATATGCCCCCTGCTCATGGATACTGGCCCCCAGCTCATGGATACTGCCCCCCAGCTCATGGATACTGGCCCCCAGCTCATGGATTTGCCCCCCAGCTCATGGATACTGCCCCCAGCTCATGGATACTGCCCCCAGCTCATGGATTTGCCCCCCAGCTCATGGATATGCCCCCTGCTCATGGATACTGGCCCCCAGCTCATGGATACTGGCCCCCAGCTCATGGATACTGCCCCCCAGCTCATGGATACTGGCCCCCAGCTCATGGATACTGGCCCCCAGCTCATGGATTTGCCCCCCAGCTCATGGATACTGCCCCCAGCTCATGGATACTGCCCCCAGCTCATGGATTTGCCCCCCAGCTCATGGATTTGCCCCCCAGCTCATGGATACTGCCCCCAGCGCTCATGGATTTGCCCCCCAGCTCATGGATACTGCCCCCCAGCGCTCATGGATATGCCCCAGCTCAGACCCCAGACCAGACATGGGGCGGCTGTTCGAATGCTCTATCGGCATTCGGACAGCCGCCCCATGAGCTTGGCGCCATACTTACCTTTCCGAGCGGCGCCGGGGAAGTGAAAGTTTCCCCGCTTCCGCTCGTTGAAGGACCCAAGCCGCGGTCACGTGACCGGGGCTTGGGTCCTTCAAAGAGCGGAAGTGGGGAAACTTTCACTTCCCCGACGCCGCTCGGAGGTTGGATGCGCTCGGCAGCCGGGTAGAGGCTGCGAGCGCAGCCTCTACCCGGCTGCCGCGCGCATCCAACCCCCGAGCGGCGGAGGGACCTTTCCCTTCGCCGCTCGGGGGTTGGATGCGCGCGGCAGCCGGGTAGAGGCTGCGAGTGCAGCTTCTACCCGGCTGCTGTGTGCATCTTGTAACCGCCGCGGCGAGCGCACAGCCGGCTCGTGCCGCGGCGGTTGCATGCGCGCGCAACCAACCACCGCTGGTTGCGCGCGCATGCGCAGAGTAGGCTTGGCGACGGACACGCCAAGCCTTACTCAATTATAGTATAGATTCCTGTGGTAGGGTTTCCAGATAAGCCATGTTTTCCTGGACACATTATTTATTTATTATTATTGTCATCATTTATATAGCACCAACAGGTTCCTCAGCGCTTCACAATAACCAAAGGGAATTAGCTACAGATAAACAAACATTGTCCCGTCTAGACAACTGCGGTCAGCGGGCGATCTCCACATGTCATCTGTCTACACGCGCACGTCCAACTCTCGCCTCCAAGACTTCTCAAGGCAAGCTCTGGTCCTGTGCAATGACCTGCCTCACCCTATCAAACTCTCCCTGACCTTCAGGCCTTCAAGAAATCCCTCAAAACCCATCTCTTCAGATTAGCGTACCACATCACTGATGCAACTCCTCCCTCTGCTCACCTACTCACTCATGATTGAAGCTGCTTCTATGGCCCCACCATTTCCAAACCGCTGGCACTAATGATCCTGACATCCAGTAAAACTCCCCTTGTCTTCCTCAACCCCAATCCCTCTAGACTGTAATCTCCTATGAGCAGGGCCCTCTACACCTTGTGTTTCCATCCTGTGTCCGTTTATCTGTATCTCGTTCCCTTTGGTTATTGTAAAGCGCTGCGGAAACTGTTGGCGCTATATAAATGATGACAATAATAATAAGTATAGTATGTCCTGGGTTCAAGAACATTGAATTGTTACAGTAGCTACAGAAATACAAAGTATTAAAAAGCAAGATATTAAAAACAACACATATACAGATTAACAGAAAATAAATATGTAAGAAACATATTCACTATGTATTTCATGAAGAGGGGAGCACAGGGAAATGCTGCCCTGCAACATGTATAATGCATATGCTGCAGGAAGGAAATCAAGGCAGCTCATTGGGGGATTCCTGTTATTTGTCACCTGCAACTTATGGATTCTCCATACTGCGGGGCTGCATTTTTCATGCATCAGCATGAAAAAATTATCAGGGTTATTCAGAGAGAAGTGAAAAGCAGGATAATGAGTGGAGAAGTGAAAATTCTAGGTCAAAATAGCTGATTTGGTAAGGGAGATAAATAGGAGAATTTTTTCTGGTATGGCAATTTGACCTAGAATTTTCACTTCTTCAGTCATTCCCCTGGTTTTCACCTCTGTCTGAATAACCCTGTATATGTGTCCAGGGAAACATGGACGATCTGGCAATCCTATCCTGAAGAATGAAGCAAAAACACACAAAGTGAGGGCAGATATTTCGCTAGCCCTATTGCTGTTAGGATTGGCAGATTGGCCATTTTTTCCTGGTCACATATTAGTATTTCATAGATAGGAGCAGAGGGAAAAGTGCTGCCCTGCAGGATATATAATTCGTATGCCGCAGGAAAGAACTCAAGTAAGGCAGTCCACCTGGGATCCCGTTTTGATTTCTTGCCTATGTAGCGCTGTGTTAAAAATCTTGCTGTGGCAGTACCTATTTTTGGCCACAAGATGAAGACTATCGCGATCAGAGATACTGGACATTGGGACTACAATGCCCGGCATGCTTTGCCAGAAGACAGGAAGTGGGTGGGGACTGGACTCTTACATCCTCTGCCTCGTGGAGAAAGTTCCAGAGCGCGCCAGGGAACAGGAGAAAGCAGACGCACTGAGGAGATCGTGAGAGAACCTAGGCCAAAGCCCGAGGGAGACCTGTTATTCCTGCCTGGGTCACTCAATCTGAGGAGAAGGAGACTTGCCAGAGCTCAGACATTGCTGCAGACCGGCGGAATCGAACGGAGAGCAGGCGGTGAGCTGGACAAGCTGCATGAAGTCAGACAACGGATCCGGCCGCTAGTATCCCCAGTCAAAATCCGGAGGAGAGACGTCCTGGGTCAGCGGAGCCTAAAGCCTGCGTCGGATGGGTGAGAGGCCTCCAAGGCTGTTTTATGATTAAAGGACGCTATGCTGTTTTCTCTTTAAAGTCCACAGGGCCCCAACTGACTAGTCGAAGACCTTCCTTTAATAAACTCACTGGCCAGTTGAACAGTACCCGGGTACCACACACACATATACACCTTTCGCATTCTGGGACTTAACTTGTGCAGGACTCATTTCCTTTTACGAATCGTAACAGGGGTTACAGATAAAGATACGTTCCGAATATATTTTTCCTCTTTTTCCGCTGCGCGTTTACCGTAATACGAAGGGATTGTATGTTTGGGGTTTTTGCTACGTGTCCCCTTTTCTGAACTATCGGGAAATTGCATTGCTTTTATGTTCGGTTGCGAATATTTTATTTTTCGAAATACGAAGCCTCGTGTTTCGTTTCTTTTCCGCTACGCTTTTTACCGTGATACGAAAATACTGTAATAATACTTGTGAATACCGTGTCTCGACATCTGCTCAAATATTTCAGTAAACTATTTAAATGATAAAAACTCACAACTGTGTTGGAGTATATTTATTCCCTAGTGCGGGGAGACTGACCCGTGGTTCATTTTCAGCGGCTCCTCCGGGAGTGAGCGCTACACGTGGGGGCTCGTCCGGGATCCAGTCTCTGGAAAAACCGCATCTAAAGGGTTAAATATGGATCCAGACACTGTTGCCGAGTGGTGTGGGGAGCATAGTAGCCAGTCAGAATGTTGTATAGTTATGGATATTCCAGCAGACACTTGGGCTGAAGATCAGATTCGCCAGGCCGTGGCCACGCTAGCACCAGATCATCGGGGGTTAATACTGGACATTGAAAAAAACCCAGATACTTCTCACATGTATGTTCTTCTCGAATGGAGAAAGGGTGTTCCGCCATGTTTTCAGGGCACGAGCGTGAAACTGGCCGAAGAGGTGGAAGTCCAGCTAATTAAGCCAAGTACGCCACGTGGCGAATCCGCAAGTGTTTCCGCGCCTAGTCCTTTGGCCATGATAGGGCCTGAATTTATCGTGGCTTTTGGAGATCTACTGGCTAAATGTCAGAAAACAAGCCCTCCTCACACTAACTTCGGTTATCGACAGTTAAGAAATTTTACAGGAAACGTACCAACTCCGGCGGGAGAAGAAACTTTTGAAGAATGGGTGGAACAGGCGATGCAGGCTCTGGATGAGTGGGATGTCCCTGAGGCCCAGAAGAAGCAAAGGATCACCGAGAGCTTAAAGGGACCTGCGTCAGAAGCGGTGAGGAACCTAAAACTGAGTAGAAAAGATTGTACTGCTTTAGATTATTTAAACGTTCTTGAAGAAGTTTTTG
The DNA here is from genome assembly GCA_009667805.1 of Leptobrachium leishanense. Lineage (NCBI taxonomy): Eukaryota > Metazoa > Chordata > Amphibia > Anura > Megophryidae > Leptobrachium > Leptobrachium leishanense. Next base: position 89,580,065 of record CM019066.1, on the reverse strand, counting down.
GCGAACTGAAAAGGCGGCCGAATTGGTATATCAGTACGAACACACCTATCAGAGAAGAGGTGAAAGGATGACCGAGTACATGAGGCGCCTGGATAAGATTCTACACCAGATACTCCTGAAGAAAGGGGCCGAACCGGCCGAAGTAGATAAGATCCGAATAAAACAGATCCTGAGGGGCTCTCAACCTCTAGATCCAGTGATGATGCAGCTGAGAAGCAGAGCAGGTAACAAGAGTTAAAGTACCTGGAACTGATCCGAGTTGTACGAGAGAGAAGAGGCTTTACTAGAAGAGAAATCTTTCAGGCGGGGGAAAGGGCTTATGCACAACTTGTGAGACATAATGACGGCCTGCAACCTGAGAGCGACTCTCTAGATACCTATGGATCTGACGAGGACGAACAAGAACATCTAGTTGTTTTTAAATCTACAGAGAAGGCTGCCAAAGAGTCGAACCTCACTGAACGGGGTGAATTGTCCAAAACCGTCAAGAAAGTTCAGGAAGCTCAAGTTGAATTGCAACAAGCGCATGCGGAACTGTGCCGGGTATTGATGAAGGTGACAGAGATGCAGGCAGAAATGCAGAAATTCCTCACAGGTATGCAGACGACGGGAGTTGCTGTGGCGTCTGGTCCAAATTCTTTAACCAAATCTCAACAAGCAACTACGTCTCCGCTCTCTAAGAAGAGATGTTTCGGGTGTGGAGAAATGGGCCATTTCCGCGCACAGTGCAAAGGCCGAAAGCCTGAGAAGGATAGAGTCAAGGGACTGTTGGAAGCCCTGGAAGGACTGTTATCTACCTCACCGGCGGGAAACGCCAGTGGGCACCAGTAAAGGAGCAACCTGAGTGCCCGAGGGTTGAACCCCGCTCCAGAAACCAAGCAAAGACTAAGAGGGCGAGAAGGCCCAAAGCCGAGCCAACTGTAGAGCCTGCCAGGACTGAAAGAGCCACTCCCTTAGCGTCCGGGTCTACGTCATGGGGAAGCAATGCACGCCAAAAACCTGCACGGGCCAAGAAAAAGGCCAGGGTACAGCAAACTGGGTCTAAGCGTCCGGATACCGCCACAAAATTTCCCGACCAACTGATAGGTCCTTCTCCTGTTGTGCCAATCCAAGTGGAAGGAGTCTACACCAAAGCCCTGTTGGATTCAGGGGCTCAAGTGACATTGATCTACAGAGACTTCTATGAGAAACACTTAAAGCACAGTCCTTTGCAAGAATTGAAGGATTTGGAAATATGGGGTATCGGCACTGAGAAACTCCCTTATGACGGGTACCTGCAGGTGAAGTTGGAGATCGGATTTGAAGTCGTCGGGCAGTCTGGGGGTTGTGATGCATTGGCTATTGTGTGTCCTCGACCCTCGGGTGCGAACAGAAGTTCCCTGATAGTGGGGACGAATACTGACCTAGTGCGGCGTCTCCTGACGCCTATCGTGTTGGAAGAAGGTTCAACTCAAGGAGTACACCCAATGTTACGTCCGGTCTATCAGAGGATGGTCGAAGAACGAAAGGCACCTGCCGAGGTGGGAAGACTGTGGAGACTGGGTGGAACAGAGAAGGTTCTGCAAGCAGGAGAAGTAGCGAGTTTCCGGACTTCAGTCAAGTTGAATGGATCGCAACCAGGCCCCTATGTGGTGCTGGGAACCGATTTTGATCATGGGAGTGAAACCGGAGTCGAAGTAATTCCTGAGATAATCTCCACCAAAGCTCTGAAGAGAACACGAGGAAGAGTCTCGGTTAGCGTATGCAATGTGACGGATTCTCCAGTAGTCCTTAAAGCACGAATGCCTATCGGGCAAGTAGAGTCTGCTACACCCCTCTCTACCGATTCAGGAGGGGGAGTGGGTAAAGAGATTCCAGATGAAAGATTCTACCCCAAAGACGCTCCCATTTCACTTGAGTGGAAGAAACGTCTTCAGTCTCAAGTCCTAAAGTGGAAGGAATTGTTCTCGAAAGATGAGTTCGATGTGGGCCTAGCTAAGAGTACTGAGCACCGCATTCGGTTACAAGAAGACAAGCCATTTCGCGAAAGATCAAGGCGAGTTCCGCTAGGAGACTTAGATGATCTGCGAGAGCAGCTGAACGAGTTACAGAGAACCAAGGTGATTCAAGAGTCCAGGAGCCCGTATGCATCTCCTATAGTGTTGGTCCGGAAGAAAAATGGTTCTGTCCGCTTATGCATAGACTATCGCACATTGAACCGGAGAACCATCCCCGATCAATATGCCACTCCTCGGATAGAAGATGCCCTACAGTGTTTGTCTGGAGCAAAGTGGTTTAGTGTACTAGACCTGCGAAGCGGGTATCACCAGATACCGATGCATCCTGAAGACAAGGAGAAAACTGCGTTCATCTGTCCACTGGGGTTCTTTGAATTCAACAGGATGCCTCAAGGCCTTACGGGGGCTCCAGCCACGTTCCAACGGTTGATGGAGAAGACAGTCGGGGATATGAATCTAATCGAAGTATTAGTGTACCTGGATGACATAATTGTGTTTGGGAAGACTCTGGAAGAACATGAGCAACGTTTGGAGAAGGTCTTGAAGAGGCTCCATGAAGAGGGGCTGAAACTGTCTCTAGAGAAATGCCAATTCTGTCTACCGTCTGTTACGTATTTGGGACATGTGGTCTCAGCAGAAGGTGTTTCAACAGACCCTCGGAAGTTGGAGGCCGTAGCTTCTTGGCCTAGACCCGAAACGTCACTGAGCTTAGATCTTTCTTGGGATTCTGTTCATACTATCGAAGATTTGTAGGAGGATTCGCGAAAATAGCTCAACCACTGAACAAACTCCTGCAGAAGGAAACCACAGAAGAAGGCTGCAAGGTCTCTGACAAAAACCCGTCAGCTCCGGGGCCAAGGAAAGCTCAAGAGTCTATACAAGGTGAATGGACTAGTCAATGTGAAGGAGCTTTCGTAAAGCTGAAAGAGAGCCTAACCCGAGCTCCTGTTTTGGCCTATGCGGACCCTCACAAGCCGTATGAACTACATGTGGATGCCAGCCGAGAAGGTCTGGGAGGAGTCCTATATCAGGAGTATGGTGGATTGCTGAGGCCTGTGGCGTACGTGAGCCGGAGCCTTACGCCTTCAGAGAAGAACTATCCTACTCACAAGCTGGAGTTCCTAGCCTTGAAGTGGGCAGTGGTGGACAAGTTGAAAGACTATCTGTATGGAGCTGAGTTCGTGATCAAGACGGATAACAATCCTCTTACCTACATCCTTACTACCGCAAAACTGGACGCAACGGGACATCGGTGGTTGGCCGCTCTGTCAGGGTTTCGGTTCAGCCTGAAGTATCGCCCTGGGGTGAATAATCGAGATGCTGATGCGTTATCGAGAAGACCCTACACTACAGAATGGACTCAGTTGACTCCAGACGGGGTGCAAGCTTTGTGTCAAGGAACAGAGCGCCGGGTCAAAGGAGGGATTGAAGCAGAGGCCATAGGAGTTATGGCTGCGGCTGTTCCTGAGTTCTACTGTAACCCTACGCAGTTAAGGGATGAAAGTTTACCTACCTTTTCGAGACAGGACCTGAAAGCGGATCAGGCCAGAGACCCTTTAATTGCCTTGACCATAAAGGCCCTGTCTGCAAACCAGCGAGAGATTTTGTTAACCAACTCCCCGAGTGGAGCCAGATTGGTCTACAAAGAGTGGGAGCGGTTAAAGATGTTGGATGGGGTGGTCTACCGAAGGGGCCCTCAACCAACTCTGAAGAGATTCAACAGTTATTCCTCCCTACTAAACATAGGGAGAGTGTGCTGCGATCACTACATGATGAGCATGGACATTTGCAGAGAGAACTTTTAAGCTGGTGCGAGATAGGTTCTATTGGCCTTGTATGAGGGCTGAAGTAGAAAGTTATTGTCATTCCTGTCTGAGGTGTATTCAGAGAAAGACTCTACCGACCCGAACTGCTCCAATGAGCCATCTGCAGAGCCAGGGACCCATGGATTTGGTGTGCATTGACTTCTTGTGCTTAGAGCCGGATGCTAGTGGGCAAGGGAACATTCTAATAGTGACTGATCATTTCACTCGTTACGCCCAAGCTTTTTCCACGAAAGATCAACGCGCTCCGACTGTAGCCAAGGTGTTGATGGAAAAGTTCTTTGTTCACTACGGACTACCAAGGAGGATACACTCTGATCAGGGTAGAGACTTTGAAAGCAGACTGGTGGGGCAGTTGTTAGAGCTGTTGGGAATCCAAAAGACCCGAACCACACCATATCACCCTCAAGGTGTTGCTCAGCCTGAAAGGTTTAATCGCACACTGCTAAACATGCTGGGGACCTTGTCGAATGTGGAGAAGCAGAGTTGGAGTCGTCACATAGCTACTTCTGGTGCATGCATATAACAGTACGGAGAGCGATGCAACTGGATATTCACCGTACCGTCTTATGTTCGGAAGGGAGGCTCGACTGCCGGTTGATTTGGCATTTGGGTTATCCCTAGACCAGACATCAGTAGCTTCCCATAGAAACTACGTGGATAGACTTCGAAAGAATCTGGCTTCTGCGTTTGAACAGGCCCGGTTGACCTCGGGAAACAGGGAGCAAAGAAACAAAAGGAACTATGACCTGAAAGTTCGAATACAAGATCTACAACCCGGTGATAGGGTTCTATGAAGAACTTGGGTGCTGCTGCGAGACACAAGTTGGCGGATAGGTGGAGTTCCCAGGTTTACATTGTCTGCAAACAACTGCCGGGTTTACCAGTGTATCAGATTCGCCCGGATGGAAAGGCTGGGCCTCTTAAGAACTGGCACCGAAATCATTTGTTACCTTTGAGAGAGGCTGTAAGGATGCCAGTTGGGGACGAATTGCCTCGGCCAAATCCGCCTGTTCCATGTTTGCCTCCTGTTACTCGGTCTCAACAGACCCGGGTTGCCGAAGAGAGCGAAAGAGACAGTGAAGAAGAGAGTTATGTCTAGATTGGATGCGCTCGCCGGAGCCTGAAGAGGTTGTCGTTGTCCTGAACGGTGGGAGAGTAATTTGAGGCCTGAAGCTCCTGAATTCTTGTTGGAAGTCCCTGAGACTGTTGATATCCCTGAGCCTCTTGAATTTCAGTTGGAAGTCCCTGAGGCTGTGGGGATCCCGGTAGCTCCGGAGGCTTATTCAGGTGATTATAGTTCTATGCCTTCACTGGAGGGATCATACTCTGAAGAAACGTCTGCTCCAGTGATAGAGAGAAGAATTGAGCCAACGCCTATAGTACTTCCACCTGAAGAGGAACTGATTGAGCCAGAACCAAAACGCTCTGTTTGACCGCCCCAACGACTCACCTACGACTCACCAGGACATAGCACTGAAGAGGCCATCACCACGGTGCGGAGGTTGCCTGAAGTGTCTGCTATGCTAGCTGAGGTAGCCCAAAATATGAGTCAACTTGAGGAAGTGTTCCTAACCCACTGCATGTATGCTGCTGAACCTGTACATGTTATGTAAATTGTATTCAAATTTGTGGAAATGTAATGTAACTGTTGTACCTCCTTGGAGAGACCCAAGAGTTCTAGGAGGGGGAGAGTGTAGCGCTGTGTTAAAAATCTTGCTGTGGCAGTACCTATTTTTGGCCACAAGATGGAGACTATCGCGATCAGAGATACTGGACATTGGGACTACAATGCCGGCATGCTTTGCCAGAAGACAGGAAGTGGGTGGGGACTGGACTCTTACATCCTCTGCCTCGTGGAGAAAGTTCCAGAGCGCGCCAGGGAACAGGAGAAAGCAGACGCACTGAGGAGATCGTGAGATAACTAGGCCAAAGCCCGAGGGAGACCTGTTATTCCTGCCTGGGTCACTCAATCTGAGGAGAAGGAGACTTGCCAGAGCTCAGACATTGCTGCAGACCGGCGGAATCGAACGGAGAGCAGGCGGTGAGCTGGACAAGCTGCATGAAGTCAGACAACGGATCCGGCCGCTAGTATCCCCAGTCAAAATCCGGAGGAGAGACGTCCTGGGTCAGCGGAGCCTAAAGCCTGCGTCGGATGGGTGAGAGGCCTCCAAGGCTGTTTTATGATTAAAGGACGCTATGCTGTTTTCTCTTTAAAGTCCACAGGGCCCCAACTGACTAGTCGAAGACCTTCCTTTAATAAACTCACTGGCCAGTTGAACAGTACCCGGGTACCACACACACATATACACCTTTCGCATTCTGGGACTTAACCCCTTAATGACCCCTGACGTACCCTGTACGTCCTGTCCTCGGGTCTCCCTTAGACCCGCGGACGTACAGGGTACGTCAGCGGCGCCAAATCCCCCCCCCCCGCCCGATACTCACCTCCCTCGTCGGATCCCACGGCGATCTGGCAGGGAGGAAGCCTGCCCATGTGATTTACATGGGCAGGCGAGGCTGATGACGTCGCCACGCTGCGTGGTGACGTCATCAGAAGGTGCCCCCATGTGTTTCAATGGAGGGGAGGGGGGGGGCTCCTTCGGAGCCCTCTATCTCCCCAACCATTGAAGCTAGGGAGATGCCGTTTGCACCGCTGGAGAGGGGAGAGCCTCCCCTTTCCAGCGGTGTATGGCATTAAGAGTTTCGCCGCCGGATCGCTTTTCGGTGCCAATTGGCGCCAAAACGCGATTCAAACCTGGAGGGGGGCTGACATCTTGGATGTCAGCCAAGCCTCCAGGTCCCCCCCCCACCCACTGACAACCTCATCATATGTGTGAGGATGTCAGTGGGCCAGTTAACCCTCTAGCTGCCATGTAGAGATAAGGGGATCCTAAGGATCCTGATTATGGCCTTTCAAATGATACCAAACATGACCAGGTTTGGTTTTAAAAAAAAATTAAATAAAAAAAAAATAATAAAAAAATTAAATAAAATAAAAAAATGTTTGTTTTTTTTAAAAGTTTTTTTGTCTGGGGGGAGTTTAATTAAATAGGACCTAGGCTGTCATCTAAAAATAATTAGCACAAAATGGTCAGAATGAGCGCAGCGCACATAGGTGAACTGTCTCAGCAGTGAAGGGGTTAAAAAGCAAACGCATGTTAAAATTGGGTATTTCTAGTCTCGGGACAAAATTTTGAAGCTATTTAGCCGGGGTCTTTTTGGGTGGTTGTAGATTTTGCCGATTAAATTACGAAAAAGTGTGTTTTTACCATTTTTTTCCTCATATTTCATATTTTTTTTTATAGTAAATTATTCGATATGATGGAAATAATGGTATTTCTAGAAAGTCCATTTAATGGCGGGAAAAAGGGTGTATAATATGTGTGGGTCGAATAAACGAGTAAGAGGAAAAATTGTCCTAAACACTAACAGAGCAGAAACGTAAAAACAGCAGCGGTCACTAAAAGACGGATTTGTGTAAAACCGCCCGGTCACTAACAGGGTTATCCAAAGAGATTCGAAAAGTCACCGCACGTTCGGTGACTTTTCGTTCTCTTCAATTCGGTTCCTTTTGCCGATTGCATTTCGGTGACCCCGCGGTGTATTCAGCAAACACCACAGGGTCCCCGAATTGCAGGGAAAATCTGCCGACAACCTGACGAAAACTAACCGAATGCAAGCTGAAAACAAGCAAAAACATCTGGATTAACCTTCGAAAAAGCCGAACAGGAGCCGAAAAGGAGCCGAATCACACAGAGCCGAAGCAGCTGTGACGTAGAGGAGGCAGTGAATAAATTAGAAAAACCATTTGTATGAATCTGGGAAAATGAAACGCTGTTTGCAAAGAAACTACTGAGCGAAAATGTCTGAAATTTTCACAGGAGATCCAGGGAATGATCATAAAGAGGGCTGTTACAAAAAAAATAAGCAAACTGAAAAAAAAAAAAAAAAATCGGACTTTTAAAAAAAAAAAAAAGAAATCTGAAAAATGCTTAAAGTATCCTAAAAAATCTATGAATAAAGAGACTTTTTGCTGCAGAATTTTATAATGAACGGTTTATTAGATATTGAATTAAAACTGGAATATTTTTAACATTGAAGCCTATGGGATTCTCCTGAATAAATTTGCCGAATTAAACCACCGAATGGCAGGGCATTAGGGGAACCTTTCACTGCTGGTTTGTGTTCTCTGAATAGCCGAAGCATTGCTTCTCTATGGGGATTTCACTGCCCTCGAACAGGAACCGAACAGGCACCGTATGTGCAGGCAATTCGCCAGGATTTGGCGAATTGCCTGCTCTCTGGATAGCCGAATGGTCAGGAAAGGTAACCGAACGCTGATTTTCAGCGTTCGGTTACCTTTCTCAAGCAATTCGGATCTCTTTGGATAACCCTGTAAGGGGTTAACTTGTGCAGGACTCATTTCCTTTTACGAATCGGAACAGGGGTTACAGATAAAGATACGTTCCGAATATATTTTTCCTCTTTTTCCGCTGCGCGTTTACCGTAATACGAAGGGATTGTATGTTTGGGGTTTTTGCTACGTGTCCCCTTTTCTGAACTATCGGGAAATTGCATTGCTTTTATGTTCGGTTGCGAATATTTTATTTTTCGAAATACGAAGCCTCGTGTTTCGTTTCTTTTCCGCTACGCGTTTTACCGTGATACGAAAATACTGTAATAATACTTGTGAATACCGTGTCTCGACATCTGCTCAAATATTTCAGTAAACTATTTAAATGATAAAAACTCACAACTGTGTTGGAGTATATTTATTCCCTAGTGCGGGGAGACTGACCCGTGGTTCATTTTCAGCGGCTCCTCCGGGAGTGAGCGCTACACCTACAAAATACAGATTGTACATGCTGCGGGGTGGCTTTTTTCATGAATCTACCATCAGCTTGAGTATATTATCAGGGTTATTCAAAGAGATCCGAATGGCTGGAGAAAGGTAACCGAACACTGAAAATCAGCATTCGGTTACCTTTCTTGGCCATTCGGCTATCCAGAGAGCAGGCAACACGCCAAACCCGGGCGAATTGCCTGCACATACGGTGCCTGTTCGGGGACAGTGAAATCCCCATAAAAAAGCACTGCTTCGGCTATTCAGAGAACACAAACCAGCAGTGAAAAGTTCCCCTAATGCCCTGCCATTCGGTGGTTTCATTCGACAGGTTTATTCAGGAGAATCCCATAGACTTCAATGTTAAAAATATTCCCGTTTTAATTCAATATCTAATAAACTGTTCATTATAAAATTCTGCAGTAAAAAGTCTCTTTATTTATAGATTTTTGTGGATATTTTAAGCATTTTTCTGTTTTTTTTTTAACTTTACTTATTTTTTCTGTAATAGTCCTTTTTATTATCATTCCCTGGACCTCATATGTAAATTTCAGACATTTTTGCTCAGTAGTTTCTTTGCAAACAGCGTTTCACTTTTCATACTTTCATGCAAACTGTTTTCCTAATTTATTCACTCCATTCGTCTGCGGTGTCGGCTTTTTCCGGCGGCTGCGCTGCGTGTGATCGGCTCCTGCTTGGGTTTTTCCGGCGTCTTCAGCGGGTTAATCCAGTTGTTTTTGCAGGTTTCGGCGTGCATTCGCCGGGTTTTTGCGGTGACTTATCCTCGGGTTTGTGGCAGCTTTTCCCTGCGCTTCGACGGCCCTGTGGTGCTTGCTGAATACACCGGAGGGTCGCCGAAATGGGATCGCCGAATCGCACCAAATTGACTTTTCGATTCTCTTTGAATAACCCTGTATGTGTGCAGGAAAACATGGCCTATCTGGCAACTGTAATTGCTACATGAAATGAAAGTTACTGCACACTCTAACAATGAAAGCAGTGGTAGTTTATTAGTATTGGGTTATTTCTGGGCTGCCTTTTAATTATTACTACATAAAACGCACAATACACCCGAAACATACATTTTTACATCATATTAGCACACTTCCCCAGTAAAGCTACGTTTGCTTTATGGCAGCCTCTATATTTCATGCTGAGTCATGGCATCAGACTGATGGTCACACGACCTCTATTTGCATTCAACAATAAATACAGGAGGGAGACTGTCTCCTGTCGTGCGAAAAAAAACAAAACACCATCCCCTTCCCAGAACCCTCCGCGGGACGGCCAGCGCCATTAGGTGACGCTTATTGAAGGAGGGGCCCCCTGTGGGAGGCTCATTCCCTCCTGCAGTTACACCGCCGCCACCTGGTGGTTATTAGAGGAACTCCGCCGCTGTGTGTGAGGTCTGCGGACATGAGTCTCTGGGCAGGTACAGGGCATTGCTTTGGAGAACAGAGATAACAGGCTGTCCGTCTGCAGGAGGGGAGGGGAGGGGAGGGGAGGGGGGTTAACTTGTGTTCCTTTAAATGAAATCAACACGTCACACTCTAAGGCCTGAGAAACATGGGCTTTACATAATGACATCACATGCATGGAGTGACACAAACATATGGCAAACATGGGGCTTATATTATAATATGTATGGGATATATGGGTTTATATTATATTATAATATGTATGTGTCTTATGGGGTTATATTATAATATGTATGTGTCTTATGGGTTTATATTATATTATAATATGTATGTGTCTTATGGGTTTATATTATAATATGTGTCTTATGGGGTTATATTATAATATGTGTCTTATGGGGTTATATTATAATATGTATGTGTCTTATGGGTTTATATTATATTATAATATGTATGTGTCTTATGGGTTTATATTATAATATGTGTCTTATGGGGTTATATTATAATATGTGTCTTATGGGGTTATATTATAATATGTATGGTATATATATGGGTTTATATTATAATATGTATGGTATATATATGGGTTTATATTATAATATGTATGGTATATATATGGGTTTATATTATATTATAATATGTATGGGATATATGGGTTTATATAATAATATGTATGTGTCTTATGGGGTTATATTATAATATGTATGGGATATATGGGTTTATATTATATTATAATATGTATGTGTCTTATGGGGTTATATTTTAATATGTATGGGATATATGGGTTTATATTATATTATAATATGTATGGGATATATGGGTTTATATTATAATATGTATGTGTCTTATGGGTTATATTATAATATGTATGGGATATATGGGTTTATATTATATTATATATGTATGGGATATATGGGTTTATATTATAATATGTATGGGATATATGGGTTTATATTATAATATGTATGTGTCTTATGGGTTATATTATAATATGTATGTGTCTTATAGGGTTATATTATAATATGTATGGGATATATGGGTTTATATTATAATATGTATGTGTCTTATGGGGTTATATTATAATATGTATAATATATGGGTTTATATTATTAATAATATGTATGTGTCTTATGGGTTTTATTTAATAATATGTATGGATATATGGGTTTATATTATATTATAATATGTATGGGATATATGGGTTTATATTATAATATGTATGTGTCTTATGGGTTATTTATTATAATATGTATGGGATATATGGGTTTATATTATATTATAATTGTATGGGATATATGGGTTATATTATATTATAATATGTATGGGATATATGGGTTTATATTATAATATGTATGTGTCTTATGGGGTTATATTATAATATGTATGTGTTTTATGGGGTTATATTATAATATGTATGGGATATATGGGTTTATATTATATGTATGTGTTTTATGGGGTTATATTATAATATGTATGTGTCTTATGGGGTTATATTATAATATGTATGGGATATATGGGTTTATATTATAATATGTATGTGTCTTATGGGGTTATATTATAATATGTATGGGATATATGGGTTTATATTATATTATAATATGTATGTGTCTTATGGGGTTATATTTTAATATGTATGGGATATATGGGTTTATATTATATTATAATATGTATGGGATATATGGGTTTATATTATAATATGTATGTGTCTTATGGGGTTATATTATAATATGTATGGGATATATGGGTTTATATTATATTATAATATGTATGGGATATATGGGTTTATATTATAATATGTATGGGATATATGGGTTTATATTATAATATGTATGTGTCTTATGGGGTTATATTATAATATGTATGTGTCTTATAGGGTTATATTATAATATGTATGGGATATATGGGTTTAATTTATAATATGTATGTGTCTTATGGGTTATATTATAATATGTATGGGATATATGGGTTTATATTATTATAATATGTATGTGTCTTATGGGTTTATATTATAATATGTATGGGATATATGGGTTTATATTATATTATAATATGTATGGGATATGGGTTTATATTATAATATGTATGTGTCTTATGGGGTTATATTATAATATGTATGGGATATATGGGTTTATATTATATTATAATATGTATGGGATATATGGGTTTATATTATATTATAATATGTATGGGATATATGGGTTTATATTATAATATGTATGTGTCTTATGGGGTTATATTATAATATGTATGTGTTTTATGGGGTTATATTATAATATGTATGGGATATATGGGTTTATATTATATGTATGTGTTTTATGGGGTTATATTATAATATGTATGTGTCTTATGGGGTTATATTATAATATGTATGGGATATATGGGTTTATATTATAATATGTATGTGTCTTATGGGGTTATATTATAATATGTATGGGATATATGGGTTTATATTATAATATGTATGGGATATATGGGTTTATATAATAATATGTATGTGTCTTATGGGGTTATATTATAATATGTATGGGATATATGGGGTTATATTTTAATATGTATGGGATATATGGGTTTATATTATATTATAATATGTATGGGATATATGGGTTTATATTATATTATAATATGTATGTGTCTTATGGGTTTATATTATAATATGTATGGGATATATGGGTTTATATTATATTATAATATGTATGTGTCTTATGGGTTTATATTATAATATGTATGGGATATATGGGTTTATATTATATTATAATATGTATGGGATATATGGGTTTATATTTATTATAATATGTATGGGATATATGGGTTATATTATATATGTATGGGATATATGGGTTTATATTATAATATGTATGTGTCTTATGGGGTTATATTATAATATGTATGGGATAATATGGGTTTATATATTATATTTAATATGTATGGGATATATGGGTTTTATTATATTATAATATGTATGGGATATATGGGTTTATATTATAATATGTATGTGTCTTATGGGGTTATTTATAATATTATGTTGTTTATGGGGTTATATTATAATATGTATGGGATATATGGGTTTATATTATATGTATGTGTCTTATGGGGTTATATTATAATATGTATGTGTCTTATGGGGTTATATTATAATATGTATGGGATATATGGGTTTATATTATATATGTATGTTCTTATGGGGTTATATTATAATATGTATGGGATATATGGGTTTATATTATAATATGTATGGGATATATGGGTTTATATAATAATATGTATGTGTCTTATGGGGTTATATTATAATATGTATGGGATATATGCAGGGTTATCCAAAGAGATTCGAATTGCTTGAGAAAGGTAACCGAACGCTGAAAATCAGCGTTCGGTTACCTTTCCTGGCCATTCGGCTATCCAGAGAGCAGGCAATTCTCCAAATCCTGGCGAATTGCCTGCACATACGGTGCCTGTTCGGTCCCTGTTCGAGGGCAGTGAAATCCCCATCAAAAAGCACTGCTTCGGCTATTCAGAGAACACAAACCAGCAGTGAAAGGTTCCCCTAATGTCCTGCCATTCGGTGGTTTAATTCGGCAAATTTATTCAGGAGAATCCCATAGGCTTCAATGTTAAAAATATTCCCGTTTTAATTCAATATCTAATAAACCGTTCATTATAAAATTCTGCAGCAAAAAGTCTCTTTATTTATAGATTTTTTAGGATACTTTAAGCATTTTTCTGAATTTTTTAAAAAAAAATTAAAAGTCCGATTTTTTTTTTTTTTTTTTTTTCAGTTTGCTTATTTTTTTTGTAACAGCCCTCTTTATTATCATTCCCTGGACCTCCTGTGAAAATTTCAGACATTTTCGCTCAGTAGTTTCTTTGCAAACAACAGCGTTTCATTTTCCCAGATTCATACAAATGGTTTTTCTAATTTATTCACTGCCTCCTCTACGTCACAGCTGCTTCGGCTCTGTGTGATTCGGCTCCTTTTCGGCTCCTGTTCGGCTCCTCTTCGAAGGTTAATCCAGATGTTTTTGCTTGTTTTCAGCGTGCATTCGGTTAGTTTTCGGTGAGTTTACGGCAGCTTTTCCCTGCAATTCGGGAGCCTGTGGTGTTTGCTGAATACACCGCAGGGTCACCGAAATGCAATCGGCAAAAGGAACCGAATTGAAGAGAACGAAAAGTCACCGAACGTGCGGTGACTTTTCGAATCTCTTTGGATAACCCTGATGGGGTTATATTTTAATATGTATGGGATATATGGGTTTATATTATATTATAATATGTATGGGATATATGGGTTTATATTATATTATAATATGTATGTGTCTTATGGATTTATATTATAATATGTATGGTATATATATGGGTTTATATTATATTATAATATGTATGGGATATATGGGTTTATATAATAATATGTATGTGTCTTATGGGGTTATATTATAATATGTATGGGATATATGGGTTTATATACAGTTGTGTTCAAAATTATTCAACCCCCAATGCTGTAAAGGGTTTTAGGGAATTTAGTGTACATTTGTAATTGTATTCAGAATGAAATCCTACAAGGACTTATTAAAGAACCATATGCAACTAAAATGACATCAATTGGTTTTGTAATACAGTAGTAAATGTTTATTTTGTGAATTCTTCATTGACACAATTATTCAACCCCTTAAAGACTACCACTCTGAAGAACAGAGGTTCATTCAAGTATTTTCAATCAGGTATTGAAAACACCTGTGGATGTCACGGAGCAGCAATAAAGCATAATAAGCACCAATTAGGCAGCTTTAAAATGACTGTGATACTCAGCTCCTTCTAGACATTTACTGGTGTGGTTACAAACATGGTGAAGTCAAGAGAATGGTCCAGGCAAAGGGCACTGTTGAAACGCTACCTGGTCGTGGCAGAAAGAAGATGCTGACGTCGACTGCTGTGCGCTACCTGAAGCGTAGAGTGGAGAAAAGTCCCCGTGTGACTGCTGAGGAACTGAGAAAAGATTTGTCAGATGTGGGTACTGAAGTTTCAGCTCAGACAATACGGCGCACACTGCGTAATGAAGGCCTCCATGCCAGAACTCCCAGGCGCACCCCTTTGCTGTCTCCAAAGAATAAGAAGAGTCGACTGCAGTATGCCAAAAGTCATGTGGACAAACCACAGAAGTTTTGGGATAGTGTTCTGTGGACTGATGAAACAAAATTAGAACTGTTTGGGCCCATGGATCAACGCTATGTTTGGAGGAGAAGAACAAGGCCTATGAAGAAAAGAACACCTTGCCTACTGTGAAGCATGGCGGGGGGTCAATCATGCTTTGGGGCTGTTTTGCTTCTGCAGGTACAGGGAAGCTTCAGCGTGTGCAAGGTACCATGAATTCTCTTCAGTACCAGGAGATATTGGATGACAATGTGATGCAGTCCGTCACAAACCTGAGGCTTGGGAGACGTTGGACCTTTCAACAGGACAATGATCCCAAGCATACCTCCAAGTCCACTAGAGCATGGTTGCAGATTAAAGGCTGGAACATTTTGGAGTGGCCATCGCAGTCACCTGACTTAAATCCGATTGAGAACCTCTGGTGGGACTTAAAGAAAGCAGTTGCAGTGTGCAAGCCTAAGAATGTGACTGAACTGGAGGCTTTTGCCCATGACGAATGGGCAAAGATACCCGTAGATCGCTGCAAGACACTTGTGTCAAGCTATGCTTCACGTTTAAAAGCTGTTATAACTGTAAAAGGATGTTGTACTAAGATTGAATGTCACTTGGGGGTTGAATAAAACTGATAATGATGTGAGCACAGAAAAGACATTTGTGGTTATTTCATTATAAATGTTATGTTATATTTGTCTGACCTACACGTGCCTCTTTGATTTAATTGTAAGCAAGATGACTGAATGATCAAAATCAATGTCTAACTGGCCAAAACACTCAATTTCAGTGGGGGTTGAATAATTTTGAACACAACTGTAGATGATAAAAATTTAGTTTATTAAATAATATTACATGAATAGATTGACATCTATGGCCAAGATGGGGGGTTTATATAATAATATCACATGTCGAGTAGATAAACATGAGATATATGAGGTTTACATAATAATATTACATGCATGGTGCGACAGACATGGGGTTTATATAATAATGTTATTGCATGTGAGATGTGACAAACATTGGGACATATGGGGTTTATGTAATAATAATTTATAATATAAATATAGGATATGTTAGGTTTATATACCAATCTATATAATAAACATGGAATATATGGGGTTTATGTAATAATATCTCATGGATGGTGTAACACAGACATACAGTATGGGATATAAGGGGCTTATATTAGGATGTTATATGCACGGTGTGACACAGACATATGGGGTTTATATAATAATGTTATTATATCTATACGATAATATTACACACGTGGTGTAACAGTGATATGTGGAATATAGGTAATTATGTTATGTGCATGTTGTCAAAGATATATGGGATTTAAATAATGTTATGACATGCATGGTATGATGCAGTAGTCATATGCAATAAATCCCACACATTTGTTACATATGGGGTTAATAGGTATGGCAGGAGTTTACATGAAGTTATTAGATGCATGCAACATAATTATATTTGTACAGTTACCATGTCACACTGAGTGGGTATATCACCAGAAAGTTACATTTTATGGCACAGCGTAAGAAATTCAGAGGTAACTGTGGGGCTGTTAACATTTTAAACATGGCCTCTACATTTCTGTATAATAGTATACAAACCTGTATACAAATCTTTGCTAGGCTCCTATACAGTTACATAGTTACATAGGCTGAAAAAAGACATGCGTCCATCGGGTTCAGCCTTTCACACATCACCTACTGCTGTTGATCCAAAAGAAGGCAAAAAACCCAGTATGAAGCGCTCACCAATATGCAACACACTGGGAAAAAAATCTTTCTTGACCCCAGAATGGTGTCAGATTTCTCTTTGGATCAAGAAACTTACCCACATATTAAATATTATAACCCTTAATATTCTGTGTCTGCAGGAAGTCATCCAGTCGTTGTTTAAAATTCTGAACAGTCGGGGGCGTGGCCGACTGCCGAAGAGAGAGGACGTGTGTCTGTGGAGCTCCGACCCGTCCTCTCTCTAAGGGACTCTAAAAAGCCTTTTACTGCAGAGAACCAAGTGTTTGGAGTCCCAAATAGCTGGCCACCGGGGGTGTGATGTCCGGGGCCCGTTCTGCCCCTTCCCCTCCGGACCTGAGACAGCCGATAGCCGGGTGTTTGTCAACAGCGGTTGCTGTTGGCGGCCATCTTGGGGCCTACTCCTCGGCCCCAGCCACCTACTTGCTGTGCTCCCCTGTGGATCCAATCCTGGTTGAGCCCATGACAGGAGTTGCGGAGACTGAGGGCCCCCGTCTCCCGTTCGCTGCTCAGGACGGATCGCTGCAAATGGCTGAGGATGGTGAGTCTGGGCATCGGGTCGCCCCCCCTCCCCACACTGAAGTGAAAATGGCCGTGATGGAGGGCCTTGAGGCCTGTTTGGCGATGCTTGAGGGGGACGGCCTGAGCCTGCTCACGAAAGGGACTTGGCGCCGGATGTTGGCCATACAGCGGGGAGGCAGAGAGCCGCAGACCTGCTGCCCGTGTGCTGCGGAAGAAGACTTACCTATACACACTGTCGGGGATTCGAAGGCTTTCAGGCTGGGACCATTGCAGACGCGGTGGCCTCAGAAGAAGTGGGCCGAGGCCCGGTGAGATCTACGTACCCACCTATGGCGACACCAGATGTCTCCCCATGCCTGTCGCCGTGCGAGACAGCCTGTGAAAGCTCTTCGAGTATTGGTCGGGACGAGTGGGGACCTTGTCCTGGCCCTGTCTCCCCTATGTACACCCTATAGTGCATGCACAACCGAGGAGAATGCAGGGCCTGGCCATGATTTACATGCCTCCATTGTGCCAGGCTGGGAGCCTTGGTGCCCCCACCTTTTCAGGACACAGGCTGAGGCGACTACGCCACCTTGTCTGCCGTGTTATGTCCCCATTGATTTGCAGAGTAACCTGAAGGTTTTTTCTCTCCTCTCCCTTTCCTCTACTACGCTGAGATTTTTTTATTTTTGTTGTGAAGCCCCCCCTCCTCCTTTTATTAAAGGACTCTGATGACTTTCTCATTGCTGATCCCCGGCTGGGGACTATTTTGTTCCTTTTTTTCGAAGACTTTGATTATTCTTATTGTGGACATCCTCTGATTTTGTGCTGAATTACTCTGTTTAAGATGACCTTTGTTTTTATTTTCGTACGTTGTTGAACAGATGACATGCTTTGGCCCTGCGAGGCCGTCTTATTTGCTAGTATAAAACTCAAAATAAAGAATTTAAAAAGAAAAAAAAAAGTCTGTACAGTCTCTGACCCAACCACCTCAACAGGCAGAGAATTCCACCGCTTTATTGTTCTCACCGTAAAATAACCCTTCCTATACTTTAGGCTGAATTTCCTTTCGTCCAGTCTAAATGGGTGACCTCGTGTCCTGTGTATAGTCCTGTTAATGAATAGGTTATCAGACAATGGTTTATATTGGCCCCGTATATATTTATATAAAGTTATCAGATCCCCTCTAAGGCGCCGTTTCTCTAAACAGGTTTAAGCTTGTTAGTCTTTCCTCATAATTTAAACCTTCCATTCCCCTTATTAATTTAGTCGCCGTCTCTGCACTTTTTCTAGCGCTATAATATCCTTTATTAAGACATGTGCCCAAAATCACACGGCATATTCAAGGTGCGTCTTACTATTGATTTATACAGAGGCAAAATTATGTTTTCATCATGAGAGTGAACTCCCCTTTTAATGCCAATACCTTACTGGCCTTGGCGGCTGCTGTTTGACATTGGGCATTGTTACTTAAGGGGTTATTCAGAGAGGTCCGAATTGTCGGCGAAATGTAACCGGACACTGAAATTCAGCGGTGACATTTCGGGGCCATTCGACTATTCAGAATCCCCCATAGAGAAGCAATGGTTAATCTATTCAGAGAACAGCGAACAGCAGAGAAAAGTTGCCGAAGTGCCCTGCTGTTCAGTGTTTTCATTCGGCAGGTTTATTCAGGCGAATCCCATAGGCTTCATTGTTAAAAATATTCCGGTTTTAAACCAATATCAAATAGTTTGATCTGCAGTAAAAAGTCTCTTTATTTATAGATTATTTAGGATTTTTTTCAGCAAATTTTTATTTCCGTTTTTTTTTTAAAATTAGTTTTTTCATTTTTCTTTAACAGAGCTTTTTTTATCATTCATAGCATCTTATATGTAAATTCCAGGCATTTTCGTTCAGCAGTGTTTTTGCAAACAACGTTTCAATTTTGACACTTTCAAGTGTACTTTTTTTTTTCTTTACCCCATTCGTCAGCTTGTCGGCTTTTTCCGGCGGCTGCTCTGTGCTGTGATTGGCGGCTCGGAATGTTTTTTCCGGCGGGTTTTTGGCAGGATTGTGGCGGGTTTTCCCTGCACTCCGGGGACCCTATGGTGAATGCTGAATTCACTGCAGGGTGGGGAACTTTGATTCCTTTGACCTCTGAATAACCCTTATAGTTTGAAGTCTTCATCTGCCATTTAAGTGCCCAGTCCCCCAATATATCTAAATCCCTCTGCAGCGAAGTAACATCCTGCTCCCATTGTATTACTTTTCCTAGTTTTGTGTCATCTGCAAATACTGATACATGGCTTTCAATGCCTATCTCAAGGTCATTTATAAATAAATTGAATAGTATTGGTCCTATAACAGACCCCTGGGGGACACCACTTAACACTGATGTCCATCTTGAAAATTTACCATTTATGACCACTCTCTGTACCCTATCTTTTAGCCAGTTTTCTATCCAAGAACAAGTATTTTCATCTAGACCAATTTTTCTTAATTTAAATAGTAACCTCTTGTGTGGAACGGTGTCGAAAGCTTTGGCAAAATCCAAGTAAGGCTAATGTCAGATGAACGCAGTCTGAGCGCACTCTGCGTGCGTGCATAACGGACAGACGTACTGACCAGGGACGTGCAGTCAGGAGCGACAGGTGAGGCAGGGCCTCACCTGCCATTCCAGTAAAAATTTAAGTGCAGAAATGACAAATCATTTCTTACTACAGGGCTCAAAATTTCAAGTCCCAAGCTACTAGCCAGACCTTAAGAGTTACTCGCCACCAGTTGCCCCACCTACCCTGCCCTGAACTCCGCCCCTAATCACACCCTCTTAAATTATCTTATGAAATTACACTGTTAAAGGTTTTATTCAGAATAAAGTTACAAAAATAAATAACTTTAATAACCAGACCGAGATTCCAGATACATGTATATTCAGACATCAGACCCCAGATACATGTATATCCAGACATCAGACCCAAGTAATATCTTCCAAGTACAGACTCCTCTCCAACAGTTTTTAGGACCAAATTAATTTGGGGTTTATTCATCCGATATATCAAGGGGAACCGAATACTCTCTTTTAATTGTTCGTATGCCAGATTATCAATAGATGTTAGAAGACCCCAGAGTCAGTTTTCCCCCTTGGATGCTTATACAGACGAAGCCATTAATATTCGGGTGAGATACTTCCATCTCCATTGTTTTTCTTTTTTTTGCTCTTTCCGTATCACTCATCTTTCTTTAAAAAATAGATCTATTTTGCTGAACCTCAAATGCCTACGCCACCATTACACCAATTATGACCCCTAACGGGAGATGTTAGTTCTGCCAAGGGCCCCCTTTAATTAATTTCCCTTTTTTCCCCCCGGTAATTCATTCCTCTCCCTCCCCTGCAATTCATTTCTCCCCCTCTCCTGCAATTTATTTCCCCTCCTCCCCTGCAATTTATTTCCCCTCCTCCCCTGCAATTCATTTCTTCCCCTCTCCTGCAATTTATTTACCCTCCTCCCCTGCAATTTATTTCCCCTCCTCCCCTGCAATTTATTTCCCCTCCTCCCCTGCAATTTATTTCTCCCCTCCCCTGCAATTTATTTCTCCCCTCCCCTGCAATTTATTTCTCCCCCTCCTCTGCAATTTATTTCCCACCTCCCCTGCAATTTATTTCCCACCTCCCCTGCAATTTATTTCTCCCCTCCCCTGCAATTTATTTCTCCCCTCCCCTGCAATTTATTTCCCCTCCTCCCCTCCCCTGCAATTTATTTCCCCCTCCCCTGCAATTTATTTCTCCCCCCCTGCAATTTATTTCCCCCTCCCCTGCAATTTATTTCCCCTGCAATTTATTTCCCCTCCTCCCCTGCAATTTATTTCCCCCTCCCCTGCAATAAATTTCTCCCCCCTCCCCTGCAATAAATTTCTCCCCCCTCTTTAATTCATCCCCCTCCCTTTACCTGTCCTCACGAGTAGTAGAATGAGGGGGCGGGGATAATCCCTGCTTCCCTCACTCGCTGGGGCTCACCGGATCCTCCTTCACACTGTGCCCGGAAGATGGGGGTGCAGCGTGAAGGGAGATCCAGCGTGCAGCAGCGAGGTCTGGTAAAAGGGGGGTGGGAGAAGGTATTTGCAGCCCCCTATTGTGGCACTCTGAGGTCTCTCGATGCTGCACTCACTGATGCCGCTTTGGGGAGACGGGTTGAACCTCTTTCTGATCTCGGAGTTTTGCTCGGCACACTCGCCTGTGATCCGTTTGCTGCACCATGTGAACGGAACACAGGAAACTGCGCCGAGCAAACATCCCGAATCAGTAAGAGGTTCAACCCGGCGTCTCCCCGAAGCAGCGTCAGTAAAACAGGGGGCAGAGGGCACGCCCAGCTACAGCAGGAAACGAGCTGTTAGCGTGACTTCGACCGGCCGAAAATAAATTTTAAAAAAAAACGTCTGCCACTGGAATACGCAGCGCAGGCAGCACGATATAACTTATCATGCTGCCTGCGTGTGCAGTTCCACTCGCCCACGCTTAATTTCCACTCGCCAATTGCGAGCAGGCGAGTGGAAATTTTGACCCCTGTTTTACTATATTAAGAGTACTGCTACACTGGTATTATGGCACACTGGAATGTATATGGCACACTGCTGTCACTCTGGTATTATGACAGCAGCCAGTTCCTGGGGAGCACTGAACCTGAATCTACGTAACCAGTGTATATCTGGCTCTGATACTAGTCAGAGCCTCACCAGCCACTGACCTCACTGCACGTCACTGGTACTGACGGAAGATACTGTAGACACCACACGGTCCATGTTTTTTTGACGGACGTAGAAAAAAAAAGGGAACTATGGGAAATAAAATTTTACAGACTCGAGTGTCATTCACTTACCTCTCATTCCAGTATTGTGCTCCTCAGCGCTGATCTTGATCTGTCCCCTATTACTTCCTGTAATACCAGCACGCGGAAGTAGGCAGGGGGCTTGGGCGCACGTTCAAACGCATTGAGAGCCATTGGTTGGTCAGGATCGTACAGAGTTGTGTATTTCTGACCTAAATCATGGAATTTTGATAGTGAAAATCGAATCAGCCTTCCGGTATAGCTACCAAGGGGGGAATGGGTGGGGACAGCAGTGGCATTAAATAGTTATGGTGTACTAGAGTGACCCATTGCAATGTCTGAGAGTTATCCCCTTGTATTGAGAAAATGTGAATATTTTGGTATACGTGCGTCTGCACGGTTGTTTCTCAATGACTTTCGTGTGTCGGAACGAAAAATAAAGTGTGCTAGTGCTAGAAAACCAAAAAAAGAATGTCATGATTTTGGGATTTATTTGTTTCCTCTTCTTTATTGCTGCAGTTGCTGCAGGATGTGACAGTCATATGGAAATGCATGGTGTGGAGTTAAGTACAGCATTTTGTCACCGGCCATACTTTTTCTCACTGGATGGACAGAGAGGAAGAGCTCCAGGAATATAATGTAGCTACAGACGTGGCTAATTAGGTACATGCATAATATGGTTTACATTCACAGTTGGTTTGATGTTCTTCATCTACCTAAAGCTCTGCTATATTCTTTAACCCCTTCGCTACCAAGATTGACTATACTCGATCTGAAAAGCACCTCCTGGTGCCCCGAAATCAGGTATAGTCTAGATGGTGTTCCATATTAACAATACAAAGGAATTGTTTTTATTGCAAATTAAATTTGTTTGCTTTTGGGCTCCAGAACATTCCTCTAAGGTTTTAACACCGTGGGCATGATGTGCAAGGTGCTAACACTTTTTAAAACCAGCTGGGAATGTGTTTGAATTATATCTCTCCAGCTGACTCTGCACGGAGCTCAGAATTGCAGTGACTCGTTCTGGCCAGCAGATGGCGACATCTGCCTGCCAAATAGGTTATTACAGGAAAGAATAGATTGGGAATTTTCCCAAATATTTGTTACTGAATAATTAGTTAAGAAATAATCTTCAAAAAAAACACGAATTCCTGACATTGTTTTTCTGGAAAACCCCTTTGTAGTGAAGGGGTTAATTCCAAAGTGTGGTATTTAAAACCTAATGAACCCTATTGATGTTCGCAGTCGCTATCCATGCAGCTGAATATGGAGGTTTGTTAGATACAATTCCCTGACAGTTCATCTTTTAGTTTTTCGTGTTTTTACCTCGCATTTTTGTAGAGGCTTGTCTTTTCTTTTATCTCTGAACTTTTTAGACACAAGATCAGAAGCAGAATGACTTCATCACCACTTCCACAGGAGCCACATATGGGTCATTCCGTGTGAAATCAACCAATGCAAAATTCATTTTGGAACTTGATGTCATTGATTTGGTTCATGTTTGGTACATTTTTACCTTACCATGAGATGTTTAAAAATTATTTTTTTCCAAATCCAATTACAGCTACAGGGAGAACATACCCCACAGGAGATGACAAAAGAATCCAACATGCTAGCCAAGAAAAAAGAGGTTATTTATGATTGGGTATAGACATTTTTGTCTATTTTTGGGGCTAAGTCAATTTAATTCCTTTTCACTGCCAGCAAGGGGCCATATTACATACTGCACACTAAAACGGGGACGCTAAGGCCGGGTGCACATGAGCGCACCTAGTGCGCCCGTGCGCACTTACTTACCGGCGCAGTCATGTGATGCTGCGACGGGGCCGGTCACACACTTGTGCACGCGCAGCAAGCATCCACCTAGAAAGCCTCCCCATAGGAGGATCGCGCTTTGCAGCGCTGAGGGGGGCAGGCGGGAATCGAGTGGAAGGAACGTCCATTCTCATGGACGGTCCTTCCACTCTGAGTGCGCTCGTGTGCACCCGGCCTAAGGAGGATAATGTGCACCTGGAGGTTTCTCCTTGGCGTCCCCGTTTTAGTGTGATATTGCAGAACAGACGGTAAACCAGCATCCTGCTCCATTAAGAATTATACCCCTTCTTACACTTCTCCCATGTAAGTTACCTTCTTAAACCTACTAACCCCCCAAGCCCCCCCGACCCCCCCTCCCTTTTCCCGTAAATGAAAACACAACAAAGTATTGGCATTTTGAAAAGGTCACGTCTTTTATTACTTAAGGCCAAATTCTTTGCCTCTAAGGCAGAATTATTATTATCGATCCTCGTATGCCAAATACGCTACACCAGATAACACTGGCAGCCAGATAACACTGGCAACTGCAATGCACCACAAGCATTGCCCAGAAATAGCGCCCCACGTGGCTAAGCAGGATGACTACACGTCTGCTCAGTGTATTTTTATGGCAGATAGCAGGCCGAGAGGATCTGCAAACCAGGAAGGCACCTGAGCTTGGCCGTATGAAACCACACTCACCCCGTACCCTGCAGACCCTCCCCCCCCACTATCGCCCTCCACGTGCCAGGCCGCCTATTTCACCGCCACCAAAAACGAGGACCCTCTTTTTACTGCCACCAATAAAAACCCGTGACCTTTCCTCTTACCCCACAAAAGGCTCCTTATCGCGCCTTCAATGAAGAGTGTGTTCCCAGCCTTATCACTCCTTCAATGAACTCCTCACTTCTTGCTCCTATTTCGGGGTGCTCCAAAACCATTGCCAGATATCATCGGCAAATGCAATGCACCACACATATTGCCCAGAAATAGCGGCCCCACGTGGCTAAGTAGCGTGACCCCGTGTCTACTCAGGGGTCTCTTTATATCGCAAATAGCAGGCCGAGAGGATCTGCAAACCAGGAAGGCACCTGAGCTTGGCCGTACGAAACCACACTCACCCCGTACCCTGCAGACCCTCCCCCTACCATTGCATCCCCATGTGCCAGGCCGCTATTTCACCACTCACAATACCTATCTCTTCTCTAGCTGTCCCCTAAATGTAGTACCATAATATCTGGCTTACCCCTCTTTCTCCTGGATGTCTTTGCTATTCTCAATAACTGCCTCACCCCCTACCTTGCTTCCCTATCCATCTAATCCCTACTTCAATTACCCCAGGGTCGATCCTCTCTTGGTGCCAGGAGCATGACTCTCCATCCAGTGCACATAGGAGTGTCCCAGGATCCGCACTCTCATTGCGTGTCCTGCAAATAACCAAAATGCAAACTATTAACTGTAATGCACACACACACACCAGTGTACCCGGACTGAAAAGAAACCAAAAGAAGCAAGGAAACAAATTATTATTATTAAAACAAAACAATTGTTCCCCATAAGTTTTCCCTTCATTTCTTTAATGACCTCACATATCTCCTATATACTTCCCATTTCCATCTCCCCATCTTTTTAATTCGGTCCTTTGGGTAACCCAATCTGCCTCAGTACTAGCAGCTCCTATCCTGAAAGAATGGGGGCAAATGTAACTCCCCTTTCAACCAAGCCCCTCCGTGGCCTGCTGCGGAACCATTTTGAATTGATACCCGGACAAGTTAGTACCACCCTTGTGCCCCCAGAACATGCGACCGTTTAAAGGAGTCGCCTCCAAGTATCCCCTCATACATACCACTGGGCATACTTCCCCACCATGGGCACCTAGAGCAATTGTTTCCTCAATCCTTATGGCAGCTGAAAAACTAAAACAAATGCTGCCCTACAAAGATTGTTATCAGCTCCATCTTATCTCCTACTTGTACTCTGCTGTCAAGATCTTCCTCACCACAAATTGTTTAGCCCAGTCCTCCTCTTCCTTTAACCGAGCAAAGTATGAAATACCACTAAATAGTTCCAAGCTGTCCTTTCTTTATTGACTTACCGCCGAAGTTAAGTAGCTATTTTGAAAACAACATTCTGCCCTGCCTCCTCTGTCCCTTTAAAACTCGATCCAACCCTTTCACTGCTTGCTCTACGGTGCCCATGTCTTCTGCAACAACAATCTCCTCACCAAATCATTGATGCCCTCTAACTGCTCCCCATCTGGCAAAGAAACGGAGGGCAGTCTTCACCATGGAAAAAAAAAAATATTATTATTTTTTTATAATTATTATTTATTACTTTATTTTTATTATTATTATTTTTTTTTAATATTTTTTCCTTTCCCCCTCTTTCCTCCTCCCCCTCCCGGTGCCAAATGTCGGAACACATCCCACCTAAAACTGGACAATGTATCCGCCACCACCTTCCTTACCCCCGGAATGTGATTTGCCATGAAATTAATATTGCTTTTCAAACATATAACACCAAATACCTGACATAGGCTACAACCTGCAGTGATGATGCAGACATGTTATTCAGCACTTGCACCACACCTTGAATATCAGACCCCAAAAAAAAGGGGGGAGGGATGTATTTTTTTTTTACATTTTTTTATTTATTTATTTTTTATTATTATTTATTTATCTTTTATTCTATCCCCCACAGTGGTATTGCCCCGACGATTGTAAAATAAAAAATTCCAGAAACACCAAGCTTTGCACCCATCCTCTTTGAATCCACTCCTGGGCCATTTGCCTGCTCACCATTTTAAATTACACTAGACCATTTGATCTTAATGTCTGGCCATTCCCCCCCAAACGACCTACAATTCTCCCCGATCAACTAAACTTATATTGTTACCCCCCCCCGATCCTACCTCATTCTCCAGTCCCTTTGGAACCCATTACCATGAAATCGTCCAAGTAATGTACTATACGTCTCCTCCCCGCTCTCTTCTCCACCAAGCAATGCAAAAAAGTAGGAAGCCTTTAAAAAGGGAGCATGGGATATTGCCCACCCCAATGGGTAAACAGATATCTATGTAAAATTACCCATCGAATTTACACCCCATTAAAAGAAAACCCCCTGGACACAGCGGTACGGCCTGAAGGCTGCCTCTAGATCAAGCTTAGCTAACTCTGTCCCCTCGCCAGCTACCCTTACCAAATTCACCACCTGATTGAATGAATGGTAGCTAACAGAAACATCTTCCCTACTTATTGCCTCTGCAAAGAAACGGCCGTCCCAATGTTTATTTGTATGTATTTTCCTTACATTCCCTTGCTCTGTGTATCATGTAGAGTATTGTATTCCCTCTGTATAGCGTAACCTCTGTATTACGATCCAGTCTTTGTATAGTGTACACCCCCCTGTAAGTAATGAATTCCTTTTGTTTTCACATGCTTCCATCAGCCCCTCCCCTCCCACCAGCAACTAAGGTCACCAGCTCACTGTTATCTGATCCATTGTTCCCATCTGAGAGTGACTCCATTGTTTGTGCACCTTCCCCCTCTGTATGTGTGTGTCCCCTTGCGAAATGTAAATAACGCCGTCTCCATTTTGAGTTGAGAAAGAGCAAGGATGTTCTGTACATTAGTGGCTGCATTGTCCTCCATTTTATGAGTCCTCAGCCCTGGAATCATTTATCAATAGAACCAAGCTGCACATGTGAAAGTCTTTAACTTCCGTCCACAATGAAACTGATTCTTGCTTAGTATATTAATCTATAGACCCGAAGTTAAACCAACCAAACTAACCTAATGACACAGCATTTTCTAACATACAAAATCACTATTTAGTTGATAAGCCTCTTCAGAAATTATAACAGACACATTTAGATGTGTATTTGGTTAGTAATTGTTATATATTCATAAGTCTGGCAGAAACAATCTGGATTAATTTAGTTGCGCAAATGTAAGCTTAAACAGATTGTACAGTTACTGCTGCAGCACTTCCTCATTGGCAGCAGAACATGTGACTTTTTGAGGTTTAAGATGGCTGCCAGCCATGCGGTCACTGACTACCTATGTTTATAAGATCATACAGACTATACAACTAATAAGGTTTGATCAAGTATTACAAAGTGAAGCAAATATCAACGAGCATATTCTAGCTAACAATGCAAATCACTAGAACGGGTCAATTAGCGCATATTTAACCCAATAGATTACCCACACACGCATATAGTATATTATCAACATAGCTTCAAATTCACCGAATTAATACACTTAATACTTATCCACTCCCAGGCTTTATTATGATGATGGTACAAGTGTGAAATAAGAGTGAGTTACTGCACATGTTTCCTCTATTCCTGAAATAAGTCTCTCCTCTCCCTCAATAAAGACAAAGTTACCGTTCTAAATAATTATTTACTCAACTGTAGCAAGTGCTCAAAACAAAAGATTGTACATTGCTGCTGTGTCACTTTAAAAATTGCAACAATTAGAATAGTGAACTTAAATACAGTATACAAATTAATTTGTTCATCAACTTATTGCTTAGCCCTTGGGGTTACTCCAACATTATTTAAAACACACAGCTCTTTGTATAACCCTGTAAATCATAACCCACATAAGGCCAGCATGTGAAGCTGCTTGAGAATCCACTAAAGGTGTTACTCAGCAATGCACGTATGGTGCTTTTCTCATTCGGCACACTTTAGAGTTACAGTGACTAATGTCCAGTGATTCAGTCTGTTATATCAAGTTCCTATGTGTGATTACATTCCCTTTGTGTTGTCTCCGTGTGCTATGGCTAGGTCCTTGTGGGATCTCCGTGTGCTATGGCTAGGTTTCTGTGTGTTTCTATTGTGTGATTACGGCGTGTTATAGGAAGTTTTTATTTTATTTTTATGTTTATTATATATATATATATATATATATTTTTACCGGTATTTATTTATTTATTTTTATTTTTTATTTATCTTAGGGTTATTCTACATTAGTGATTTCAGTGTGTTATAGAGACGAATTTCGTGATTTCAGGGCGTATGATAGCTACATCATTAGCGTGACTTTGTGTGTTATACCGAGGTCCTACGTGTGATTTCACTATGTATAGTGAGTTCCTTCTGTGTGTATGGTGAGGGCACATGCGTGTATAGGGAGGCCCTGTGTTTGATTACGGTGTTTATATGGGTTGCTTATTATGATTTTGGCTGCAGCCATGGATGATACTAAAATTGGACAGTCAGTCATGCGCTATACTGAGCACATAAACTAATAAGGCACAGCAGTCCACAGACAGCCAAAGCAAAATTACTGGAAATCCTAATGCCCCTAATAATATACAAAACAACAAATCACTGAATTCTGGCAGAGTTATCCCAGAACAATAACCCATTAGAAATTACTATCACGCAGCTCGACACCAAATGAACAAGGAATACAGTATTGCAAATTGAAACAAATATAAATAAGCATCCACTAAATAAACCTACAAATCCATACAATGGGAAACCCACCTCTATCCTTCCAATAAATAATGGAACTAGGAATATATATGTAGCAGACTTATGATAATAGAGTATGCATAACAGATTGATACTGCAAGTAATACTTATCCAGTCATTGGTTTTCATACGATGATGGTGATGGCAAAATGGAGCTCGCTGCCGCTATGCCTCTGAAGTTCTTAGTAAAAGAAAAATTACTGCAATACCAAAAAATGTCCCACGCCCTGCCTCTTGTATCCTCCCTTCCCCCTCCTTTTCCATTGTTTATCTCCCCATTGTGCCCAATCACAAAGAGCCATGTTTCAGCTCATAAAACAAAGGCGCCCATGCCTGATCTCATAGAACAAAGGGAACTCACTCCCTTTCACTCTTGTGTAATACAGGGATAATTCTTAAACCTCACTTCATTCCTAATTAGTCTTTCTCTCGAACAATGCAGCGCTAAGCCTCGGGATGCTCAAGACAGTGCTAAGCGCCGCCACGAGCATCCTTCCCATGGAGTCCATAGGACGCCATTGAGGCTTCCACTGCTGGTCACATGACCTGCAGGATCTCCTTCACGAGTTCCGGCATGTCGGCGGAGTGATTCACAGAGGGAAACTGGAGGACTTTTTTCCCACAGTCTCTCTCTGCTCCCGGTGTCAAGAAGCAGCGGATCGAGCAGCCGTTCTCGCTGTGGGATGAGAGGTGAGTATCTGTTTTTTGGGTTCTTTGTCAGCTGGTGCTGACTTATTCTGCAGAAGCTGAATCAGTCAGCACCTGCTCCTAGCTGTGGTTGACCTTTCAGTTAAACGCAGCGGATCGTAATTAGCATAAAGACTTTGTGATCCTAACGCAAATTAATACTTTGCACTCTCCATGTTAAGCATAGGGAGCACAACGACAGTAAACTCGCGCTGAAAGGGCAAGCTCCGAATCGCTAACGTTTTTTTTTTATCCCGCTAGCGTTCGTATTGTAATATGGTCCTCCCGTGCTAGGGCAACCAAAGCTAACGTTAATGCTCACACAGCTGAGCGCTAACATTAGCATGAAAAATGTAATTTGGCCCAAGCTAATAACATTTTTGTATGATGCAATTGAGATACCATCTTGAAATTTTGACAGACTGGCTGCAAGACATGTACCTTTAAGTGTGAATTTTTTGAAAATTAAAATCAGTTTTTCTGAAAACTCAAAAAACGATTTTTTGTAAAATTTGTGAATTTTTGAAATTTAAAAATTGAAAATGTCATGTTTTATATCAACAGAAAGTCTTATTCATAAGCTTACAAATGACACATGTCCCATGTCTGTAGCTATCACAGGTATCTTGTAAATAACATTTGACGTTATGGTGGCTAGTGAATTTTGTCATTTTTAGGCAATTTTGAAAGTTCAATATCTCAAAAATGGGTGGACAAAAAAATTAGAATTTTTCTTTTTTAAACATCTCACAGTAAGGTACTAATGTACCATAAATGAACCAAATCGATGAGGTAAAGGTTTTATGCATTGGTTGATTTGACATGGAATTACCTGTATTGCTAATGGTTGACATACTGGGCACTATTGCTTAGTGAACGCTAATGGTAGCGTTCAGATGAGTAAGTGTTACCAGCAGGATAAGTGACTATCGCATGCCCCCCCCAAATCCCAATCCACCGCTTCTTCTGGCCATGAGCAGAGTGAGACTGGGAACAAATAGTTCCCAGTCTCCCTCCGCATTTACTCCACATGCAATGCTCGCCGCCTGGAAGCGCAAACCTCCATGGAGTCCTATAGGAGGTGATACTCGCGGCAGCCTGGAAGCGTTTCCCCGAGGATCCCAGCGGTTAGCACTGCGTTCCCAGGCAAGGTGCTGAGGTAGTGTCTGCCCTGGAATCTCACGCTAAATTGGGGATGCTACGAGGAATCCTGCAGGTGCACATTATCCCCGTTACCATCCCCATTTTAGCGTTAACCAGGGAATAGGGCCCAGTGTTGACTCGCACTCAAAAAAACCCCTTTCTTTCAATGTATTTAAAAATATTTATACATATTTATACAATAGGATTACGAGCTGAACAATTGATATGAAACTGAGTCAAAGACTAGCATTGCTGGTGAAATAGTGTAATTTCAGCACTGAAGGGCAAGAAAATGATCCATAATGTATTTCCCATGAATAGAATCTGCAAATATTTACACAGAGTGCCAAGAGCATGGTGCAGTTACTTACCCGCAAGACTGATCTTGCCATTGTTTTGTAAAGTGTCTAGCATTTGGGGTCCTGTGTATATAAACATTGCTTTTTGATGACCTCTAGGATAAGCCAGAGATTTTGCGATATGAGCATACACTTTTACACTGTATACGTGCCCGCTTGACCTGAGGCAACTTTAAGGGTTAATACTGGAGGGAAGGAAGGGTTAATCATTAACCCCTGGTGACCTGCTCTGCACCCTTCCCATTTTATCCCTTTAGTTAGCTTTTAAAGCACTTTGAATCCTGCACAGTACCGGTCTCTATTCTTCCAAACTGAAGGAAGTCAGAGCATGTCACATGGCTACAGAGAGCTGGACGCTCCACGGGGTGTTCTGCAAATCCAATGGCTGAACGAAAGAGAGGAAGGAACCAAAATGGTCCCCTCTTCATGGACTTGGAGCCCTTGCTAATCTGAGTTTCAAGGAGGTACTAAATCTCTCCTCTGGGAGAGCTGAATCAGCCCTCTGAGAACCTCCCTCCCAGAGGAGGGAGAGGGGTGAGGACACTCAGGGCACTGTGCTGACTCAATTTGTATGAGAATACTGTTTAACATTATTTATTTATTAACCCCTTAAGGACCACTGACGTACATAGGATGTCCTGGGGAAAATTCCCCTTAAAATTAAAAACAAAAAACAATTAAAAATAAAAAAGTGAGTTTTTAAAAAAAAAAAAGAAATTGTCTGGGGGTATAATAAAATAGGACTTCAAATCACTTTTAAACCTGATTAGCATAAAGCGGTCAAAATTAGCTCAGCACACAGAGGTGAAATGGCTCAGCAGTGAAGGTGATTCAAAAGAAAAAAACATGTAAAAATTGTGTATTTCTTAATTCAGGACAAAATTTCAAAACTATTTAGCCGGGGTATTTTTTTGGCGGTAGTAGATTTTGGGGATTAAAGTTCGAAAAAGTGTGTTTTATTTCACTTTTTCATCATATTTCATTTTATTATAGTGAATTATAGGATATGATGAAAATAATGATATTGTTAGAAAGTCGATTTTATTGGCGAGAAAAAAGGTATATAATATGTGTGGGTTGCATAAACGAGTAAGAGGAATATTAGACCTAAACACAAACAGCGCAGAAACGTAAAAACAGCAGAGGGTACTTTCGGAATGACAATCGTAAAACCACCCGGTCACTAAGGGGTTAATTAATTTTAATTATTGATATTTCAGTTTCATTGAGTGGTCACAGTTTAATCACACTTTAATGACAATTTACAAACCATTTACATTTTTAGAAGACTGTCAAAAATGCTTTTCTTTGTACATTCGGCAAAAAAGGAGGTCTGTGAGGGTCCTGAGAACGAGCAATGTCATTAGTGGCCTGCTCTACGGTGGGATCTGCTCAGGTCTCACAAGGTTTTAGCTCGATTGTGCTGCTACAGGGACAACTGCTCCATATCCATAGCAGGCTGCAATCACCCAGAAAGGGCAGCCAGTACTGATTGCCAAGGACGTCATCCCTGCACGAGAGATGCAGCAACCCCCGACGATCATTTCGGCCTTGTTAGGCCTAAATTTACAGGGTAATCCAGATGTGGACCCCTTGCTTGAGGTGCCTAGAGGGGTATCAGCTATACCCTCCTGTCGAGGACTTACAAGGCCGAAACGATCGTCGGGGGTTGCTGCACCTCTCGTGCAGGGATGACGTCCTTGGCAATCAGTACTGGCCACCCTTTTTGGGTGAGAGCAGACTGATTTGCATATGGAACATTCATCCCTGTAATGACACAATCGAGCTAAAGCCTTGTGAGACCTGAGTGGACCCCACCGTAAAGCAGGCCACTAGTGCCGTTGCTCGTTCTCAGTACCCTAAAAAAATCCCTTTTTGCTCACTGTTTTTACAGTCACAGGATTTCCTTTGGTCTTATTTTGGCATGTTGTTTTGCGAGTTTCTCATCTTCTTTGCGGTCATCACTGTTTGTTGTTTCGTGTATTTTTTTGTGGTTTTTAAGAGTCATTGACAGTTTTGTGCACGTTTCATTCAGTTTGCTTAAAATAATTTTATTACACACATATATATATATATATATATATATATACAGTATATATATATAAAAAATAGAATAACGTCCCGCACTCAATTGAAAATGTACTTGCTCCGGTGCTGTCCACAGCCGAAAAGCCACTCGGATAATAAGAAAAGGTACACACGGAGACTTTCCAAAAAAAATTGTCAATTTATTGTGTATTAAAAAGGTCAACGTTTCAAAGACCTACACAAACATCATATATACAGTTACAAGTTTTTATAAAGCGCTAACACGTTCCGTAGCGCTGTAAAATAAGAACACAGCAATTAAA
This sequence comes from Leptobrachium leishanense, assembly GCA_009667805.1. Taxonomy (NCBI): domain Eukaryota; kingdom Metazoa; phylum Chordata; class Amphibia; order Anura; family Megophryidae; genus Leptobrachium; species Leptobrachium leishanense. The sequence goes on along the minus strand of CM019066.1, from coordinate 89,545,954 downwards.
ATAAAAGGAGGGGCCCCCAATCAATTTAAGAATGCCCTATCAATGGGGGGCCCTCCTTTTATTTTAATTGCTGTGTTCTTATATGATGTTTGTGTATGTCTTTGTCAATCTTGAGAAAAGTCCCTACAAAGACTGAAATGTTGACCTTTTTATACTCAATAAATCTACAAAAATTGTTGTAAAGTCTCCGTGTGCACCTTTCCTTATTATTCGAGTATATATACAGTATCTCACAGGAGTACACCCCTCACATTTTTGTAAATATTTCATTATATCTTTTCATGTGACAACAATGAAGAAATGACACTTTGTTATAATGTAAAGTAGTGAGTGTACAGCTTGTATAACAGTGTAAATTTGCTGTCCCCTCAAAATAACTCAACACACAGACATTAATGTCTAAATCGCTGGCAGCAAAAGTGAATACACCCCTCAGTGAATATGTCCAAGTTGGGCACAATCGTCAATATTTTGCTTGGCCACCATTATTTTCCAGCACTGCGTTAACCAGGGCCAGAGCTGCCGCTAGGCCAGCTAGGCGGGCGCCTAGAGCGCAGTGCCCGCCTAGGGCGCAGCCGGCCTGACCTATTTAAAAAAAAATTGGCCGCGGGGAAGCCTGGGGCGGCTGCGTGTTGCAGCCAGCCCCAATACGTGCCGGTATCAAGGAGACGGAGGCGTGGACTTGGTGCTTCCAGCTTCCTGCACCAAGTCCATGCCTCCGTCTCCTTGACGCCAGCACGCCTTGGGACTGGCTACGACTACAAGGAGGCGGAGGGAGACGGCGCTGGAGCGGCAAACATCCATGAGGTGAGCCTGGGGGCAGAAATCCATGTGTGAGCCTGGAGGCAGATATCCATGAGGTGAGCCTGGGGGCAGATATCCATGAGGTGAGCCTGGGGGCAGAAATCCATGAGGTGAGCCTGGGGGCAGAAATCCATGTGTGAGCCTGGGGGCAGATATCCATGTGTGAGCCTGGGGGCAGATATCCATGAGGTGAGCCTGGGGGCAGATATCCATGAGGTGAGCCTGGGGGCAGATATCCATGTGTGAGCCAGGGAGCAAATACCCATGTGTGAGCCTGTGGGCAGATACCCATGTGTGAGCCTGGGGCAGATATCCATGAGGTGAGCCTGGGGGCAGATATCCATGTGTGAGCCTGTGGGCAGATATCCATGTGTGAGCCTGGGGGCAGATATCCATGTGTGAGCCTGGGGGCAGATATCCATGAGGTGAGCCTGGGAGCAGATATCCATGAGGTGAGCCTGTGGGCAGATATCCATGTGTGAGCCTGTGGGCAGATATCCATGTGTGAGCCTGTGGGCAGATATCCATGTGTGAGCCTGTGGGCAGATACCCATGTGTGAGCCTGGGGCAGATATCCATGTGTTAGCTGGGGCAATATATCCATGCCATGTGTGAGCTGGGGCAATATCTCCATGTGTGAGCTGGAGGCAATATCTCCATGTGTGAGCCTGGAGGCAATATCTCCATGTGTGAGCTGGGGGCAAATACACCCATGTCTGAGCTGGGGGCAAATATACCCATGTGAGCTTTCTTTTTTTTTGGGGGGGGGGTGCAAGTAGCTGGTCTTGCCTAGGGCGCAAAATAGACTAGCACCGGCCCTGGCCTTAACCCGCTTGGGCATGGAGTTCACCAGAGCCTCACAGGTTGCCACTGGAGTCCTCTTCCATGACTACATCACTGAGCTGGTGGATGTTAGAGACCTTGAGCTCTAACACGTTCCATTTGAGGATGCCCCGCAGATGCTCAATCGGGTTTAGGTCTGGAGACATGCTTGGCCGTCCATCACCTTTACCCTCAGCTTCTTTAGCTTTATAAACAATAAATGTGAAAATTATTTTATAGCTAGCACAATCGGGCAAGTGCTGACAGAAAAAGTGATACTGACCTTGACAGGAATACACAGCGAATCTGATAGCGATACTGACATACAAACCAACAATGGCAGAGACACAGATCAACAGACACTGGCACTGACAGTGACAAACAAATAGATCATCATACTTACGATGGCACACTGGCAGAGATTAGGACCACACAAGGATACAGAAAAATACAATGCCAAACATACATGCTCCCAGTGATCCCTTTTCAGGCTCCACCTGCCCCTTCCAGCTACCACGGATCCTCTTTCCAGCCCCCCTGGCCTCTGTCCATCTCCCATTGATCCCCTTTCTAGCCGCCTTGTGGCCAGCAGCTCCAGGGTGCCATGTCTCAAATCAAACACCTGCAGAACAGCACATGCAGGAGGTGGATATATCTAATCACTTGTTGGCGTGGCAGTGCCTGTTCAGTTAGCTGCTGTAATGCAGGGTTTGAGTCCCCTGTGAAGTGTGAGTATGGAACCCAATGGCAAGCTGCGGGTAAGGAAATCAGGAGACAATGGAGAATAAAGCAATCTTTAGTGAATCATAAATAGTAACTGAAGTCCAGAAAATACTACAGTCAAAAGGTCGTAATGGAATTCGTAAAGCAAAGTCCCAGAAAAGAACAACGGGTAATAACGAGGGTGACGGCGTAGTCGGTGGCACAATCCGGGTCGAAGGGTTGAAGAAGGCGGCGTAGTCAGTGGCACAATCTGGGTCGAAGGTTGAAGAAGGCGGCGTAGTCGGTGGCACAATCCGGGTCGAAGGTTGAAGAAGGCGGCGTAGTCGGTGGCACAATCCGGGTCGAAGGGTTGAAGAAGGCGGCGTAGTCGGTGGCACAATCCGGGTCAAGGGTTGAAGAAGGCAGCGTAGTCGGTGGCACAATCCGGGTCAAGGGTTGAAGGCAATGTGGTCAAGGAATGCGAGGAGTACTAGGAAACTGAGGCGGAAGGCACAGTAGAACCTGGTTAATGTGCTGGGAAGGAAGGTGGATTTAAATAGGGTTCATAGGATCATGGAGATATCTTTCACCTGGGTATTGTAGGTGGAGTTGAGGTACCTGAATCTTTGGTAGGTCAATGGGAGGTATACGAGGATCTCCAGAACAGGTGTCAAGCAGTACCCTTAATCGGCCAGCCGAGGGCACCAGAGTACCAGGTTTTGTATTACTTAGGGGAGTTTGTTCTCGCGCGTGCGCACTTTCCTCTCCAGTACTCGGATTCGGCCGGCGGCGTGGGGCGTCTCCTGGCTCTCCCTCTCCATCCTGCGGACCAGGAACTTGGAGCAGCGCGCCACGAGGGCCCTCAGGTGAGTAGAGCACCTCTCCCAGCATGGTGGTCCGGACCGGGAGTGGGCCGTGGAGCGGGGCATGACAGGACCCCCCACCAAGGCGCGACCCCTGGCAGAGATTAGGACCACACAAGGATACAGAAAAATACAATGCCAAACATACATGCTCCCAGTGATCCCTTTTCAGGCTCCACCTGCCCCTTCCAGCTACCACGGATCCTCTTTCCAGCCCCCCCTGGCCTCTGTCCATCTCCCATTGATCCCCTTTCTAGCCGCCCTGTGGCCAGCAGCTCCAGGGTGCCATGTCTCAAATCAAACACCTGCAGAACAGCACATGCAGGAGGTGGATATATCTAATCACTTGTTGGCGTGGCAGTGCCTGTTCAGTTAGCTGCTGTAATGCAGGGTTTGAGTCCCCTGTGAAGTGTGAGTATGGAACCCAATGGCAAGCTGCGGGTAAGGAAATCAGGAGACAATGGAGAATAAAGCAATCTTTAGTGAATCATAAATAGTAACTGAAGTCCAGAAAATACTACAGTCAAAAGGTCGTAATGGAATTCGTAAAGCAAAGTCCCAGAAAAGAACAACGGGTAATAACGAGGGTGACGGCGTAGTCGGAGGTTGAAGAAGGCGGCGTAGTCGGTGGCACAATCCGGGTCGAAGGTTGAAGAAGGCGGCGTAGTCGGTGGCACAATCCGGGTCGAAGGGTTGAAGAAGGCGGCGTAGTCGGTGGCACAATCCGGGTCAAGGGTTGAAGAAGGCGGCGTAGTCGGTGGCACAATCCGGGTCAAGGGTTGAAGGCAATGTGGTCAAGGAATGCGAGGAGTACTAGGAAACTGAGGCGGAAGGCACAGTAGAACCTGGTTAATGTGCTGGGAAGGAAGGTGGATTTAAATAGGGCTCATAGGATCATGGAGATATCTTTCACCTGGGTATTGTAGGTGGAGTTGAGGTACCTGAATCTTTGGTAGGTCAGTGGGAGGTATACGAGGATCTCCAGAACAGGTGTCAAGCAGTACCCTTAATCGGCCAGCCGAGGGCGCCAGAGTACCAGGTTTTGTATTACTTAGGGGAGTTTGTTCTCGCGCGTGCGCACTTTCCTCTCCAGTACTCGGATTCGGCCGGCGGCGTGGGGCGTCTCCTGGCTCTCCCTCTCCATCCTGCGGACCAGGAACTTGGAGCAGCGCGCCACGAGGGCCCTCAGGTGAGTAGAGCACCTCTCCCAGCATGGCGGTCCGGACCGGGAGTGGGCCGTGGAGCGGGGCATGACAGCTGCTCACTGTGAGACAGTGGCATGTACTCCCAGGCTTAGGCTCTCGTGGCTATCAGCTGTGCTGGGCTTTGTGGCAGTGCTACACAGGCAGGACATAACTTCTGAAATAGTGGCTGTGGTTATATTAGCCCAGATCGGCACCTCCCTCCTAATGGCGCCCTGGGCAACTGCCTAGTTGGCCAAGTGGTTGCAATGGTTTTGGGAATAGCTAACACCTCTCAAGACACCACAAGCAAGAAGTACACATCTGAATTACCCTCTAAACACATGGAGAACAAAAACAAGTTTAAGCGAACACTGAGATCAGGCAGCTGCATAAGTGGCCTTCTCTCTGAGTCCCCACCAAGGTCTCATAAGGTTTTAGCTTGATGGTGCGATCACAGACTATATCACATGCAAATCAGCTTGCTTCCCCTTCCAAAAGTCAGCCAGAGTTGAAATGCCAAGGACGTCTCCTCTGGACAAAAGATACACGAATCGCCAATGCTTTCTTCAGCATACTTAGACCTCATCAGAAGGGTACAACTGATTCTAATCTCAGCACCTCAAGGCAACAAAAACATGTTTTTTTTCTCAAATTAATGTAGAGGTTATCCAGATATGGACCCCTTGCTTGAGTGTAGGTTTCAAGGTGCATTTTCTTCCCATCTCAGCCGGTACAAGTGTTCGTTGTAGGGTAGGTGCGTAAAATGCAATTTTCATAATGTTCAATTAAAACTATATTAAAACATACTTGGAAATATTGAGCACACCTTGAAGATTGATGTCATCCTGATCACTCATGGTTATTGCCGTGGATGACAAGGCAGTAACTATTTGTTTCTACTGATCTAGAGTCAAATATGCCATCTGCAGTAGATTGAAAAAAATAAAAGATTATTGTTATGTGATTTTATTACAGATGGTCAAGACTTCATAAAAGAAAATGTAAATGAATATTCAAAATTAAAAGCATGTAGTAAACACAAGGAGAACGTTTAAGACATGTTCAGAAATATTGTTTCTTAGTCTATTGTACGTAATTATGCTTTTCCAAACGCTAACCTCCACTATGCTTTTTTTTCTCCGTAGATATTTATTTCTAGAACATGATGTGCAGTTCTGAAGACATAGTGGATAATCTTCATGGGGAAACCCTTCTCTGTAGCCTAAACGAACAGCGTATGCATGGGTCCCTCTGTGACGTTACAATTGTGGTTGAAGATACTAAATTCAAGGCGCACAGAAATATCCTAGCCGCTTCCAGCTTGTACTTCAGAAACCAGTTCCTGAGCCAGAGCATCTTTATCCAAGGCCATGTGTTGGAGCTCAATGATTTCAAAGCCGACATATTCACAGAGATACTGAATTACATCTATAGCTCCAAGGTTGTTATAAAAAGGAAAGAAACTCTGGCTGATCTTGCAGATGCCGGGAAAAAACTGGGTATAAAGTTTTTAGAGAACATCAGAACGTCCAGCCAGATATATAAGAAATCCTCATCATCTGTTCAGACGTGTTCAGTGGAACATGAACAAGAGAAACAAGAAAACCTGCCGGTAACATTTTATAGAGGAGAGAACGGACTGAAAACGGAAGCTGTGGAGAAAAAAGGGGACGACACGGCGGTTGCTAGCGGACCAAGGATTACCAATGCATTTTCAATTCTAGAAACTGAGGTTAATGTGTTTTCACCTCTCGACTTGAGAGCAAATTTTAAGAAGGCCACTGGCAACGCAACCCAAGTGGGCTGTGGTATTGATTGTGAGAATGGTGTGTGCAGTGAAGCAGAGACAGTGAACACCTTGGCGGAGCACTCCTATGCAGTGTCTTCAGGAGATGCTTCCTACAAAAGGGACTCTGTGTTTGAGCATGGAAATAGGATTAAACATACAAGGAATAATGAGAGCGCAAAGCCCCATTCTGTTCCTACCATTCAGGAGACAACTTTAGCTAGTAGTCTGCCTCATCTGGACTCTCAATGTGTTGTTCCACAGACAATAATCCAGAGCTGTACCTCAACAAGTAGTGTGACTAGTCTAGGGACAAGCATACCAGCGATCAACTCTTCTGATTTGTACATTGGCAGAGAAAACGAAAACCAGATCCCCCAGCTTCCTCCACGTAACCCTCTTGCAACCCAGCCATTCATCGACCAAGCATTGTGCCCACTCACTAAAAAGCCACAAGAGATTTACCACTGCAAAAACTGCAGCAAGGAATTTGCACATTTGAAGCGTCTACAGAGACATGAGCAGATTTGCTATAAGGTTGTCCACACAGAGAAAGACGTGAGGTTTTCAAACAACTTTTCTGGGCAAGCGGCTGCAGACATGAGTTCCACCCCTCCAAACCTGGCATCTGCCCATATTAACCTTTCAAATATCTCCTCTGTCGGGACAGATCATTTTGTAAAAATTGTAGATGGAAAGATATTCTACGTCTGCATTGTTTGTAAGCGAAACTATGTAACGCTATCCAGTCTTCGCCGTCATTCAAATGTCCACTCCTGGAGAAAGTCGTACCCTTGCCATTATTGCAACAAGGTTTTTGCCCTAGCAGAGTATCGCACTAAACATGAAATCTGGCACACTGGAGACAGACGATATCAGTGTATATTTTGCCTAGAAACCTTCATGACTTACTACATCCTGAAAAACCATCAGAAATCATCTCATGGAATAGATCCAAGGCTGGGAGTCGCAAGCAAAACTGCCAACAGAGGACTGAAGCCCAGTATTTATCCATATAAACTCTACAGGCTTTTGCCAATGAAATGTAAAAGGACTCATCTGAAAACCACCAGAACAGATGTTACACCAAACACAGGAATAAATTTTCAAGGACACAATTCTTTAACCTCAGACAATATTGTTCAAAGTCCACTAGGATCCCAGCCTTTTGCTTTAGAAAACCAGATCGCGTTGCCCCGTTCATTGGATGCACCATCACAGGTTGTTTCAAGCTCGACTACAGGCCATGATACTTTGTTATTTGATGTATCACAAACCAAGAGTACTGCGAATGATCCGTCTGTCGAGAACGCGTCTTTCCCTTTGACAACCATAGATTCCGTTCCCAAGGACAGTGGTAATATGACAAATGCACATTTCAATGAAAACCAGAGCGTGCACTCAGTTATCAACAGTACCAGCTCTGCGCCATCTGTGATCATGCACAGCAGCAGGGTTTCTTCTGTAATAATGCATGGAAATGCTGTGGCGGCAGCAACAAATGGGATAGGATGGTACAATGACCAAAGTGTTTTGCCGCCAGAAAAAGATACTACTTTTCTAGATAATAACAGAGGGGTTGGAACAAAACAGTCCACAAGAGAGGAGGATAGGGATGAAGGAAGCAAAGCTAAAGAGCCTCTTCAGGATAGTGGAGACATATCTGTACCAGTAATTTCATTGAAGAAGAATAAAAGTGTTATTCAGAAAGGAAACAAAATAGAGACATATATTGCCAAACCAGCCTTGCCTGGGACTCTGGTAAACAGCGGCATTGCTCCACTTTGCAAGATAACCGTAAAGATAGGAAGCGAAGCTTTAGTTAAACGCCAAATCTCAGGATCTTCGCTCTTCTTCAGAAAAAGCAAACGATCCAAGCACTCCGAGGGCAAAGTAAGGAAAGCTGCGTTGGATTCTGATGAAGACATGAAAGAGAGGAGTTCTGTCAGACTCCGAAAAGCTGAGTGTCTAAAATTGGACGAGGCATATGATGACACTAGCGACCAAGATGTTTCTGACAAGCCGTGGCGTCCCTATTACAACTACAAACCCAAAAAAAAATCCAAGCACTTTAAGAAATTCAGGAAGCTAAAGAAAAGAAAAAAACACAGCAGGTTGAAACCTGCCGAAGAGAATGTAAGCAATACAGACACAAAGTGCTTACCGGAAAATGTGACTGAAAATTGCACAGAAGAAAATCCACAGACGACTGACATTGAAGACACCAAAAAGACGATGGAGGAAGATAATGTTTCAGGGGACTGGCAACTTGAGTCGAAGCCTTGCTACTGTGAACTGTGTCAAAAGTCATTTCGGAATCCATCAACCTTAAAGATTCACATGCGTTGTCATACCGGAGAAAAGCCGTATCCATGCAAGACGTGCGGGAAGTGCTTCTCTTTCCCTGGGAACTTAAATAAACATGAACGCATCCACGTGGCAACAAAGATACACGTCTGCCAGTACTGCAACAAGACTTTTATGTTGAGCGACACGCTAAAAAAGCACGAGAGGATTCATACAATTGAAAAAAAATTCGACTGTCAATACTGTCCTCAGCAGTTTCTCTATCTCTGCACTAAGAAGAATCATGAGAAAAGGCATTTATCGGAACGTGGAGTTAAAGGGTTTGTCTGCAACCAGTGTTCCAAAATTTGTAAGACGGCAGCAGCTCTGGGAATGCACCAAAAGAAACATAAGTTCAGGAGCCAAAAGCAGAGGGAGAGGAAAGACTTTACAGTGGCAGAAAGTTGGGGTTCCCAGACTGACCCGTTTTGCAAGGACCAAGAAGTAGCTCGCGTTAGGGAAGACACAGATGTGCCTGAACGATTCCCTTCTTCCTTCAATGACTGTGTGACCCCCTTGTTGTCTTACAACAACAGTATAGCAGAAATAGTTCCTCAGACTCTAAGCATGGTGGAGAATGTAGATCCGGGGGGAGACCTTGATAACACTTTTATGGCTCCCACATCAGCTCTTCCAGCATTACAAGGGAGTGTCCTAACGGAGGTCCCAAAGAGTTGGAAGCACTGGAAGACAAGGCACTATAACTTGGAGGAGAGCTTGAACTCTGACAATACTTCCACTAGAGATTGTACTAAGACTTTTACCGAGTTAAAGACAATGACGAGTTTTGAGAACCCATTTGTTCCCTAGACGTTAGTGAAGAAACATTGCGTCACATGTTACTCAGATTATAGGCTGTACTATAAAATTTACTTTGATGACCCTTTTACTGCCATAGAATAATTGCAGGAACAAGGTGCAAAGGGGATCCAAGTTATTTGGAAGAACTCGTGTTCGCTTCCCCAAGCTTTACACTCATGCACTAGTCACAAGTAGCAAAATCAGCGTAACCATATGTAAATGAGAACAATCTGCCAGGTAACACACTCTGCACAGTTTATATTGTATACAAGTTTGTTGAAGTAGCAGTGGATTTTTTTTTTTTAATGGAGATTTACCCCAGAAGTTCCTATGCGATATATATATATATATATATATATATTACTCTTATCCACTCTGAACCTCTTTGGAGCCTCAATAGTGAGAATTGTGTAAATTTACCCATAGGAAGATCATATATTGTGTGCTGCATCTTTACATACTGTATGATATATGACATTTAATATAAACTGTACAGCACGTGATATATTGCTTTATATAGTTTACACCTTTTTTTTTTGGTGCCAGAAGTGGGTAATAATGTTTTTCCCCACTTTTTGGCCACCCAGGATTTTTGAAAAGGTGAATAATAATAATACGATTGTAGAACAACATGACGCGATCCTTTCTCCTTATGTCTTTGAAAAATGTTAATGTTTGTGGGAAAAGGTGTCACAACATGTTTAAAGATGTGACGTTAGATTACAAAAGCCAGGAAACAAAAGGCAAATATTTTAGTCTATGCAAGCAAAGGTTTTATTTTACGTTTCCTCTTATATATCTAGAGACCTAAGATTCAGTTCCATTTCCTAAAGCTTGAGCTTACTACCAACTTGCAGAATTGTGACCAAAATAACAGGGTGCGCTGTAATCTCACATTTTCCACATTTCCCTAATTTGTTATTTAACTCACCAAAATAACAAATCTTGTTTTAGTAGAATGCGATTGCAGGGTGTAAATCATGGGTCAGCAACCTCAACCCTCCAGATGTTTTGGAACTACATTTCCCATGAGGTTCCTGCTGTAAAGTAACATTCTACGTGCTCTCAGCACACTCACCTTTAATTTATCTATATTTTTTTATATATTTACATACCTAGATATCTATGACGGAACCCTTTCCTGCAATAGTACGCAATAATATAAGGATAGTTGTATAAAAAAAAAATGGAGTGGGGAGGAAAATAAAGCATAGTTTTGACCAAATGTATAAGTCTGCAAAATTTCTATCATTCACTTTAGTACAATAAGGTGTTAAAAGTGCATTACAGAGCAGCGCAAAAGAGGTTAGCAGTGTGCCGTAGAAATATATTTATATTTGTAAATGTTAGACATTTTTGAGAGGTTCATTATTTCTTTATTTCTGTATTTTTTATTTTTTTTAAAATATATTTTTGGATACCGTAATTGAGCAAGTGAAAAAAAAAATATGCTTGGCAGCAAGCTAAAACGATTGTCATGAATGTAACTCGGACCCACTTTCAATGCTATGTACTGTGTTATAATTTGATCAGAATCGTTCTGTTTTAACATTTGTTTATTTTTTGTAGTAGTGTTTTTTCTTTTTGTTTTTTTCTTTCGTTTTTAGAATGTTTATAAATTGTGGAGAAATATTGATTTACCTGTAACAAAAAAAACTGAAAAAAAAGGAAGATACAAAAATGTTGTAGCGTAGAATTTTTGGATTTAGAAATTGTTTTACTGTATAGCAATCTGGAAAATACCATCAAAGAAAACCCAGATGGCCACGTTTCTTATTTTATTCAGCAGTTTAGAAAAATTAAGGACAAATAGACAGGTGGATTATGGAAAGGTAAGGAGGTAAAATTCACCTTTGGTTTCTGTACCAGTTCATGCGTCACACCGGGAGTGGAATCAATACATTCTTAGTACGTAGAGCTGTCTATGTGTGAAGGAGCTCTCAAAATATGGTTTGAAAGAAAAAGAACTGCATGGTTTAAATCAGTGTGTTTACACATTGTTACAGTTTGTATGTTGTACCAATTGATCTAAAGTTCCTCTTGGTGAAAACTTACTTTTAAAGGTCCAAACAACACTTTTACTTATGTTTCTGAAGGTACATTTTAACATTCAGCTTTGAAACTTCAAAACCACAGGGAGAAAACGCAGAATTAGGTAGTTTGATTTCAGCAACAAGCTTGCTGACCTTGGCTAGTGGCCAGCGTTGCCATGTGTATGGGTTTTGAACAGTGACTGCTGGTAACACTGGAGGCGATCGTCACAAATGTGGATGTGAAATAGCAGTTTTTCCGTTACACTTCCGACTCGTCAGTTTTCTGAGTCGGTTGGCAGCCCGACACAACGTTTGTGACTTCAGTAAACAGTGAGTAGACAGTCAGTTGCCGCAACTCTGATCCTATAGAGTTATACTTGGTTGTGTGATTCAAGAGATAGAAGCCTTGGCTAACTTCACTATTAAGCAATATATCTGTGTTGCAACATCGTGGAATTAGACTAGTTTACCATTTTTCGAATCACTGTTACTGTAAGTTAGTTGTGGCTCATTGCTGAGTGAGTGACACAATACCGAGAAGGAAAACAGTATGCGGTATGGAGAAGATGGGAGGTGAGAGGAATGAGACCAGTGTTATACTAGGGAAGAGATCAACTAAATAATCTAGGGTCACTATCATGTGCCACTCGCTAAAACCAGGATGCTAAGGGGAAAAACTAGTGATCGTTAATTTTCCCGTTGTGACCCGGTTTCACCAGTGGATTACGGGGCAGGCGCTGTGTCCAGCAGTCAGCCCTCTAGCGGTGGCTAGGCTCCCGGATGCTCGGGACCATCCCCTCCATGGAGTCCATAGCACTATCACCTCTTTTAAGCTAGCGCTAACATGAGTGCTACTGTTAGCTTGAAGGAGGTGATAGAGCCCTAGGTGGGGTAACACATATGGAATATACTGTCATAACATTAGTTCTTACTTTTATTTGACTTAATAATCACAGGTAAGACATACATGAAACAACAATTGTTTTTATTTGTGTTTATTAAAAAGGTGACTGCATAGGTAGCGTGCATTTCCGTTCTACAAAGCCATGAGAATTAGTTGGATATTAAAAGGTTAAAACGGCAGAAGCGGAAATGGATGGGTTGAAAATAAAGCACTCCGCACCCTTCTTCCTCCTGTTTAAAGACTTCAGTTTAATGTGGAGCTCACGTGGATCCAGCCCTGGGCTCTCCTAGTCCTGGTGCAAATGAGTCATGCCGCGGCTTCCTGTAAACTGCAGCATGTCACATGGCCGCATGGAGTCAGCCAGTCCAGTGGTTCTCAATGCCATGCACATTGAAGGTCATCATTGCTATCTAGGTCCCGAACACTCGGAACCTGAGCTCAGCACTCTGGTTCTTGGTGGGACTAAGCTCCTGCACTTGGAGAGCTGAATCGGCCCACCGAGACCCCCACTGGAGTGTGACAGTGCGCAGAGTGTCTATTTAAGTTAATTCTCACCTTACCTCCGTATCTGGCTAGTAAATACCAGTTAGATTATCCAGACATATGGTAAGGGTCACCGTAACTTTCCTGTGAGAGCTACAAAGTCCAAATCCCAGTAACAACTTCAATGAGTGGTCTTCATGGGCTGGATAGCCATAGTATGGTGTTGACTAACCTCAGCCCTCTTGAATATTTCATAACTACATATCACTATTAAAGATAGCTGAGCATGTAGTTCTGAAACATCCGGCGGGGGGGGGGGCAAGATTAGATATAGAGAACGTTATTTTTTATTATTTTATTTATGCAAAGATTAACCGCCTCTGGTACAACATGGGTCAACAGAAGATGGATATGACAGTATTGGAGCTCCTAAAAACCATTGTCGATTGCACAGCAAGCTAAAAATAAACTGCCTTGGTTGTGACAGTAAGCATTACTAATTGCCGTACTTCCATATCTCCGGGCTCGATGTAGGAAACAGATCTCTAAAAAGCAAGTGAATCATTTAGCTGTGTTGTAATTCATCATGATGTGTCAATCTGGTATTGGAATTTGTCTGACAAATTTCAGGTCTTAGAAGCATTCCCTTCTCAGAATCCCCAGGCTGCTCCTTTAACCTTAACGTATTGAAGGTCTTACCGGAATAAGCTTTCACTCCTGAGTAGTTGCACTATTTCTGCTTTAAAGATCTAATTCTTTAATAAGGAGATTATTCTGTTAAAACGTTGTTCTAAAAGTACTGGGGCTTGTTTAGCATCTATACAGCTGCAGCAAAATTCAGGATATCATTTTAAAGCTATTCAGTATTTCTATAGTGAGCGCACATAAGCACTTTTAATTTAAATATATTTGCGACCAGGCTTCCAGGCGCAGAGGATCATATATAAACCCACTACAAATAAGGGGGCAGAGTTATCTGAACCACTGAATACCACTGGGGGCACAAAATTAAGGTACCGATGACACAGGTTTCATGGTTGATCCCTGATAGTATTGTTGTGTTTGTATTAGTATATATATACTTGATTATTTCATATGTAATTAAAGTAGATATCTTTCCATTTGTAATTATGCTACCAGTGTTTAAAAAATAAATAATAAAAAACTATATAATAGAAGGTTGTTTTTTTTTTATAGCAGTTTCTAAACCAATCAAGACCACTGATCCGTAATCCATTGTTATTGTGATAGTCATGACATGTCATTGGTCCCGAGACGGTTACATATAATCACATTTTCAGTGTAAACAATAATGTCAATGCTAATATAAACTGCAGATGGAAATGTGATGTCAACATATTTTGTTTTGGTTCCATGGTTGAAGAGAAACCGCCCAACACAGAATGTTTTCCACATTTATATCTTTTGTAGATTTTTTTTTTCTCCTTTTCTTTTTGTTGGGACCGCGTCATCTCATTAGAAGAAAAATTGGAAAAAAATTCAAATAAACATTATACCGTGATTTCATGCCAAGTGATTAATGTGTATTTATTCATGCAATTTGGGTGCGGGGAGTGTATAGAATTATTGGTTCTACTTAAACAAAATTAATTGGGTTGTATGTAGACTGAGGATTGAAACACAGAATAGAATATGTCGGCAGATAAGAACCTTTCGGCCCATCTAGTCTCCCCAATTGGATTTATCTTTAATTTAGGATAGTCTTATGCCTATCCCATGCCTGCTTAAACTCAATCACTGGTTCAGCCTCTACCACTTTGTACTGGAAGGCTGTTCAATGAATCCACCACCCTCTCAGTAAAATAATACTTCCCGGTGTTACTTTTAAACCTTTGCCCCTTTAATCTAAGACTATCAGGGTTATTCAGAGAGCAGTGAAAAGCAGGAGAATGACTGGAGAATGGAAAATTCTAGGTCAAAATAGCTGATTTGGAAAGTGAGATAAATGGGAAAATTTTTCTGGTTAGGCTATTTTGACCTAGAATTTTCCATTCTCCAGTCATTCTCCTGATTTTCACCGCTCTCTGAATAACCCTGTATGTCCTCTTGTTTTGCTACTTTGTTTCCGTTTAAATATACTCCCTTCCTCTACCTTGTGGATTCCCTTTATGTATTTAAATGTTTCTATCATATCTCCTATGTCTCGTCTTTCTTCCAAACTGTACATGTTAAGATCATTAAGCCTTTCCTGGTAACTTTTCTCCTTCAAGTCGTACACCCTTCTCTGAACTCTCTATAAGGTGTCTATATCCTTCTGGAGATACGGTCTCCAGTACTTCATACAATACTCCAGGTGAGGTCTCACCAGTGCTCTGTGCAACGGCATGAGTACTTCCCTCTTTCTACACCCAAGCATTCTGCCAGCATTTCCTGCTGTTCTGGTACATTACCTACTTACCCTTAGATCCTCTATAATACAGTAATAACCCCTAAATCCCAACCCTCAGATGTTGAGGTTAGGACTGTATCAAGTATTCTATATTCAGCCCTTGGGTTTTTACGCCCCAGGTGCATTATCTTGCACTTATCCACATTAAAACTCAATTGCCACAACTCCGACCATTTTTTTAGTTTACCTAAATCATTTGTCATTTGGCTGATCCCTCCAGGAACATCAACCCTGTTGCAAATCTTTGTGTCATCAGCAAAAAGACATACTTTTCCATTAATACCTTCTGCAATATCACTAATAAAAATATTAAAGAGAATGGGTCCAAGTACTGACCCCTGAGGTACCCCGCTGGTAACAAGACCTTGCGCTGAATAAACTCCATTTACCACAACCCTCTGTTGCCTGTCACTCAGCCACTGCCTAATCCATTCAACAATATTGGAATCCAAACTCAAAGATTGCAATTTGTTGATAAGCCTTCTATGCGGAACAGTATCAAAAGCCTTACTGAAATCTAAATAAATAATGTCTACTGCACCACCTGTGTCTATTATTTTTGTTACCCAATCAAAAAAATCAATAAGATTAGTTTGGCATGATCTCCCTGAGGTAAACCCATGTTGTTTCTGATCCTGTAATCTATGTGTTTTTAGATGTTCAACAACCCTTTCCTTTAACATGGTTTCCATTAATCTCCCCACTACTGACGTAAGACTAACTGGCCTATATAGTGCAAAGATACTGCTTTCAAAAGAGTCTGCTGGGTTTGCATATATGAATCCTCCTGCTAAATAATCCAGAGTTGTCCACCTTGTAAATGCGATACGGATGATAAACAGATCTGTTATGGTTTTAAAGTGGTCAGGATGCAAGGAATGCCCCCCCCCCCCCCGATTGGGTGTAATTGCTGGGTGAAGTGGAGAAATGTCTACACCCCACCCAGTGGCACCAGCAGCCGAGGATTTTAAATTTCCTGGCTGCCGGTCACCAGACCGGTCCCTAGTGACGTTAGATTGAGTAGAGAGTGGCATCGTCATCGTCTCTGAGACCGCCTGCCATAGTGAACGGTATCAGAGAGCAGCGACTGATTGCATCTGCGCATGTGAGATCCACCCATCGTTCTGCGAAGGAACTACGGAAATTGAGTATGTAAAGTGGCAAGTCCGTAGCTGTGTGCAATTTGTGGTTCCTACGCTACCCAAGTTGCGTAGAAGCAAAAATTGTATTAGATAGCTGCAGGGACCTCCGGGTTCGGGAGCCCCTGAGCTGTAGAGGAGGAGCTGCAGTGGCGAGGATCAAAAGGTGAGTAAAGGCACGCTAAAAACAAAATAAATGTAAAAAATAATTCGGCAGAGGCTTCAGCAGGAGCGGTCCCATTTTTAAGGACAAAAAAGGATCTCTATTATTAATAGAGCATCCCTTTATGCAGAACCTTTGTTGTGATTTGAGATAAGGAATGCAGTTGCCTCCCGCTAAATGACAACATGCTTTTTAGTAGAGCCACTTTTTGAATGCTCTACCGAAAGAGAGTGCTTTATTATGAGTAAGATAGCCTAGCTATTATTTTCACACTAAGGGCAGTGTTACAATCTGCCCGCTAAAACGGGGACGCTAAGGAGAAAACATGCGCCTGCAGGTTCCTCCTCAGTGTCCCCTTTTTAACTCCATATTACGGGGCAGGTGCTGATTCAGCAGCCTGCCCCGTAATGCAGCGCTATGCCTCAGGATACTTAAGGCAGCGCTACCGCGCCGCCCCAAGCATTCCCTCCATGGAGTCCATAGGACTCCATTGAGGCTTCGACTGTTAGTCACATGACCTGCAGGTCGGCAGAGTGGTCACAGATTGGTGACTTTTTCCCCCAGTCACACTGTGCTCCTGGCGGCCAGAAGCAGTGGATGGAGCTGCCGTTCTTGCCGCAGGATAGGAGGTGAGTATGTAATTTTTTTGGGGGGGGAGTTTAGCTGGTGTTGACTGATTCCGCAGAAGCGCAAACAGCACCAGGTCTTAGCTGTCGGTAACTTTTCAGTTAGTCGCAGCGGGACATAATTAGCACTAGGACTTTGTAATCCTAACGCTAATTAACTCTTTGCGCTCCCCATGTTAAGCAAAGGGTGCACAAAATACAGTAAGCTTGTGTTGAATAGCGCAAGCTCCGAATCGCTAATGTTTTTTTAACCCGATGGCATTTGGAATGTAATATGTTCAGCCCGTGCTAGGGCCACCAAAACTAATGTTAACACAGCTGAGAGCTAAGGTTAGCGTTAAGTATGTAATAGGGCCCTAACAGTCTTTCAGCAATAGGATTACAACTAGTCTTCCCTTTCTCACTGTTTAAAAAGTAATATGACTGTTCAGAATGTAGGGTATTGTATTGTACGTTAAGGTTAGAAAAACATAAAAAAAGTCTAAAAGGAAGGTCTTTCTTATTTTTAATCTTATGTCCTGTGACTGTGACTCTTCCCCTTGAAGCAATGAAGAAAAGAAGGAATGCTCCCTGACTTTTTTGGACAGAATTCCTCACATGTCAGAATGCAAAGTGAATTAGTGACATCACAAATCCCTCATATGCACAAATTAAGAATTCCTGCAATAGCCTTGGATGAGGCGGTTTCCTCAAAATCGTCTCCAGACAGCCAACATTTACGGAGGAGATAAAATTCAAAGATTGTAGCCATTAAAAAAATATAGCTACCAATTCCTGGCCCACTGACTGCAATAATCCACTACATAGTGACATGCTACAATCCACCATATGTATCCACAGAATTTTTGTATAAACCTCACCGCCCTGCCACACTACATAATCACCAAGCCAAAGGTCTGCTTACTTGGTCTTCTTCATTTACATCTTCTGCTACAGAAAATATTCTGTTCTCTCACCGTCACCGCCAGCTAGCTGCCCTCCTCCTGAATATACGATACAAGGAAATATCTTTCAGTACTATCCATCAATCATATTTAACACCTCTTCCACTCAAGTGAATGTTGAAAAGGAACAACTTCTCACACTAACCATTAGAATTGTCTATGGCAGTGGTTCCCAACCCTGGTCCTCAGGTCCCCCTAACAGGTCAGGTTTGCAGATATCTGAAGCACAGCACAGCTGATATGATTTGCTGCTCAGGATACAGTCTACAGTTCCCCAGGAGAATCTTTAAAATCTGACCTGTTAGGAGGACTTGAGGACCGGAGTTGGGGACCACTGGTCTATGGGAATGCTCAAACATACAAGAAAATTAGTTGATGACTACAGTCATACTCACGTTAAAATACGTATCTCTCTATTACTGGAATTATTTTCTTTAGCATTCTCCCTGAAACAGTTACTCAGGATCAACACTTCCTTAAAATTCTGGTGGCTGTGGGCCATAAGTCACTTTTACAAAAGTCGAAGACTATCAGGGTTATTCAGAGAGGTGAAAAACAGGAGAATGGCTGGCAAATGGAAAATTCTAGGTCAAAGTAGCCGATTTGGAAAGTGAGATAAATGGGAGAATTTTTCTGGTTTGGCTATTTTGACTTAGAATTTTCCCTTCTCCAGTCATTCTCCTGGTTTTCACCTCTCTCTGAATAACCCTGTTAGACTATTCACTACCCAGATCATAAATTTGTATAAAGGAAAAAATGTATTCTTAGTTAAAATGGCATGGTTAAATGGAATTAACAAATGATTTTTATACATGTTGGCAATGTTTTCTCTCACTATTAGATCATGATTTTCTTCAGCACATCAAGAAGACCCTAGAACTAAGGTCCTGATGTATCATGGATATAGTTTAATGCCTCAGACGATTTATTATAATCATCATTTATATAGCACCTATAGTTTCCGCAGCGCTTTACAATAACCAAAAGGATCAAGGCACAAATAAACATAGGATGGACACAAGATGTGTAGAGGGCCCTGCTCAGAGAAGCTTACGATCTAAAGGGATTGGGGAGGAGGAAGACATGAGGGGCTCAATTATATTCTTCGCACAAACGTTAACGCGTGCGCAAAAATGCATTAACGCGAGGGGCAAAACCCTTTGCGCAGAACGTCGTATTACAACGTCCGTGCAAAAAATGCGCGTTAACATCTAACGCAGGTGGACCTGCTCGAACCCTTTGCGAGCGTACTGTTTTTGTGCGTCCTATACTTAACATTGTAAGCGCAAATGCGTTTGTGCGCTGGTACGCGAATGGTATTACAATCTATGCGCAAATTTTAATGGAGAACGTTTGCGCGCATAATTTTAACGTGTTTTAAAAGTTGGCGTTAATGGCAAATCTGAACGTCCTGGCTGAACCCAAATACACCAACCCAAAAAAAAAATACAGCAAAGTATAGTTACACATTCTACGCATACCCAAACAATAAAATTGAGCGGTTGTGCGTGTTTTTATTATTGATGCATCATATATACGCAGATTGATTTTGACAGGCGCAAAAACTTAACGGGAGACAATTGTGGTTCTTAATTCTGATTGGCTGAATCGCGTGAAAAACAGTCTGCACACTGATTTCTGCGCACAGCGTTAATGCGCGCAAATTTTTGCACGTCTTTTTTACGCGCGTTATTTTTGGACAGATGAGAAAATGTGCTTGGATTTAATACCAGCGTTAATTTACGCGCGTTAACGTGTAATGCTTCGCGCAAAAAAATAGCTCTGGGCGTGCGTTTTTGCGCAAAGAATGTAATGGAGCCCAAGAAGTTTTATTGCTCCTCAGGATCATTTGTGCCAGTGGTTTAGGAATGGTGGGGCCGTGTAAGTGGCTTCAATCATGATGTGTGAGTAGGTGAGCAGAGAGATGAGTTGCATCAGTGATGTGGTACGCTAATCTGAAGAGATGGGTTTTGAGGGATTTCTTGAAGGCCTGAAAATTAGGGAAGAGTTTCATAGAGCAAGGTAAGTGATTCCACAGGGCTGGTGCTCCGCCTTGAGAAGTCTTGGAGGCGAGACTTGGCAGTGTGGGTGCAGACAGAGGATAGGCGGAGGTCGCACCGCTGACTGGAGTTGTCTAGATGGGACTTGCATGCGGGGATTATAAAGACACGTAAATAGGGGTCGAGTTATTAAGCGATTTTAACGTGAGCATCAGTATTTTAAATTGTATCAGGACATTTAAAGGACACCAATGAAAGGCCCGGCAGAGGGGGGAGGTATGCAGGGCTGGACTGGGATTAAAAAATTGGCCCTGGACTTCATCCATGAGAGCGGCCCACTCTGATCACGCAAACACGCAGGGTCGCATTAAGATCTCTATGGGCAGAGCTGATGATTTTGATTGGATTTTTTGGCATTTAATTGTAGCGCTACTCCCGCAAGAACCGCTGAGTTTGATGGGCCTTCTGTCTCACTCCAGTGATTACCCACCTCCACCTTCGACGCCAAGTAATACCAGGACAAGATTACTTTAAATAAAAAGGGGTTTATTAGGACTAGCGAGCAAACCCTTTGTAGGACAAAGTAATCAACAGTATAACAGTATTGAAAGTTAATTTACTATTCAACTCAATAATGAATGAACAAGACAGCAATCTTTACCATACTTCAGTGCAGTTTCGATTATCAACTACAATCAACGTAACCAATATCAGTAACCTGTCTAAACCTTATACATTTTGCCTAACCACTGGCCAGTGGAAATTATACAAGCGTTCAAAATTGCTAGCGGTGGGGCCCTTGATTCTATCGTTGGGTACCTTTAACATGAAACCATATTTGTATTCCACAAAGTGAGAAAAATCTTCACAAAGTGTCACAGAACAGCAAGATTTGTAACTGCAGCGATCCTCCTTTTAGCTGCAACTGCGCGGGCAGTAGAACTAGGCCAGACAATAAAGTTTGCAATATCAACTCACGCAGGATGGCCGAATACCTCTCTCCATTTGGACGGTAGCTCGATGGCTATCTCTTAGCGTTGGAATCACTCAAGGACAGCCGGATTTCTTCTCCGCTGAATGTACTCGGTCGCTCCCTCTGTCACTGGAACACACACGAAGGCAGATGGACCCCTTCTTCACTGGATGCACAAGGACAGCTGGATGCACGATCCGCTGGTTCTGGCAACATGTGAGGGCAACTGGATCTCTCCTTCGCTGAACGCACGAGGCAGCCTCTGGACGCACGATCCACCACATAGGACCGTTCACCTCAGCAGTCTCCCCTTCTCTGCCTTCTCCTTGCTCTGCACGTGCACTTCCACCCTTGGAAAACGCCCCTTCCCTTAGGCACTGCTGGGAGGTGTAGTTCTCTTCCTGACAAATTGCATAGGCCCTCTGTAATTGAGACTACATGTTCCAGAATCCTTTGCATCTTCCTGTCTTAACAACTTCCTTTGTCAGTGAAGAGAAAGGGAAAAAAGGGAGGGGGGGGGAAGTACTCCGCAGCTGTGACAGGCTGCATGTCTGAGAAACACAATAGTACACACACAGTTCAAGGAGCCTGCGCTACATAATGAAATGAAAACCTATTTTAAATTTCGTGCAATTTCGGTGCTTTGTGTTTCCCTGCATTTCACCGCTCTTCAGTGATTCTATTTCGCCAAAAATACAGTAAATTCACCGTGTTTTGCCACAAATGGAGTCTCTGAAGCAGTTATCAGACATTGGAGAAAACTGCCAAATTGTCTCTATTGTACAGCGCTACGGAACTTGTTGACTGAATTTATGCCCATTTAAAAGGGGATTCTGCAGACTAACTGTATTAGTCTGCAGAATCCCCTTTTTATTGGGCATAAATTGCAAACAAATAATGCATGTAAATCAGAGTAATAGTAGAAACACGCCAAAACACAGCATAGGGAGGGAAAAGCATGGTGTAGAAGGGTAGGACTAAACCTCTTGTTACATATCAACAAGAAAAAAGATAGCAAACACCAAACACAGTTGGAATAAGCCTCTACACCAAGTCTGCAAAATAATCCAAAAATGTATAAAAAGCAACAACTTTATTTGACAGACAATAGAAAAATAATAAATGATAATGAAAGGTCCATTATATAAAACACAAGAATGACCTTATGTGTGTAGGAGCCTGCAAAAAAATGGATGACTCAGGTCAGATATAAAGATCACACAACATATTATATATCTATATATCTAAAAGGGGCAGGAAGCACCAATACGCCAGTAACGCAGGATATTGGTGCTAAATGCAAATAGTACAACCATCCATTGCCCTAAATCTGTATATTTTTTGCACTGTCCCTATACCCAATGTCCCAAAGATGAAAAAATAGGTGCAAATGAGACCATATTATAGCAGTAAACTAACCATAGAGACCGGGTACAAAAGGGAGCACGAAGTCAAAAAGCTACTGAATGTATAATGGTAAAATAACTGGTGCAATGGCTAAGGAGCAGAGTAGCAATCAGAGACATCCTACTGAGCGAGAGGGAGGGAGACCGGGTCGAGAACATGGATTCCAGTAAGGGTTAGTCCACGGCTCGTGGGCGCAGCTCATCGTCACCTTGTCTCTGACTCCTGCTCTTCCCGCGCACCACAGCAGCAGCTAGCCCAGCGCCTGACGTCACTGGTGCGAGCCGCCGGCCCCAAACACGTGAAGCATGGGGCCGGCGCTCTGCGTGTCACGTGCCATCAAGGAGGAGTCAGGAACTGAAATTTCCTGCTCCTCCATCCGTACCTGCCTCGAAGTCATCGGGGAAGCTTGCTGCGGACCATGTAAGGAGTTCTCACGGACACCAGGGTCCGTAAACGTACACCTTGCCTACCCCTACTCTCCAACTCGAGTCACAGCAGCTCCTGTGGGCTCCTGCGGACTCAGTAATGCGGCCAACCCACTGAGGGATCGGTCCACCGGGATTCTCCCGGTAGTCCCGATGGCCAGTACATGCCTGGAGGTATGCAAGGAGCGTCAGGGTACAAAATAAGCCTGGCACCTGCATTCATTACAATTTGTAAAGGGGGCAATGCAGGCATAGGGGAGGCCAATAAGGAGTGCATTACAGTAATCAAGTCGTGATATAATAAGAGCCTGAACCAGCAACTACTCAATATCTGGCGTTAGAAAGGGGCGGACACAGGCAATGCTCTTAAAATGATAATAACAGGATTTGTTCACTGTCCGAACGTGTCCCCTTGTTTCTCAGTACCTGTTACAATCCTTAGGCTTATCCTCATCTCTATACATTCCATATTACCTTACATAAGATTCCCCTCACTATATCGCTGTCATCCCTTGTTCGCTGCCTCAGGGTTACTCTCAACTCCAGGCTATCCTTCACCTGCACATCCTTTCACTCTCTTCATCCTGTTGCAAAATCTTCTAAATTCATCCATTTATGACAGCTGACATCACAAAGCAACTTATCCACTCCCTTGTAATTTCCCAATTTAACTATTACAATAACCTAGGTCCATATTACAAAGTTAACTCTAACGATAGCTCTCAGATGTGTGAGCGTTAACGTTAGCCTTGGTGGCTCTAGCGCAGGCAAGCCATATTACATTCCGAATGCTAACGGGTTAAAAAACCCGTTAGCGATTCGGAGCTTGCGCTTATCAGCGCAAGCTTACTGTACTTTGCGCACCCTATGCTTATCATGGGGAGCGCAAAGTGTTAATTAGCATTAGGATTACAAAGTCCCAACGATAATTACGTCCCGCTGCGGTTACTCAAAACTTAACCACAGCTAGGACCTTGTGCTAACGGGTTCCGCTTCTGCAGAATCAGACAGCACCAGCTGAAAAAAAATCAGATACTCACCTCTCATCCCGCAGTGAGAACGGCAGCTCGATCAGCTTCTTCTTGCCGCCGGAAGCGGAGAGAGACTGGGGGGAAAAAGTCCCTAATTTAAGCCCAGTCATTAGTTAGGAATGGTAACTGGTTCTGACTCATAACGTTTCTTCCTTACACCATTGCTAAACTCACTCGTTTCCAGAAATGGTGCCAGTCTTGGCCCAGACGATTTTTGGTATTGCGAGTTGGGGTCTCCTGCTCTGCCCCACAACCTCACAGATGGATTTGTGTGTGTAAAGTAAATGGAAGGGGGAAAAACATAATTCCTTTAGATTGTAATCTCCTCTGAACAGGGCCCTCTACACCTCTTGTTTCTGGTCCTATGTGTGTTTTATTTTGTCTCGTTCCCATTGGTTATTGCAGAAACTGTTGGGGATGTATAAATGAGGACAATAATAGGGGCAGAGGTGTAGGATGGCATTAAATATTACTATTATTATTATACTTTATTTATAAAGCGACAACACAGTCTACATTTCAGGGGGTTGTGGGGTTTTGAGCCCAAAATGCAGCAAATTATACTCTGAAACCGGTACTATGGTTAAACAAGGGGTTTATTGAAGACAGAACTAAGGTAGGTACCATATGCAAAGCTTGGGAGGGCAAGATCCGCAACAGGAGGAAAGAATAATGAAGGGGAGACCAAGAGGCGAGACACAAAGGGAGCTGCCACAGATAGGAGGCTAACAGAGAGACACAGAGGCTAGATGAGGAAATAATAGGCCTAATTGTTTTCTTTATTTGATACAAATATACAGGATATACAAGATTCGATTTTATTGCCATCCCCTATATGTACACATCCTGTGTGTAATACTTTTGCACAAATTAATTTGTTTTGTTACATTGTGATGTTAGTTGAATATGCATCTTTCAAGTAAGAAAAATGTTGAACAACTTGCAGCTACAATACTTTTTGTTTTAAATTCTCTATTTCTGATATTTGTTCATGTACAGCATATTCAGAGTATCAATCAAGTGGTAAGGGAACAACGCATCGTATACATTCAAAAGTGTTGTAGGCATCAAACCGTAAAACAAGGTAGAAAAGATGCAGCAAAATAGCAGAAAAATGGGGAGATGGGTCATCGATAATCAGCAGAGCAGCCCGCCAGATTAGAATAAAATGTCAGTTAATAATCACAAAGTCCTCTGTCCACACACATTTGGAAAGGGGAAAGAAAAGACATAAGGAGTGGGGGGTCAATTCAGCCTACGTTGATGAACATGTAGGGCATGCAGCTCTCATTGCAAGCCAGTGCAGGCACAGCAACGCATCCAGCAGGCCCAATGAGGCAAAACAAGCCCACCCATAGTGACTGTCATGCGAGACCAGGCCTCTGGATTGGACAGAGAATGGAGACCTTGGTTGGAACAAGATCATCACAGCAACATTCAGCTCCAATATTTTAGGGAAGAGCATCAAGGAGGACACCTTCAGCAAATCGCATGGACCCAAAGCCAGGGCCAGGCCACCATAAGTCGGCACCAATCTCTCTGCCACCTCCTAGGTAAGTCCCACAGGTCCCATGTAACTGTTAGCTGCCATTGTGGAAAGTATCACATCAGGAGCGACAGGATCTCTCCCAGGCAGTTCCATCTGACCCCTCTATTAACACAGGTATTGCTTAAATCTCTATGTTTACCATGGTTTTTTAAGGACATTGCGGAACCTAACCCTTCCCTCTAAGTAAAAAAAAATGATAATAGCTTACAATGAATCATTAATAATTGCAACGTTACTGGGGCACTGCTCCATCCACCTGTCCAAAAGGCAGAACTGGCTACCAGATATGGTCCTCGAGTCACAGAAGAGCTCACACTCCCAAAATCAACACAGAATCTGCAAAGCGAACAAAAATAAATAAAAATTATTTCTGCATACTAAAAGAAGACATTTGAAGACGCGTTTGGCTGATATTCTTCTCTTTGTGAATGCCTGAACTGTCATTCTGTTCCACCGAGTCAACCAAATGGCAGACATGTTGATAGGATTAATGTGCGCCTGCTATGCCCTCTGGACGTTGGGGTCATTTGACAGGGAATCACCTCTTTTATATAGAAGTGTTAGCATTCTTTTTCTTATTGAAAAATTGAGGAACTGCCTGTTATCCCACTCCCGCCGTGGGCATGCTATGCCGTCTTTGCGGCAGGTAGATCTAAATGTCGCTGGCTGGCACAGCACACCCTGCTCACTCCCTATGGACGCGTGGGTCAGGTGTGTCATTGGCTGTCACGGAATTGCCTGTACACAGGCGGTCCCTTAGAAGCCGATGACGCCTTTGGCCCTCCAGCATAGGATATTATATACACTGCACTCCACTTAAATATACTATTAGAGATTTTTAAACCACCTAACTAAAGCAGCAATGATGGTGAGTTGGTTGTCAAATATGATGCTTTGGTTAAGCCTGCCACAACAACAACGTACTCCATCCTGGTAGATTCTTACCTATACAAACCTAATGTTTCCATAATTGTTCCTTTAGTTAGATGGTTTAAAAATCTTTAATAGTATATTTAGGTGGAGTGCACTACATATGGCATGTTGTATTTATTGGTCTTAGTCAAACCCTTATATAAAATTCATGTCAAGGTTTGAGTGCAGCCTTTCCTAGTTTTCCATTACATGTTAAGGGCTGACCACACAATTAGGCCAACACCACCACTCCCTAGTCATATGGTTTACAGGTTCTTTATTGCAGGGCCTGTTTAACCTTTCGCTGCAGCGAGCCCCACGAGATGTGAATACCAATTAAGTGGGTTAATCTGGTAAGAGCAAGCATTATGTTTGTAAAAGTAGAAACCTGCCAGGATGGAGTACACTGATGTTGTTGCAGCTTAAACAATAATTAACAATGGTCTGAGAATGTATATTTTAGGTCATCTGATTAAACTAGGAATACAGCCCAAATAATTTATGCTATTAACAGGGGTCTAGTCTTAGGCTAGGGACAGATGAGCGCATTTTCTGCGGCCACCGTCAAAATGTACGTCGATGCGTGCGCACGCATTTTTTCACGGAATACGCTTAAGTGGTCAGACGACCACAGTCGCACAGTCGCAGGTACTCACCAACGCAATTCTAGGGAAATCCGGCTGTTTGAACGTTATGTAGGCCGCACACTAGCAGCGGCTGACGTCTCCTAATCACGCACACACGCTGCCATGCGGCCGCAGCGCACTTTGTACGTCTGTAGCAGCGGTTTCACGTTCTGAGAAAAATGCGTTCATTTGCCGGTTGCGTGGTGTCGGCGCACTTTTGTACGCACGTACTGCGTATATTGGCCGTCATTGGCCGTTATGTGCTGCTACTGCCGCCGTGATTTAGTGCGCCTGCACGCGCGTTCCGACTGCCCCACTCTGACCCTAGCCTTAATAAAAAAGGACATGAACTTTCCTGCACCTCAATCAACCATTGCAGTGGTGTACATTATTCCACCACTCCAAACGCAAATTAGTTATCATTTTTTTAAACCTAAAGATAAGCTGATAGAACCCGTGGTGACTCGAGACCCACGTCACTTCTGGTGACGTGAAATCAGCCGTGCAGCTCCAAAGCCACACAATGTACGTTACGCCATCACGCCAGAGTGACACAATGCGCATGCATGCTACGTCACACATTCCACAGCAGATATGCCAGTGACGATGCACGCACTGTGACACATTGTGTCAATGTGGCGAAGCACGCTTTGTCTGTCTTTGCAGCCACACATCAAATTTCATGTCACCGAACGTGATGTACGTGCACCGGCAGTGACGTGGGTCTCGAATTGATCAAATCATGGAACACCAGAAGCAGACTTGCAGGGCTATTCAGAGAAAGGTGAAAACCAGGAGAACTGGCAGAAGAGAAGAATCTAGACTAAATAGCCAATTTGTAAAGTGAGAAAAATGGGAGAATTTTTCTGGTTAGACTATTTTGACCTAGAATTTTCACTTTTCGTCATTCTCCTGAGTTTCACCTTTCTCTGAATAACCCTGGTGGTCTTCTTTACTTGGGAGCTCCTAATATAGGTCACGATACAGATCCCATGCAGTGCTGATACTCCTGTTTAGGCCATTGTATTTCCTGCAGGGAGAACTCGCTAATGTTTGGAAATAAAAATCAAACGCTTGTTTTAACACAATGAACTCGCTTAAAGTCCAAAAGCAGCTGGAATTCTGTGCTGTGAATTTCCGAAATGAAGGGCAGGTAATGAGTTTACCCCACAGGGCGCCATCATGGTTGGCTCTGTCACCCAGGCCACACTATGGAACCACACAACTGCTCCTTGGGTGACCATCATTGGTCTCAACCATATACAGTCAGGTCCATAAATATTGGGACATCGACACAATTCTAACATCTTTGGCTCTATACACCACCACAATGGAGTTGGAATGAAACAAACACAATGTGCTTTAACTGCAGACTGTCAGCTTTAATTTGAGGGTATGTACATCCAACTCAGGTGAACAGTGTAGGACTTACAGCAGTTTGCAGATGTGCCTCCCACTTGTTAAGGGACCAAAGGTAATGGGACAGAATAATAATCATAAATCAAATTTTCCCTTCTTAATACTTGTTTGCAAATCCTTTGCAGTCAATCACAGCCTGAAGTCTGGAACGCATAGACATCACCAGACGCTGGGTTTCATCCCTGGTGAAGCTCTGCCAGGCCTCTACTGCAACGGTCTTCAGTTCCTGCTTGTTCTTGGGGCATTTTCCCTTCAGTTTTGTCCTCAGCAAGTGAAATGCATGCTCAATGGGATTCAGGTCAGGTGATTGACTTGGCCATTGCATAACATTCCACTTCTGTCCCTTCAAAAACTCTTTGGTTGCTTTTGCAGTATGCTTTGGGTCATTGTCCATCTGCACTGTGAAGCGCCGTCCAATGAGTTCTGCAGCATTTGGCTGAATGTGAGCAGATAATATTGCCCGAAACACTTCAGAATTCATCCTGCTGCTTTTGTCAGCAGTCACATCATCAATAAATACAAGAGAACCAGTTCCATTGGCAGCCATACATGCCCACGCCATGACACTACCACCACCATGCTTCACTGATGAGGTGGTATGCTTAGGATCATGAGCAGTTCCTTTCCTTCTCCATAGTCTTCTCTTCCCATCACTCTGGTACAAGTTGATCTTGGTCTCATCTGTCCATAGGATCTTGTTCCAGAACTGTGAAGGCTTTGTTAGGTGTTGTTTGGCAAACTCTAATCTGGCCTTCCTGTTTTTGAGGCTCACCAATGGTTTACATCTTGTGGTGAACCCTCTGTATTCACTCTGGTGAAGTCTTCTCTTGATTGTTGACTTTGACACACATACACATACAGAGCTCCTTACTAACATACCTCAATACAGAATGCACCTGTAAACATGTAACATAATGACTATTTCCTACATATTTATTTTCTGTTAATCTGTATATTTGTGTTGTTTTTTTTTTAATATCTTGCACTGTATTACTTTGTATTTCTGTAACGATAACACTTCAATGTTCTTGAACCCAGGACATACTTGAAAACGAGAGAAATCTCAATGTATCCTTCCTGGTAAAATCCTTTATAAATAAATAAATACACCTACCTCCTGGAGAGTGTTCTTGATCTGGCCAACTGTTGAGAAGGGTGTTTTCTTCACCAGGGAAAGCATTCTTCGGTCATCCACCACAGTTGTTTTCTGTGGTCTCCCGGGTCTTTTGGTATGCTGAGCTCACCGGTGCGTTCCTTCTTTTTTGAGAATGTTCCAAACAGTTGTTTTGGCCACGCCTAATGTTCTTGCTATCTCTCTGATGGGTTTGTTTAGTTTATTCGGCCTAATGATGGCTTGCTTCACTGACATTGACAGCTCTTTGAATCTCATCTTGAGAGTTGACAGCAACAGATTCCAAATGCAAATAGCACACTTGAAATGAACTCTGGGCCTTTTATCTGCACATTGTAATTGGGGTAATGAGGGAATATCACACACCTGGCCATGGAACAGCTGAGCAGTCAATTGTCCCATTACCTTTGGTCCCTTAACAAGTGGGAGGCACATCTGCAAACTGCTGTAAGTCCTACCGTTCACCTGAGTTGGATGTACATACCCTCAAATTAAAGCTGACAGTCTGCAGTTAAAGCACATTGTGTTTGTTTCATTCCAACTCCATTGTGGTGGTGTATAGAGCCAAAGATGTTAGAATTGTTACACATTCTACACATACCAAACCAATAATATGTCCCAATATTTCTGGACCTGACTGTATAATAGACCAATTGGTGGATACAAAAGATACTTAACTTGTAATGTATGGACTATTTTCCTGGAGGTGGTTCAAATCCTCCCTTAAACAAATATTGTGCACAACACGGAAAATAGAATGTCCTATAGATGAAATTACTGTACGTCAAGTCACTGGGGTGGAATCCAATGGATTTAAAAACTCACAAAATCCTTGGGGGAATGGCTGTCCTTGGGACACTCTGTGGGTGTCGCGGCTCTTCCTGAAAGATATTCCAAATTGGTGGGGGTGGTTCACCCTCTACGAGTGGGTTAGAAACTTTCAAAAATTCCACTCTCAGAGAACCCCACAGGATTCCTGTAAAATGGGTTTATTGTATATAAATGAATAAAATCAATATAAAATGATCAAGGCCCAACGTGCCCCTGAGGAAGTCTGGCTTTTCAGACGAAACGCGTTGGGCCTTGATCATTTTATATTGATTTTATTCATATATTTATTTATATACAATAAACCCATTTTACAGGTATCCTGTGGGGTTCTCTGTGAGTGGAATTTTTGAAAGTTTCTAACCCACTCGTAGAGGATGAACCACCCCCACCAATTTGGAATATCTTTCAGGAAGAGCCGCGACACCCATGGAGTGTCCCAAGGACAGCCATTCCCCCAAGGATTTTGTGAGTTTTTAAATCCATTGGATTCCCCCGTGACTTCACGTCATTTCATCGATATAGGACATTCTATTTTCCGTGTTGTGCACAGTATTGGTCTCAACCATCTCTGGTTTTCCACAATGGACAGAAGGTGAGGAGGGGCTTGTCTCTAGAGGTGACCATGCACTGGTTCTGAGTCTATAGCAGGGGGTAAACAACCTTGGCTCTCCAGATGTATTGCTACTACATTTTCCCATGAGTCATTTCTAGGGTTGCACCGATACCGATACTAGTATCGATATCGGTGCCGATACCGGGTACTGCAGGAGTACTTGGTACTCGTGCAGTACCCCCGATATTTTTTTTCCGATACCGGAAGCCGGCATTGAGCCGGCTTGCCGGTATCCGAGGGGCTGCGGCGGCTGTCCGAATGCTCTATCGGCATTCGGACAGGCCCTGCAGCTCCTCTCCTAACTTGGTTTATACTTACCTTCCTTCCTTCAGCGCCGCCGGAAAGTCTTCAGGCGCGCGCGCTCCTTGGAAGGTCCCCAGCCGTGACCATGTGATCGCGGCTGGGGTCCTTCCAATGAGCGCACGCGCGGAAACTTTCCCGGCGTCGCTGAAGGAAGGTGGTAAGTATAAACCAAGTGAGCAGCTGCAGGGCCTGTCTGAATGCAGATAGAGCATTCAGACAGGCCCTGCAGCTGCTCTCCGCTCATACTTACCTTCCTTCAGCGACGCCGGGAAAGTTTCCCCGCGTGCGCTCGTTGGAAGGACCCCAGCCGTGATCACATGGTCCCACGTGGTCGCGGCTGGGGACCTTCCAAGGAGCGCGCGCGCGCGAAGACTTTCCCGGCGTCGCTGAAGGAAGGTAAGTATGAGCGGAGAGTGGGGGGCACATCCATGAGCAGGGGGGCATATCCATGAGCAGGGGGCATTATCCATGAGCAGGGGGCATTATCCATGAGCAGGGGGCACATCCATGAGCAGGGGGGCATTATCCATGAGCAGGGGGCACATCCATGAGCAGGGGGGCATTATCCATGAGCAGGGGGGCACATCCATGAGCAGGGGGCATTATCCATGAGCAGGGGGCATTATCCATGAGCAGGGGGCACATCCATGAGCAGGGGGGCATTATCCATGAGCAGGGGGCACATCCATGAGCAGGGGGCATTATCCATGAGCAGGGGGCACATCCATGAGCTGGGGGCATTATCCATGAGCAGGGGGCATTATCCATGAGCAGGGGGGCATTATCCATGAGCAGGGGGGCACATCCATGAGCAGGGGGCATTATCCATGAGCAGGGGGCATTATCCATGAGCAGGGGGCATATCCATGAGCAGGGGGCATTATCCATGAGCAGGGGGCATTATCCATGAGCAGGGGGGCATTATCCATGAGCAGGGGGGCACTATCCATGAGCAGGGGGGCACATCCATGAGCAGGGGGCACATCCATGAGCAGGGGGGCATTATCCATGAGCAGGGGGGCATTATCCATGAGCAGGGGGGCATTATCCATGAGCAGGGGGCATTATCCATGAGCAGGGGGGCATTATCCATGAGCAGGGGGCATTATCCATGAGCAGGGGGCAATTATCCATGAGCAGGGGGGCATTATCCATGAGCAGGGGGCATTATCCATGAGCAGGGGGCATTATCCATGAGCTGGGGGGCACATCCATGAGCAGGGGGCATTATCCATGAGCAGGGGGCATATCCATGAGCAGGGGGGCATTATCCATGAGCAGGGGGCATATCCATGAGCAGGGGGGCATTATCCATTGAGCTGGGGGGCACATCCATGAGCAGGGGGGCATTATCCATGAGCAGGGGGGCATTATCCAGGAGCTGGGGGCAGGATATCCATGAGCAGGGGGCAGGATATCCATGAGCTGGGGGCAATTATCCATGAGCTGGGGGCAATTATCCATGAGCTGGGGGGGCAGGATATCCATGAGCAGGGGCAATATCCATGAGACCTGGGGGCTTTATAGAAGGTCTGTTCTTCTTGGAAAGCGTCACATGACATAAAATAAAAGTATCGGTAATTGGTATCGGCGAGTACTTGAACAAAAGTATCTGTACTCGTACTCGGGTCTTAAAAAAGTGGTATCGGTGCATCCCTAGTCATTTCCAACCAAAAGAGTGGCTGAGCATCATGGGAGATATACAGGGTTATTCAGAGAGCGGTGAAAAGCAGGAGGATGACTGGAGAATGAAAAATTCTAGGTCAAAATAGCCAAACCAGGAAAATTCTCCCTTTCATCTCACTTTCCAAATCGGCTATTTTGACCTAGAATTTTCCATTCTCCAGTCATTCTCCTGCTTTTCACCTCTCTCTGAATAACCCTGAGAGTTTATGAACATCTGGAAGTGCCAAGGCTGCTGCTAACCCCCTCACCTACAGTCATGTCTCCCTGCGCCCAGGCAGCAACTAGTCCACCTCCTCCCTCTCATCAATAGTGCGCGCCGCTGTGAGGCCCACGTGCTCAGTGCCCCGTCCCGCCCACTCCGTGACGAACCCCAGTCTGTGAGGCGCTTGCTCTGCGCCGAATCACTCCGCGCCGGATGGGAAGGAGAGAGGCGGGGGAGCTGCTCTTATCTTGTCACACAAAGTAGTCCTGCCGGCGGAGGATCTTGGGCAGGCGGAGGGGAGAGCGCACGCCGCCATCGCGGGAGATGGCAGGAGAGCAGCGGGCAGGAGGCAGAGGAGAGGCCCGGGATCCGCCTGCGGCCTCCGTGCGGGTCCTGCAGAGCTTGCGGGGCAAGATATGTGAGTAGAGGAGGACTTTCTGGGGGAGGGTCCCGGGGCAGAAGACATGGGGTCCGGTGAAATGATGCCTGCTGCTGGGCTTCATTCAGCGTGAAGCTCGGGGCGGCCGTGTGAGGACGGAGGAGCTGCCTGTGTGTTACCACATGCTGAGGGGGCGATTGTTTACATCTGGGTCCGGCTCCTCTCACGCCCCTTGCCAAATGAAGGGACAGGTAGCCACTGGCTCCCAGAATCTCACCCCTTGCCAAACGAAGGGACAGGTAGCCACTGGCTCCCAGAATCTCACCCCTTGCCAAATGAAGGGACAGGTAGCCACTGGCTCCCAGAATCTCACCCCTTGCCAAATGAAGGGACAGGTAGCCACTGGCTCCCAGAATCTCACCCCTTGCCAAATGAGGGGACAGGTAGCCACTGGCTCCCAGAATCTCACCCCTTGCCAAATGAAGGGACAGGTAGCCACTGGCTCCCAGAATCTCACCCCTTGCCAAATGAGGGGACAGGTAGCCACTGGCTCCCAGAATCTCACCACTTGCCAAATGAAGGGACAGGTAGCCACTGGCTCCCAGAATCTCACCCCTTGCCAAATGAGGGGACAGGTAGCCACTGGCTCCCAGAATCTCACCCCTTGCCAAATGCGGGGACAGGTGGCCACTGGCTCCCAGAATCTCACCCCTTGCCAAATGAGGGGACAGGTAGCCACTGGCTCCAGAATCTCACCCCTTGCCAAATGCGGGGACAGGTGGCCACTGGCTCCCAGAATCTCACCCCTTGCCAAATGAGGGGACAGGTAGCCACTGGCTCCCAGAATCTCACCCCTTGCCAAATGCGGGGACAGGTGGCCACTGGCTCCCAGAATCTCACCCCTTGCCAAATGCGGGGACAGGTGGCCACTGGCTCCAGAATCTCACCCCTTGCCAAATGCGGGGACAGGTGGCCACTGGCTCCCAGAATCTCACCCCTTGCCAAATGCGGGGACAGGTGGCCACTGGCTCCCAGAATCTCACCCCTTGCCAAATGCGGGGACAGGTGGCCACTGGCTCCCAGAATCTCACCCCTTGCCAAATGCGGGGACAGGTGGCCACTAGCTCCCAGAATCTCACCCCTTGCCAAATGCGGGGACAGGTGGTCACTGGCTCCCAGAATCTCACCCCTTGCCAAATGAGGGGACAGGTAGCCACTGGCTCCCAGAATCTCACCCCTTGCCAAATGCGGGGACAGGTGGGCACTGGCTCCCAGAATCTCACCCCTTGCCAAATGAAGGGACAGGTAGCCACTGGCTCCCAGAATCTCACCCCTTGCCAAATGAGGTGACAGGTAGCCACTGGCTCCCAGAATCTCACCCTTGGCTCCTAGATTTCTGCATTAACCCATTGGCAGAGCTGTAGCTGGCTCCTAGGTTTGATACAAAGTGTCGAGCCCTTTATGACCCAGGAACAATAACAAAGTGTGTGCTTAGAAGAAAAATAATAACGATAATGTTAAAGTCACGATACTTCTATAGCACCAACAGAATCCGTAGCGCTTTACATAGGTGGAAGCACAGTGAGGGTGATGGACACAATGCTTGTGAGGGTATGCAGGCCTTGATGCGCAGTTCTTCTTCTTTTTTTTTTTTTTTTAATGTGAAATAAATGGACTGGCCTCCGGTAGCCATTGCCTCAACCAATTCTACGTCTGGATTCTAGAAATCTATAAGGACACCCAGGTTTGGCTCCTGAATGTGCGTGCTTGGCTTTTTTAGCATGGTCTGAGGCCATCAAGCTCTGGGTCATTTATGATCCATTCCACGGCTTAGGAGGATGTGATAAATGATTTCTGGGGCAAAGTTCTTGAAATAAGGCAACAAGTGGACACCATTGATTTTCATGGCAATTGCACCACTTGTACCTGTGGAACAAATTTGTGCTTTGTGAATAATCTATCTTTATTTATTGCATATTATTTTATATATGGGGTGGCCACACTCGAGTTATAATAAATTATTCTAACTCCAGTACGACCACAACAGTCTATACTATTTCCTATGCCAACAGAGTGACCATTTTATTTCCCAAGTGGAGTTTTTGAGCGAGAACACTGGAATAAATATATATATATATATATATATATTTCAGCTGGTGAACTGCACTACATCTGTGGAGTATGTGTGGCCCAGTGTTGCAAATGTTTATGTAAAAAAACTAATAATCATGAAGTGTGCACTTTGACTTATTAAAAAAGGTTTCTATTAATGACATTAGAAATGAATAAAGAGAAACGTTTCAGCCGCTCTAGGAGTTTAAGAAATGGCCTTGAGTTGCCGAAACGTCTGTTTTTGGTTTTTTAATGTTCTATCAATGCACACACACACCACCCCAAGGCTGATAGGTGATCCGGTGCCACCGGCTGTCTACAAATGCTTGCACTTTCTATAGATGGATTGGGATAATTAGATACTTACATTTTCTTACAATGAATTCTGTTAATATTAATGCCATTGTATTAGAATGTGAATTATGTTTAAGTTGATATTCTGTCTTACATGACACTTGTTTTTGTTTGACCAGTCTTTTGCGTTTACTGCGCGTACTTAAAGCATGCATTAATAATAATTTGCTTTAAAATGTGTGTATGTGATTTCTAGTATTTAATGGACCTGTTTGTGCTAAAGTGTGGCTCTGAGGAAGCTTGGCCTTCTAGTTGTATATCGTCCCTCTTTTTGCATTGTTTACCTTTTTTAGGGGTTATTCACTAACATCCAAAATGCACCGCACAGTCAATTTCAGTTTGTTGCAATTTCGGGACCGTTCGTCTATTCACTAAGCTGTCAATCACCAAATACAGGCAATTTGGCTGCACTGAAATTGTCCCAAAGAAGACCGTGTTTCCTGTTCACAGAATGCCAAACTTCACCGACATGCCCAGATTTTCAGTGTTTTAAATAAGCCAATCCCATATTTTTTTATGTGTTAAATAAAGTAATCTTATTTTTTTTTTTTTTTTTTTTTTTTTTATAGACCATCCTTTTTATATTTTGCAAAATCCATTTTATTTTTTTAAAAGACCGTTTTGATTTTTTTTTTTTGTTAATACTTTATTTTGCAACAGACCTTTTTATTTTATTTTTAGGAAGTTTATATAATTTAGTACATTTCTATTGATTTAACATCCTATTAGGAGATATAAGTGACTCTCCCTCCCCTTTCCATTCGGTGGAATTTGCCGATGCCAATTTGCAAACGTCTGATAGTCAGGTTTTGGTAAATAGAACTACTTCTTGGCACATGCCTGTAAAATCAGGTGACTGTCATTTCACCGTCATGTCATTTTAATCGCGTCTAAGGCCACACTTCACAGTGTGTGACATGAAAAGCGCGCGATTTTCATATTCGTGACGTTGAGCGATGATGTTGTGGTTATGTGCGATTTTGCAAAATGCCACCAATGCAAATCGCACAAAGAGGGTCATATACCAGTGACATCGCGCCGCAAGATGTGAACAGCTCCATTGAAATGCATTGGAGGAACTACGTAGCGCAAAAATATGCGTGATATTGCGGCAAAATCCGGGCACTAAATCGCACAGTGTAACGGGCCTAAGGCTGGTGTCAGACGAGCGTATTTGAAGAGTGGAAGGAACGTCCTTGAGAGTGAATGTTCCTTCCACTTGATGCCCGTCTGGCCACCTTGCTGAGCGCAGTCGGTGCGCTCAGCGCTGCAAGGCTCAATCCTCCTATGGAGGATTGTGCTTTGCAGCTCCGTCAACGCACGTCCTAGCGCTTTGACAGTGGGCTGCTGCACGGATGCAGCACGGCCGCTGTTGCACGCGCAATAGCTTGTGGCTGGCCCCGTCGCAGCATCTCAATGCTGCAACAGATGCCAGAAGGCACGCCAGTATGGGTGCACATAGTGCGCTCGTCAGCCTAAACTGAGTGTACGGTTGGAAAACACTTTAATCGTTTTTTGTCCTCTTCATTTACAAAGTCACCTTCTAGGGATGCACCGATACCACTTTTTTAAGACCGAGTACCGATACCTTTTAAAAGTACTCACCGATACCGAGTACCGATACTTTTCTTTAATGTCATGTGACGCTTTCCAATAAGAACAGTCCATATAAAAATGCCCCCAGCTCACATGTATATCCCCCCGAGATATATATATATATATTTCATACTGCCCGCAGCTCACACATGGCTACTGCCCGCAGCTCACACATGGCTACTGCCCGCAGCTCACACATGGCTACTGCCCGCAGCTCACACATGGCTACTGCCCGCAGCTCACACATGGCTACTGCCCGCAGCTCACACATGGCTACTGCCCGCAGCTCACACATGGCTACTGCCCGCAGCTCACACATGGCTACTGCCCGCAGCTCACACATGGCTACTGCCCGCAGCTCACACATGGCTACTGCCCGCAGCTCACACATGGCTACTGCCCGCAGCTCACACATGGCTACTGCCCGCAGCTCACACATGGCTACTGCCCGCAGCTCACACATGGCTACTGCCCGCAGCTCACACATGGCTACTGCCCGCAGCTCACACATGGCTACTGCCCGCAGCTCACACATGGCTACTGCCCGCAGCTCACACATGGCTACTGCCCGCAGCTCACACATGGCTACTGCCCGCAGCTCACACATGGCTACTGCCCGCAGCTCACACATGGCTACTGCCCGCAGCTCACACATGGCTACTGCCCGCAGCTCACACATGGCTACTGCCCGCAGCTCACACATGGCTACTGCCCGCAGCTCACACATGGCTACTGCCGCAGCTCACACATGGCTACTGCCCGCAGCTCACACATGGCTACTGCCCGCAGCTCACACATGGCTACTGCCCGCAGCTCACACATGGCTACTGCCCGCAGCTCACACATGGCTACTGCCCGCAGCTCACACATGGCTACTGCCGCAGCTCACACATGGCTACTGCCCGCAGCTCACACATGGCTACTGCCCGCAGCTCACACATGGCTACTGCCCGCAGCTCACACATGGCTACTGCCCGCAGCTCACACATGGCTACTGCCCCCCCAGCTCACACATGGCTACTGCCCCCCCCAGCTCACACATGGCTACTGCCCCCCCAGCTCACACATGGCTACTGCCCCCCCAGCTCACACATGGCTACTGCCCCCCCAGCTCACACATGGCTACTGCCCCCCCCAGCTCACACATGGCTACTGCCCCCCCAGCTCACACATGGCTACTGCCCCCCCCAGCTCACACATGGCTACTGCCCCCCCAGCTCACACATGGCTACTGCCCCCCCAGCTCACACATGGCTACTGCCCCCCCAGCTCACACACATGGCTACTGCCCCCCCCAGCTCACACATGGCTACTGCCCCCCCCAGCTCACACATGGCTACTGCCCCCCCAGCTCACACATGGCTACTGCCCCCCCAGCTCACACATGGCTACTGCCCCCCCCCAGCTCACACATGGCTACTGCCCCCCCCAGCTCACACATGGCTACTGCCCCCCCCAGCTCACACATGGCTACTGCCCCCCCCAGCTCACACATGGCTACTGCCCCCCCAGCTCACACATGGCTACTG
The DNA here is from genome assembly GCA_009667805.1 of Leptobrachium leishanense. Taxonomy (NCBI): domain Eukaryota; kingdom Metazoa; phylum Chordata; class Amphibia; order Anura; family Megophryidae; genus Leptobrachium; species Leptobrachium leishanense. The sequence continues at coordinate 89,506,865 of CM019066.1, read as the reverse complement.
CCCCCCCAGCTCACACATGGCTACTGCCCCCCCCAGCTCACACATGGCTACTGCCCCCCCCAGCTCACACATGGCTACTGCCCCCCCCAGCTCACACATGGCTACTGCCCCCCCAGCTCACACATGGCTACTGCCCCCCCAGCTCACACATGGCTACTGCCCCCCCCAGCTCACACATGGCTACTGCCCCCCCAGCTCACACATGGCTACTGCCCCCCCAGCTCACACATGGCTACTGCCCCCCCCACAGCTCACACATGGCTACTGCCCCCCCCCCCAGCTCACACATGGCTACTGCCCCCCAGCTCACACATGGCTACTGCCCCCCCCCCAGCTCACACATGGCTACTGCCCCCCCCAGCTCACACATGGCTACTGCCCCCCCCAGCTCACACATGGCTACTGCCCCCCCCCCCAGCTCACACATGGCTACTGCCCCCCCCAGCTCACACATGGCTACTGCCCCCCCAGCTCACACATGGCTACTGCCCCCCCCCAGCTCACACATGGCTACTGCCCCCCCCCCAGCTCACACATGGCTACTGCCCCCCCCAGCTCACACATGGCTACTGCCCCCCCCCCAGCTCACACATGGCTACTGCCCCCCCCACAGCTCACACATGGCTACTGCCCCCCCCCCAGCTCACACATGGCTACTGCCCCCCCCAGCTCACACATGGCTACTGCCCCCCCCAGCTCACACATGGCTCCTGCCCCCCCCCAGCTCACACATGCTCCTGCCCCCCCCCCAGCTCACACATGGTCCTGCCCCCCCCCCAGCTCACACATGGCTCCTGCCCCCCCCCCAGCTCACACATGGCTCCTGCCCCCCCCCAGCTCACACATGGCTCCTGCCCCCCCCCCAGCTCACACATGGCTCCTGCCCCCCCCAGCTCACACATGGCTCCTGCCCCCCCCCCAGCTCACACATGGCTCCTGCCCCCCCCAGCTCACACATGGCTCCTGCCCCCCCCAGCTCACACATGGCTACTGCCCCCCCCCAGCTCACACATGGCTACTGCCCCCAGCTCATGGGCCCCCCCCCGCGACGATTCTTACTTCCTGAGCGACACCGGAATGTCTCCGAGCGCGCGGAAACTTTCCCGGCGTCGCCCAGGAAGGTAAGAATCGTCGCGGAGAGCAGCTGCAGGGCCTGTCCGAATGCTCTATCAGCATTCGGACAGGCCCTGTAGCTGCTCACTGTGTTCATACTTGCCTTCCTGAGCGACGCCGGGAAAGTTTCCGCACGCGCACTCCTTGGAAGGACCCCAGCCGCGATCACATGGTCCCACGTGGTCGCGGCTGGGGTCCTTCCAACGAGCGCACGCGCGGATACATTCCCGGCGTCGCTCAGGAAGGTAAGTATGCCAGAGAGCTCCAGGGGCGGCTGTTCGTATGCCGATAGAGCATTCGGACAACCGCCGCAGCCCCTCGGATGCCGGCAAGCCAGATCAATGCCGGCTTCCGGTATCGGGAAAAATATCGGGGGGGTACTGCAGGAGTACCAAGTACTCCTGCAGTACCCAGTATCGGCCCCGATACTAGTATCGGTATCGGTGCAACCCTAACCAATACCATTTTTTTTAAGACAGAGTACACGTACCGATACTTTTTAAAAGTACTCACCGATGTTGATACTTTTTAGGCTGGGGTCAGACCAGCGCACTTTTAACGTGCGTTCTGGCGCACTTAATTACGGCCGCACTAGCAGCAAATGATGGGCAATGACGGCCAATATACGAAGTACGGTCGCACGAAAGTCTGGCTGCACAACGCAAGTGGAAAATGAACGCATTTTTTTGAACGCAGAACCGCTAGTACTGACGTAGAGTGCGCTGCGTCCGCTAGGTGTGTGTGTGAGTGAGATTTGGAGACGTCAGACCCTGCTCGTGTCCGGCCAACATAACGTCCAGACACCCAAAGTTTCCTGGTTTGGATCGGTAAAAAAATCACGCACAAAAATGCGCATCGTATGACCGTTTTCGCATATTCCGTGAAAAAATACGTCAATGCGTTCGGACGCACTTTTTTACGTTCGCGTGTAAAAAGGCTTTCGTTTGACCCTAGCCTTAAAGTCATGTGACCACTTTTTCAAATGGAACAGACATGTATATCTCGATCTCTCTCTATCCCCCAGCTCACTCTCCCGCGCTGCCAGGCTCCTCCGGCGTCTTCTTCCTTCGAGTGGCCGCCGGCAAAGAGTTGTAGCCTGGCCGCTTGTTGGGATCCACGCACAGCCACGGTCTCGCGAGATCCCGGAGTTCACGAGATGGTGGATCCCAACAAGTGGCCGTGCTCCAACTCTTTGCCGGCAGCCACTCTAAGGAAGAAGACGCCCGAGGAGCCTTGCAGTGTGCCCAACACTGCCGCAAGGAAACCAGCCGGCAAGCCAGTCCAGCGCTGGCTTCCGGTATCGGTTTAGGTATCCGGAGCCTCTGCATGTTTACCAAGTACTTGTGCAGGCCCGGTATCGGCACCAATACTAGTATCGGTGCATTCCTACTTCTTACCTTGCGTGCTAGCCAGCGAGATGTGCTGAATGTGTTCCTTTAACACTTAGACTGTGAATGGGAGGCTCTAATGCAAATGTAACATGAGAGCAATCGTGCATCCTCAGGATGTTACATGCTTACACTATTGTCTTATATGCATATTTAACCACATATTACTGGGCAACTTTCCATCAAAGAGTGTGTGTGTGTGTGTACATCATTTCTCAATAAGTGAGATTAAAAGCCTCCACATAGCAAATAATAATGTTTTTTATAATTGTGGAAGACCATGTACACATCCCAGCAATCCAGAGAACTGCTTCAGAGTTCATGTGCATCAAGGAACTCTGGGTAGGACATGCAAATGAAGTCTCCAATTTCCCACTTTTTTGTATCCTGGGTCTGTAATAACACAGACCCCTCATTGCCAGTGCCGTGCCATACTAGATGGCTTTTTAGTAAAGGTCAGGTTATGCCTGAAACAGCTGTCCAGGAGTGTCTGTGACTCGTTGCATAACCTAACCTTTGCTAAAAAGCCATCTAGTATGGCACTGCCAAGAAGGCTTCTGTGTTTAAACAGACCCATGATTAGGGATGCATCGAAAATTATTGTCTGAAAATGGTGCTTTCAGCCGAAAGGGAGAAGAACGGCCAAAAATCAGCCATCTGAACCTGGGGACTGGAGGCCCGGCCGAGCTAGGGGCTTGCCTGGGGACTGGAGGCCTGGACCAGGTTCGGCTGACCAATATTTTTTTCGGGGGGGGGGGGGAGGGGAGGGGATTCGTGTTCCCTACACTTACTCTCCTGCATCCACACGCTTTGGTCCTGAGCTCTTCCAGCGGTAGCAGTCCTCCTGCATCCAGAGGCGCGAAGTTAGCAACTTGCCATTGAACACCGTTCAGGCGCTCAGCGCTCAGCACTGCTAACGTAGCACTTGCAGCGACTCGAGGAGATACTGCGAGTAGCTGAGTGTGACGTAGTAAAGATGGCCGCCGCTATGAAGCAAGTAACATTTCCGTACGGCAATGTTAATTTTGAGGTTTTTGTTCACCAAAGCACAAAATATTTATTTATTATTTACCCCTGCACATAGACATATATTACAGTTCAATTTATATTTTTTTCAGAAGTAAACCTAACGTTTATTCAATAAAAACTTTCATTTGTGGTGTGTGCATACAAAACGGAATTGTGCTGACTGCTTTTAGTTATTTCAAAGCTGGCCTCCGTCTCTGCGGATATTGCAGAAACTACAGAAATCGCCATTTTGTTTTGCAATTCGCATCCAAAGCGTTCAGAGTCACTGCTGCAGCAAACTGAATTGCTGCGCTGAATCAATTCAGCAGCTGCTGAGGTATTGAACGTGCCTCCGTTCTTGCTCTCCGTCAGACGCCGGTCGTAGGGGTGATGTCACAGGCGAAAGCTTTTGACCCGACCGGTCTCCAGGGTCAAAGGATGCAGGAGGACTGCCACAGCTGGAGAAGCTCAGGGCCGATGTAGGCAACGCAATTCCCCCCCCACCCAAAAAAATCAGTCATCAAACCTGGGCTTGGAGGGGGGTTGGCAGAGCCCCCTGCTTGACTGGCCTCAGGCTGCCCCTGGCTTGGCCAGGCCTCCCTATCCCATGGTAGACATGCCCATGCACTTTGTTGGCATAAAATCCCTCCTTCACCTCTCTGGCTCCAAAAGATGTCATTTGGAAGCATCCGTTGTACTAAAGGACAGCAGAAGGAAAGTGCTCTGCCATTGGATGCTGGTGGGTATGAAGGCTGTGTAAGGGGTCAGGGTAGGGCTGAAGGGGAGGGAGCTGGACTTTCCCGCCGCTGCAGCACATCCCGGGACTCCCATCCTGCCACTTCAGAGCACGGCGCTAAGCACAAGGTAACCAAGGTCCGAGATCAACAACCTTTTCCCTGGAGTAAATCAATCTGCGGATCATTTTTAAGACCAGATAAATACTTATTAGTCCAAGGCATTGATCTCATTTGTGACTCCTCAGCGTAGGGGTTATTCGATGCAGACTTTATTACAGCCTCTACTGACTCGGGGATGAGTTTGACGATACTTTTTTCCCAGCTTCCCTTACTTGTGTTTTCTTAATCGCATCTGTAAATCTTTTTCTGCGTTTTTTTTCCCCCTCTTTTCCCTTTATCTGTTGTCACAGTAGACGGGGCAGATCCGTCTGAGTCGAGGAGATCCGTGTAAGAAGTGATTTGGGGCTGGGACACTATGCAGGAGAAATCTGCTTCACAATCTGTTGGCTCAGTGCTGGTGGGTGATTGAAACTCGTAAGGGAATGTATCCCCTGCCACCTTGAGTTCGGAAGCAGTTCCATAGGTGGAAGGTGTGGACTTGTTGGTGAGGCAGCTTAGGTTTTGTGCTGTAAGGATCCCCAGATGCTGCTGAGTGAAGTAGAGCAACGTCTGCCAGTATGAACGGAGATAACGGCATGTGAGGCAAGTGGCAGATTTATTTTCAGGTGGGGGGGGGGAGCATAACTCCTTCGCATCAGAGCGTGTTAATAACTGATGCGCTGACGGTCCTTTCCAAAAATCCTTTCTTAGTGACCACCTAGAAGCCGAGAGGAACATACGTGCCAAATTTCAAGTTTGTAGGCTTTACGGTTCTGGAGATACCGTGATGTTACGCGAGCGGCATTTTGAGATAGATGGATATTATTATTATTATTATTATTACAACATTCTGATATATCAGAATCTTTCTTGAATAGTTGTGTGTGTATCTACTATTCAAGCATCATTTGGTAACGGCATATTGGTTTTGATCGAGATTTACAGACTCCTGCATGTGATGAACATGGCTGGCTTTAAAATCTCCTCATAGAGCTCTGCCCACAGCATGAAGAGGTTCAGTCAACGAAAATTTCTTATGTGGACCAGAATGGAAAAGAAATGAAAACACAAGTCACTTGCCCAGACGTCAGCATCAATGAGTGGGTGCTCCTCACATCAGCCATGTGCTCGTTGATCACCCCGCTCACAGATCGGTGTCCAGCTCATGCTGTTTCACTTGACCCCCCCACAGGGGGAATAATGGTGCACGCGCTCACTCATGTTAGGTTTGCTCACACAAGCCGTGGCTCCTCCGACACCGCTATCTGAATAATTAAACGTTAAAACACTGCCCAGCGCTGCTCCAGCAAAATCTAAAGGTGTATATCTTTACAAAGGCTGGAAAACAATCTTCCAACACCTAGAGCACTAGAACGTGACCTACGATGCGCTAAGGAAAATATTGGTGCAAGGCTTCAAAACCGTGTACACTCTATATCCAGGTAATCTGTGGCCTCTGTAATGTTTCTCTGGCGCCTCAGTATGTGGGTTAATCTAAACCAATCTATTTATAAACCTTTGCCCATTTCTGAAAAATATAAATGTGTTTTCTTACTGACGCTGTATAAATTTGTCAGGTTGGGGTTTTATTTACCTGTTTGAGTGATGGTTTCCACCCAAAGCATGTGAATAGACCACCAGAATCTGTTTTCCTGGTCTGGCTCTACTAAGCCCAGTGTAGCTCATGTTTGACAACAGCCCACTGTGAGCATACATGGTCCTGGGCTCCGTTTGACATGGCACATCTCCGCATAGGAGAGCTGCGCTTCTGCCTATGCTGTCTTAAAGAGACGTGCCTCTGGGGGTGGGGGGTAGTTGTAGCAACACGTGGTCCCCAAAGTTTTGGGGGGGGGCTCCAGAAAGCCTTGGGTTTTAATTATTTTACCCTTGCCAGGCACTTCACCCACATACTAGTGGCAGGACAGAATGTGTATGTTTGTTACTGGTTGGCTGACACAATGTATAGATAATGTTTCCTCTTGGGATGTGGGTGAATAACCGGATCCCTGTATTGACTGGACACCTGTTACAGCAGAAAATATAAAGTGGGAGAATGGAGGAAGCCGGAGACTTGTCCATTAATTATTCTCTGCTTATTTTCCGATAGTTATTACAGTTTCTGTTTCAAATAAGACCATATTTGCATACATATTCTGTATTCATGTAAATCCTTCCCATCAGTCTGAGCTTGCAAAGTACAACACAAAGCTCGCCACAAAACCATCGTATCCGCCTCTGCTGCTGTATTGCTCAATATAGGAGGATTTGGTGAAATAAAAGGCATAAGCAGCGCTAAGTGCCTTTTTACATGCAGTTGTCATTGAGGCTGGGTTCACACCAAAGCGTTTTTTGTCTCCTTTAATACGCGCGTTCACGCTGCAGTCTATGGCTGCGAACGCGTTGCAATACGCCCCAAAGAAGTGTAGGATGTTTTACAGTTCCTACGCGCTGTAAAACGCACAGGTGTGAACAGGCCCCATAGGAAATCATGGGATTTCCGTTTTTAGGTGTTTTTACAGCGCACAGGAACGCGCTGTAAAACGCCCAGGAGTGAACGGGGCCTTAAGGTAAGTTTTAAAGACAATGGGCCCCATTCCAGGCAGGCTTTTATACTCAAGGGTTAAAAAAAGGTGGAAATGGAGGTGTTGAACAGGATCCCCTCTGCATTAACATCTCTTAACGCGTTTGATACTTTAAAAACTCCCGTGTTAGGCCGGTGGCACACGAGCGTTAACAGAGAGGAAGGAACGTCTGTGAAAGTGAGCGTTCCTTCCACTCTCTGCGCTCAGCGTACAAAGTGTGATACTCCTATGGAGAATCGCGCTTTGTATCCTGTCGGCGTCCATTTAGCTTTTTGACGGGGAGGGCTTTTTCACGTCCGGTGGATGGCCTTCCCCGTCAAAAACGCGGGCGCACACGAGCCGTAAATACGCTTGTGTGCCGGGGGCCTTATCCAGCAAAACACTGCTTCTCAAATCTTCTGTATCTCTCCCCCCCCCCCATAGGGGAGGGTGTCGGGTGCTCCAGGGAGTCTGCAGCCAATCAAATGTTTTTTAATGTGGGAATTGAAAGCGGAGTCTTGAATTGGTTCCTGCTTCCAGGTCCCTATCCCTGAAGCTCAGGTCGGCCATCCAAGAGCTGCTATTAAACTTAAACTTATTAAATGCCAAACCCCCCCCCCCCCCCCAAAGGAAGAGAGAGCGGAGAAGATGCTCCATGCACTGCGACCACTCGGTTTACGTAGTGGTCATAATGCCTAGAGTGTCCCTTTAACAACATGTGACTCTTCAATCATGACGGCTTGCACCGTGTTCTAGCTGAGCCGCAAAATTCACTTGTGGCTAGTGTAGCATAATCCAGGCGTTTAAGAGCAAGGCTTGATATAAATGGGGCAATGGATTTGTCAAGCCCTGACTTCATGGCATCCGAAGGAGGAAGCCTAGCACCCAAAAAATATCAGTGTAGGGCTGGGTTTAAAAACCGGTGGGCACATTCCATCGCGAGGGTCCTCCTCGGTTACCCCCCGCCTTTCACACCAGCAACTATGTTGCTACACCATACCTCAATGTCTGTGGCGGCGTACAGGAACTCCCTGTTGCCCCGCATCTTGAATGTCGTTAAGAGCCTGATTCCCTTATACTGGAAACGGAATACCCCACCCACTATTCAAATGTGGTTCATAAAGATGGAAGAGCTGAGAGTCGTGGAACGTCTCCACTTATCTACCACTGACCAACTACCCCGCTACTCACAAATTTGGTTCCACTGGGACACAATCACGACCACCACTGCCTTTCTTAACCGTCTCAGTCCTACCCTTTCTCAGTTGGAACCCTCTACCACCCCTCCCTGAACCTGACCCCCCCCCTTATTTCTTATTAGTTCCATTATCCTTTATTTTATAATATTCACTGTTTTTCGGATTAGTCAAGGTAATGTGTGGATCGAACTTGTTCATTCTGAGTTAGTCTTTTTCGAAAAATTGCCTATTTAAGCACTGTGAACACATCTCTTTTGTTGTAGTATGACTATCACTATGCGACCCTGCGTGGTCAAATGACTTATTTACCTGTCTCAAAAACTCAATAAAACATTATTTACAAAAAAAACGGTGGGCAACATTAATCAAAGATTGCTGAGGCAACTGAAATGTTACCCAGAGTTTATTAAACTCCCTCTTTCCCTGATATCTTGGAGCGGCTGGCTGGCTTCCTTCTTCCAATGCTTGGGTTGGTTTCCCAGGGATTCGGTGTACCCGCTCCTCCTTTTTATGTATGGATTCAGCCACTCATGGTTGCGGTTCCTGCTATGCTCCTTGTTGGGTTTTCATATTCTATTCTGATGTCAGATTTCATGGTGTGACAGGAGAATGCTTATAAACCCCATTATTATCATTATGATGTATTAGTAACCGCTGAAAAACCTCGGATTTTAAGATATATATATATATTTCCCTGTGTAAGTCTGGTAGCTGGACTCACTGTCTGAGATGCAGAATTCTTTCAAGTCAGAATATTAAAAAGTTGCAGTTTGCAGTAAACGTGGAAACCTATGTTTTCGTTTTTTTTTTTTTTCCCCTAGATTTTTAGTCATTAAAACAGAATCAAAAAAAACCTCAAACAGCATGTTTGCAGTCAGTCTAAATTATTATTAAGCGCCAGCACATTTCGCAGCAATGGGCTCAAGATGCAAATTCCATCAATATGAGTTTACACACATACTCACGATTGTCTGTTACCATTATTATACATCCTGAAGGGCCCTGGATTTTATATCTCTTGGAATATTTCCATATTACAAATCTGATCACTAATGTCTCGCTGCCTGCCTTGTGTGTGCTGTTATTTAATGACTTCACGCGCTTCCTTTTACGAGTGACATACGTTCAACGGAAACGGGTTTCTTCAGAAAAGCGATGACAATAAGGTTCAGAAGGTTTAGTATTCTTCCCTTGAACTGCTTTAGTGTGAGATTTTCAGGTTTTTTTGTATACGCATACTTATGCACAATATTTCAGGGGTCAAGAAATATGTTAAATTGTATATAGGAGACATATGTTTTTGCCCTTTTCTGTAGAGTAATCCAGCGATTTAGCAGCCAGGGACGATATTCTAGGAGGCTGTGTGAGTGTCTTCCCACGCAAACCATTTTCTCTATTTTGGTGCTATGCATCCATAGGGCTAGATTACAAAGTTGGTGCCAATTTAACCAGAGCTGTTGTAAACGTACCGGAGCCGTTATAGTCCATGGAGTTGTTAATTTTACAACAGCTCTGGTTAAATTGGCACCAAGTTTGTAATCTAACCCATAGTGTACATAGTAGGGGTAAACTAAACAGGTCCTGTGGGGTGGGAGAAGAGCTAGATCCATATATGTCCCACTACCCCCCCCACCCCATATGACCTCCCCTTATGCTTTGGCAATGCTAAAATGTATTTGGTCCTGCCAATAAAGCTTATTTTGATTTGTTTAGATATCCCCCCCGACTTCATGTTGATATGACTCTTTCACAGAGTTTATTGGCTGCGATTTCCATTTGTGTCCCTTTTCAGATCTCTTGTTTCTGTGACTTTCCACCCTGTTCAGTAGACTTTCCCCTTATTTTCTGATTTTAAACCCAGTGTGGTGTACATTGCTACTCTACTGTAGCGTAATATATCGTATTGCGTTCCTTTCTTTTTTTCTTGTAATGATTAGTAGATGTTCCCCTAATTTTCTGATTTAATCATAGCGTACATGATTATTTATTTTTTTACTGCATTATAGTATAATCTAGTGTTTTTTTTATTTCTATTTGATCATGTCCTGTTTTGATTTTATAAACTTCATATTTTCCTCTTCTCTTTGGCTCCTGCAAGTCTCTTCCTCCGTCCACACCCTTTGTATGCCTTTACTTATGAAATGTATTTAGCTTTTAAGCACGTTCATGGAGTTGTTTTTGTGAAGATGTTGGTGATCTTCTTTGTAATCTAATACAACGCTTTATTGTTCACCTTGTGATCATTTTGCTTTGCACTTTATAAAATTTTCTTTTTTGATGCTAGCCTGTGTTACCCAGCAAACCTTTTTAAACCAGTAAGAAAATAAAGGAGCCGACTTGGCATTTTTTAAGGCCGGGGTCAGACGAGCATTTTCCAGAGTGGAAGGAACGTCCGTGAGCGTGGACGTTCCTTCCACGCTGACGCCCGTGTGGCCACCTCGCTGAGCACAGTGCGCTCAGTGCTGCCTAGGCTTGACCCTCCTATGGAGCGTTGCGCTTTGCAGCCCTGTCGACTGCGTGTTGTAGCGTTTCGACGGGGAGGCGTGCAGCACGGCTGCTGTAGCATGCGCAATTTGTGTGCGTGTGGCCGGCCCCGTCAAAGCCTCACAACGCAGCGACAGCCGTCGGGAAGCACGTCAGTACGGGGGCGCACATAGGCCGGGTTCAGACGATCGCACTAAGAGTTAGGCCAAAGTTTGTGTATGTATTTGCGGTAAAGCAATCCAGAGTTTAAATTCTTTTGCGGTTATGGCAATCTGGATTTGTCAAGTCTTTTCTGTAAATGGTGATTTTGCCATAATGTTTGTCTAGGCTGCGGGATTTGTGTTTGATCAGAGGTCAGCAGCAACCCGGTGTGTATGGTTATAAAATGGAAACCTAAAGGAGCGATTCAGACCTTCTTTTTGTTTTAGCCTTTCATGTGAACAGCATCATCCTTTTCATTGACAAAAAAAACCCCCACCTTGCCCCAGTTTACAAACCACATGGCTAGATGTTAAGTGAAACTTGCGAAATGCGTTTCCCTTCACAGGAAGCTGCTTTCTGAAGCTTCTCTGATAAAACGGCCTTTTTCACACTGAAATTTCAGTTTTTTGTTTCGTGGCAAAAAAGTATGCGTCAGAATGTCATTGAGGACAGACTTCTAGAACGAGTGTATGTAAAGGACTGTGAAGGGGGGGGGTGGGGGGTCGGATTGTGGTTTCCGGTTTAGAATAAAATAACATGGATGTAAGGGAGGGGGGATAGATCACATCGCCTAAACGTATAGTGTGGATACCATGTAAGTTAGCTTTTATGATATTGAACGTTCGCCCCCACCCACTTTTTTCTCTATATTAATCTGAACTTTTCTATCAGATCTCGTTACTTTGATTCCTCTATATAGCAGCGTATATGTTGCATTACTAATATGCTGTATTAGGTGAAAAGGAAATCTCACCGGTGTCAATGTCTCCGTTGCATCTTGCAGCAGGCCGGCTACACACAGCAGCCACTGCATTCATTTTCAATCTCTCAAATCGATAGGGTTCAGACAGGCATTGAGGCGTTTTGCAGCTGGATATATATATTCATGAGGGTTAAAAGGAGAACATGTTAAATGACCAGGACCCTGGTGGCCGAGCTGGCTTTTGGCTCCTAAATAGTTGTTCTGTATCTGTACAGATCTCATTCTCTACACAACTTTGCCAGGCTCTTAAAGTAAAACAACTGGCAGCCAAATCATCTTACTGGGTATGTGTTTGATTTGTACCTTCAGCAAGACTTGTTTGAAGGGAGGTATTATCACAAAAATTGTGCAAGGTTTGTTTGTTTTTTTGTTTAATCAGTTTGAGGAAGCGTGTGTTTGGGTTTCTTTCTTTTTTTTTATTTTTATCTGTACTTTCCTCCCCCCCTTTCTTCCTTTGGGGGGGGCCCCCTTTCTTCCTTTGGGGGGGGCCCCCTTTCTTCCTTTGGGGGGGGGCCCCTTTCTTCCTTTGGGGGGGGCCCCCTTTCTTCCTTTGGGGGGGGCCCCCTTTCTTCCTTTGGGGGGGGCCCCCTTTCTTCCTTTGGGGGGGCCCCCTTTCTTCCTTTGGGGGGGCCCCCTTTCTTCCTTGGGGGGGCCCCCTTTCTTCCTTTGGGGGGGGGCCCCTTTCTTCCTTTGGGGGGGGCCCCCTTTCTTCCTTTGGGGGGGGCCCCTTTCTTCCTTTGGGGGGGGGCCCCCTTTCTTCCTTTGGGGGGGGCCCCCTTTCTTCCTTTGGGGGGGGGCCCCCTTTCTTCCTTTGGGGGGGGCCCCCTTTCTTCCTTTGGGGGCCCCCCTGCCCATTCGTCCTTTTGCCCCCAAATTGTGAGCCTTTGTATATCTTCTATTAGGTTTGTTCTCCAATATCCCTTTGGCTAGGGTCAGACGAACGCATTTTTGACGTCGTCCGTGAAAAAGTGCGTTCAACGTATGGACGTATATTTTTCACGGAATACACGATAGCGGTCATACAAAGCGCATCTCTGTTCGTGATTTTTGTACGGATCATCAATAAAACCCTTTTTGCGTCTGGACGTGATGTTGGCCGGACATTAGCATCGTCTGACGTCTCCTAATCACGCACACACGCCGCTAGCGGACGCAGCGCACTCTGTCAGTACTAGCGGTATCATGTTCTCGAAAAAATGCGTTTGTTTGCCGCTTGCGTTGCGCGGCCAGACCTTTGTGCGGCCGTACTTCGTACATTGCCCGTCATTTGCTGCTACTATTTATTTATAAAGTATTTTACCAGGAAGGATACATTGAGATTTCTCTCGTTTTCAAGTATGTCCTGGGTTCAAGAACATTGAGTGGTTACAGAAATACAAAATAGTAAAATGCAAGATATTAACACAAAACGGCCGTTATAAAGTGCGGCTGCACGCGCGTTCGCGCTGCGTTCGTCTGACCCCAGCCTTTAAGGCAGTGGTTCCCAACTTGGTCCTCAAGGCCCCCTAACCGGTCAGGTTTGCCAGATATCTATCTGAAGCGCGGGTGATATGATTTTCAGCTCAGTGATTGCAGGATTCAGTCTGCTTTTTCACCAAGAGAATCCTTAAAATCTGCCCTATTAGGGGGACTGAGGACTGCGGTCGGGAACCACTGCTATTAGGCAAAGGTAAAAACCTAAATGAGGCTAGAATTGGTCGGGGAACGCCGATACAGATCTAACTACATCTGATTGGAGAATAACCCCGGAGAAAGGGGAGAGATCATCTAACTCTAAACAATAGAATACTAAAACTACTTTCTGCTTTTATTTAGTGTTAATGGGGCACTGGAAATGTCTCTCCCATTTTTTCCTTAAATAATTGGGCAGATGCTGCTATTAATTTCATTTATTTTGTGTGTGGGTGGAAATACTCCCCTGAGCCACCAGGGACGAGTAGAAAAGGCTTCCAAAATGTGGAATTCTCCAACTTTTTTTACTGTTTGTGCACATACGCAATTTGCTTTGCTTAGTATATGCAAATTGTGCACCGCTTGACCAGGGCCGGCCCGCTCATGGAGCACAGTGGAGCAGCCGCGCCAAGCGGCAGATCTCTTAGAGCAGCAAATTTTGCCCCTGACATCGGCGCCGCAGTATTTTTTTTTTTTTTTTTTTTTTGATCTTCGTCGGCGGAGGGATCTCTTGCGCGTCGGCGGCAGGATCCCTTGTATGCGGAGAGCAGTGAGCGATCCCCGACTGCTCCCACCCCACACACGTGACATGATGCCTGCCAGCTGAGCCAGTGTAAGAGCGCGGCTGGCACATGTGTGGGTGGATCCTCCTCTGGCTGCAGCCGGCAATTTTCTCCTCCCAGCTCCGGAGTCTCGCGAGTGGCCCAGGAGGGTGTGCTCCGCTTCGTCTGAACCCCTGAGGAACCTCCAGTTCGATGGCGTTTGGGCTGATGGTTTAGGTAATACTAACATGGGGAAAGCGGGGTGCACACACACCACCTCTACACCCCGCCCCTGACGCAGCATGCGTGACGTGACTTGGGGGTACAGTATGTTGCTGGGGTGCCATTAGTACTCCCTACCCTCACACTGTCAGGGCCTATGCAGTCCTTCCTGCCAACGGGGCTTGACAATGCCCAGTTTGGGTATGCTGTGGAGACTGTGGGGTGGCATGCATGCATCCACAGTTTAGTGCATATCCCTAACACAATGATTACAGTTGCGTATATAGCGCCTGCATAATCCACTGCAGCATGTGCCATAGTGCCTCTTCACAGCAGGGTGTGCCATGTATGGTATATGGCAGAATGGATCCCCTCCCCAGGGGAGAGTGTGACGCGTGTGGTGCAAACCCTATGTGGCATGGAGCCTCTCCAGGGCTACAGAATCCATCTGTAAATCTTATGGTACTACTGTCATGGTTTTCAGGGCTCAAACCAGCCTCCCCTGTTGCTCAGACCAGCCCCCCCCCATGGCCTCATGCCAGCTCCCCCTATTGCTCTGGCCTGCCCCCCTGTGGCTCAGGACTCGTGGGATCTCTCTGGGTATACACGTAACTTGGGCCTGTATATAGAGAATGAGGCTGTATATATGTAGGGTATGTGGAGTTCTGTGATAATCTCATACACACTGCACATTACTGTGAGTTTTATTGCTCTGGCGCTCTGTGATCCGTTCATACATGTCAGTTTTTGGGGTTTTTTTGGGTGGGGAGGGGGCAGCATTTCATCCATCGCTCCAGGCAGCACAGTGGCTTGGGCCGGCCCTGCGTTTGACACTGATATACTTTTGTATGCAAGTTAAGTAGTGCTTGCACAGAATGGATTGGAGTCACGCGTGCGTAGACACAGAAACTATCCATGGGTTGCCTTGCTCAGGACACTCATTATTTGTGGCAGACTGAGAGAGGATGATGTCAGCACACTGTGCATGCTGACATCATCGCTGACCGGCAGACTGTAAAGTCAAAATCTTGGCTGTCTGGTGACTGGCGTACGGGTGGAGGAAACTCGTCCTCGTGCAATCATTTCTGCCAAACAAGGCAGGGGAGCTCTCCTCACAGCCTGCCCGCTTTTGCTTTTTATAGAGTGTTCCTTTTTAATAAATGGTTTGTTTTTACATTTAGTTTTAGGTGATCTTTTTTTTTTTTTTTTTCTCCATCCTGCGTGTGCTGTCCATTTATTTTATTAACTTCAGATACAGTTGTGTTCAAAATTATTCAACCCCCGCTGAAATTGAGTGTTTTGGCCAGTTTGACATTGATTTTGATCATTCAGTCATCTTGCTTACAATTAAATCAAAGAGGCACATGTAGGTCAGACAAATATAACATAACATTTATAATGAAATAACCACAAATGTCTTTTCTGTGCTCACATCATTATCAGTTTTATTCAACCCCCAAGTGACATTCAATCTTAGTACTTAGTACAACATCCTTTTACAGTTATAACAGCTTTTAAACGTGAAGCATCGCTGCAAGACACTTGTGTCAAGCTATCTACGGGTATCTTTGCCCATTCGTCATGGGCAAAAGCCTCCAGTTCAGTCACATTCTTAGGCTTGCGCACTGCAACTGCTTTCTTTAAGTCCCACCAGAGGTTCTCAATCGGATTTAAGTCTGGTGACTGCGATGGCCACTCCAAAATGTTCCAGCCTTTAATCTGCAACCATGCTCTAGTGGACTTGGAGGTATGCTTGGGATCATTGTCCTGTTGAAAGGTCCAACGTCTCCCAAGCCTCAGGTTTGTGACGGACTGCATCACATTGTCATCCAATATCTCCTGGTACTGAAGAGAATTCATGGTACCTTGCACACGCTGAAGCTTCCCTGTACCTTAAGAAGCAAAACAGCCCCAAAGCATGATTGACCCCCCGCCGTGCTTCACAGTAGGCAAGGTGTTCTTTTCTTCATAGGCCTTGTTCTTCCTCCTCCAAACATAGCGTTGATCCATGGGCCCAAACAGTTCTAATTTTGTTTCATCAGTCCACAGAACACTATCCCAAAACTTCTGTGGTTTGTCCACATGACTTTTGGCATACTGCAGTCGACTCTTCTTATTCTTTGGAGACAGCAAGGGGGTGCGCCTGGAGTTCTGGCATGGAGGCCTTCATTACGCAGTCTGCGCCGTATTGTCTGAGCTGAAACTTCAGTACCCACATCTGACAAATATTTTCTCAGTTCCTCAGCAGTCACACGGGGACTTTTCTCCACTCTACGCTTCAGGTAGCGCACAGCAGTCGAAGTCAGCATCTTCTTTCTGCCACGACCAGGTAGCGTTTCAACAGTGCCCTTTGCCTTGAATTTGCGAATGATGCTTCCTATGGTCTCTCTTGGTATGTTTAACATCTTTGCAATCTTCTTATAGCCATTGCCCTTCCTATGAAGAGTAATCACCTCTTCTCTTGGCTTCCTGGACCATTCTCTTGACTTCACCATGTTTGTAACCACACCAGTAAATGTCTAGAAGGAGCTGAGTATCACAGTCATTTTAAAGCTGCCTAATTGGTGCTTATTATGCTTTATTGCTGCTCCGTGACATCCACAGGTGTTTTCAATACCTGATTGAAAACACTTGAATGAACCTCTGTTCTTCAGAGTGGTAGTCTTTAAGGGGTTGAATAATTGTGTCAATGAAGAATTCACAAAAGAAACATTTACTACTGTATTACAAAACCAATTGGTGTCATTTTAGTTGCATATGGTTCTTTAAAAAGTCCTTGTAGGATTTCATTCTGAATACAATTACAAATTTGCACTAAATTCCCTAAAACCCTTTACAGCATTGGGGTTGAATTATTTTGAACACAACAACTGTACATTTGGATTATTTTTTTCCTTCCCCATTCTTGCCCTTATTTATGCTTTTACATTTCTGTTTATATATTGTAGAACAAAACTGACATTGTATTTCAAGATTAGGGTTTTCCATATATCCATAACCATGATTGATACAAATTAGCAAAATAAAATAAAATCTATATTATTGCAGAAGCCATTTGCACATCACAGCGGTTCAAAGAACTGCCTCACAGAGCTCCTGTGCTACATTCCCCATATGCAGCAAGGAACTCTGGGTAAGAAATGCAAATGCCAAGTGGCTTTGACCAGTTGCATAAACATGATCTCTGCTTAAAAAAAAAAGCCATCTAGTATGTCATGGCATTGATTGAAGGATTCTGTGTAATAACAGATCCAGGATGCAAAAAAGTGAGACAGACGTCATTTGCATGTCTTACCCAGAGTTCCTTGCTGCATATGAGGAATGTGGCACAGGAGCTCTGGGATGCAGTTCTTTGAATTGCTATGTGCAAATTGCCTCTTCAATAATAAACCTTATTATATATATATTTATTTTTAAAGGGGGGGGGGAGTGATTTTAATGATTGATTTTGTTATGAGCTGGATGATCACATCAAGAAATAGAAACCCGTGGGCTGTATTCCTGCAAGTGACTCCTGTGAAGCTCGAGTAAGGTTTCAAATGATTATATTTGGTAAAAAGCGGTAAGTTTTGGTGGTCTGACGCAAGACTGTATGTATGTATGGTTGAACAGAAAGCCATGCTGATGACGTCTGGGAGCACTGGTTGAGGTGCGGTCTTTCCCTGTATTACTAAAATATATCAATATAGTTGTTAAATTCTGCAGTAATTTCAGCTGCATCTACCACCTGCTCCAACACACATAAAGGGGCTGCCGAAAGACCCGTCATCCGTTTTATTCTCCTGACACACTGCGGTCTCTTTTGTTGAGGTTACTACCAGCCTTTTGTCTGGTATAAAGCTTTTGTGGTTTTATCATTTCCTAAACACCTCACCTCTGCACCACAGAAACCCAACCCCCACTTTTTTTTTTTTTCACCCCCTTTCCTCGGGCTAGAAAATCCTTCCTTCCTTTTCCTCTTCCTGTAGTAGAAATCATCCACAGGTCTGCCATTAATGATACCAGTAACAAAAGCAAACATGGACACCATGCGTTTGCTGACACAGAGCTCTTTGCGTGCGGTTTTGTTATTGTTAAGGGCATCTTGCTGTGTGCGACATGCACTGTTGAAATCCTTACCTTGATTCTCGTGGCGTGGCATGCTGAGCAGCTGGCGAATGCACGGGGAAGCGGTCTAAGAGTTACATAACTTGGGGGGGGGGGTCGCGACTCCACCACAAAACAGGGTTACCTTTTTTACATCGACAATCCAAGTGTGCAAACAATAGTCACCGTGCATAATAATAAATACCACCACAATGATGAATAATAAAATACAAAAAGAATATCTAATGGTGAGATGAGGGAATTCGGGGGACGTCTTTTTTTTTTGGAGATCGTTAAGGGGGATAAATAAGTGGCATTATGCAAAATTAAAGGAAATGAGGACTTCTACAAAAATAAACCCTGCACCCCCAACCCCCCCCCCCTCCTTTCCGTCTCCTGTTGTCTAGCTGCAGGAAGTATCTGAATGCCCGGTTGTTCAATAAAATACTTCTCATAGAGCATCAAGGATGATCTGTGCAAGCGTGCACACAGCCAGTCAAATGCTTTGCATAGAGAACGGTTCATCCTTGGGAGATCCTTGGACCAAAAGCTCATAAGGCTCTCCAGTTGCTGCTGATTGACAGCTGTTTGGGGCAGAAGACCTCTTCTTTGAAGAGATGTCTCAGCAGCTCCTCGGTAGGAGAGGAACAGTCTCTGACATGAAACCAGTTCTGATTCCCCTTCCTTTATGTCAAAAGGGGCACGGTTTGTTTTGGCCATGGTGGAGGTATATCATATAAAGGATAAGGGTCAGCCGGGGATCATAAGTCATGTATGTTCTTAGGCAATGTCAAAGGTTATAAATAGGAAAACAGCCGACAACGATAACTGGCCAAGTAGACTTAATCCCAGGGACACCTCGTAGGAGATCGTTTGGGTGACTGCTCGAAGTGCACCGGTTAGAGCATATTTTGAGTTTGAGGTCTCTTTAAAGGGATACACAAAGTTAAAACAATTGGGGGTGCGGCTGAGAGTTTAAATAACCCCTCCAGCATCCTCCCAATTTTAACCCTTGACTATCCATTACTGATCTTTTCAATCCTGTACCTGGACTGACAGCTCAGTTTAACGCGCTGTACACTCCCGATCTAATCCCAGCAAGAGCTCCTCGAACGGTCCCTACTCGCCACCCAGGACATGTACTTGAAAACGAGAGAAATCTCAATGTATCCTTCCTGAAAAAATACTTTCTCAAAAAAAAACCACATGGAAGGCTAATTAGCTCAGGTTCATTGACAGCTTTCCGGTGGGTGAAATTGGCCTTATGGGACACACTCAGCCACCCATGATCCATAACATTAAATGGCCAAGGTGACTAGAGCATTAGGTTTGATAATCTATAGTGTTCATGGTGGATGTGATGTCCCTTCATAACGCTTTCTTGCTGGGGTTATGCATCTCCAGGTACCGTCATTGAAGTCTTTTGTGAAGCAGGTGCAGACCAGGTATATCTACGGGGCTGGAATGGCGAATGTAAAATAAAGACCCTAAACTATTATCTGTAACTCTTTCATTGCAAGAAATTTTGAGTGTCTTAGCATATCGCTCAGGCGATTGTGGTTCTTTTTTTACGTTTCTGGGTAACTCTTTTAAGCCAGTGTGAAATGATCCCAAAAACCAATATTGTGTGAGATCTGAACACCAGTGCTAAAAATATATACGTATCTTTTTCTGGGCTCCCGGAGCGTTCCTCCCTTGTATGCTCGATCATAAAAAAAATAGAAAAAAAATGTGTACAACTCAGATGGGAGTGCCACCTAGATACATAGAATACAACAATAGTGTGAAACCGTTTCAACACAATGTCAAGTATCGGGCCCCCTACAAGTCGCACTCACTAGACGCTGTAGTAATTAAAGAGTATCAGGATGTTACCCTCCACCAGATTCCGTCAACCGATCGGCGTACCACAGATAGGAAGGGTTCCTCGTCCCGCTTGATTTTCAGGGTGCTCAAAACCTTTTCTTCCCTTGATGCGGGGTACAATACGGAGCACTCTTGATGTCACATATAAAAGATTTATTAAAACGTCTAACAATCGATGCGTTTCGTGGCCCAAGCCTCTTCCTCAGGAATGTTCCTGAGGAAAATCAAGCGGCACGAGGCACCCTTCCTATCTGTGGTACGCCGATCGGTTGACGAAACCTGGAGGAGGGTAACATCCTGATACATGATATGCTTTAATTACTACAGCGTCTAGTGAGTGCGACTTGTAGGGGGGGCCCCATACTTGACATTGTGTTGAAATTGTATCACACTATGGTTGTATTCTATGTATCTAGGTGGTGCGCCCATCTGTGTTGTACACATTCTTGATCAGTGTGAAATTATATCTACTTACTGTCGTGTGATACAGTTTTAGCCGTAGTTTTGCAGTTGGTGGCAAGTATAGCGGAAGACACTTAATGCTAGATTCAAAGTCCAGTGATGCCATGCTTATCGGTGGCTGTGAAAGTAGTGCTGGCATTTTTATGACTAACGTTGAGCCTTACCTCTAGTGGTATTGAGACGTTAGCTATCAAAAACTTAGGATGGTAAGACACTGGAAAGGTTTTGATTTTGCTTTTGCAGAGGATCAAGCATTGGACTTGGGTCTCTTGCAAAGAGAAGATCAATAATACACTCCAGCAATGACTTACGTAAACGCATGCATTGTCCTTTGTTAATATAGTGAATTTTTTTCTCTTCGTTTTCAAAGGTACGCCGAGCAAATCAAGTATTTTATTTCTTTTAGAATTTGTAAGCGAAACAGATATTTGGCTAGTCTTGATGATATAAACAAAGCATAATAAGCTTTCTCTTTACAAATCCTCTCGTTTTTTTTTTGTATTTTTTTTTTGTAGGTGCGGCAAAAAATCTACTGCCATATCCAGGACCAAACAAAATGAGAGACTGCTTCTGCACTGTGAATCTGGACCAAGAAGAGATCTTCCGAACAAAAGTTGTAGAAAAATCCTTAAAGTAAGCCCTCTGTGTCACAGTATTCCCAAGCGATACACAAACGTGCGCTTAAGGTGAACTCTGTTCTCTGGATTAGTATTGGGGCATTGGAAATCTGCAATATATGTGGCACCAAAGTACACTGTATTTGCAAACAATTAAAACAACAACATTGTTGCAACTGTTTTTAACTTTGGCTATCCAGAGAAGCAAAACTCAAGAACGGCAAGTGACTTTCCTGCAAAGAACTGTCCTGACACCATTATTCTTAAGAAAAAATAGTAAACAGTAGCTTTTCTCCGTTTAGTGATGTTCCACTGGTGTTTTATAATATCGGTGAATATATTTTGGCGATAATCGTGTAACTTCTTTTGAAAATTGCCAGAAAGTTGTATGCCACGTTAAATCACTTGATCACTGTGCACTCAGCCAATCCGTTGCTTCTCAGTGCACATGCATTGGCCAATCAGCAGTGTGCATCTTGTGCAGCATGGATTGCTATCCAAGAATGCCGACCCAGATTGAGCCGTTTGACAGCCTTCTGGGTAGAGGGAAGCCCTCCTTTTTAGGAAGGTTGTCACAGTAATACAAAAAGGTAAAGTAACCTTGTGTTTATGACTCAGGTTTATTTTATTACCCCACCCTTCAGTGGACACTCCTGCTATGGGGATTAAACCTCTAAACCGACTGACATCAGCCAAAACTAACTCTCCGATGAAAAAGCCGCAATGAATAACCCAGGAGTGCGGGAGTCTTGAAGCATAACTTTTAATCAATGTAAAATAAAGTCTAAAACACACACACTAACACATTATGTTCCCGTTGCCTCACAAATTAGTTGATGAAAGACCTGACAATTTAAAAACCAAGAACTGTATTTTGTGCCAATTGAAACGGCTTCTCCTTCCTAAAACCATATATTACGCAGAAAGTTGCAGGATTTTTTTAACTCTGAATATATTCTTTTCCCACAGCCCTTTATTTGGTGAAGATTTTTACTTTGAAATACCAAGGACATTCCACAACCTCTCCTTTTACATTTATGATAAGAGCGTTTTACAGAGAGATCTTCGAATAGGTGAGAGAAACCTTTTGTATCTCGTTCATTCCAAACGTGGCCAACCTGGGGGGGTGTATTCATTTTTGGCGTCAGACATACAAACATTTCAGCTGGTTTTTCAGTTGAGTTGTACAGTTTATAGGTCACATTAAAGGTGGAAAATGTTCTGAAATAATTTAGCTTTGTCTCCTTATTTCACATTGCAGAAAGCTGACGTTTTAACAGGGGTGTGTAGACTTTTGCTATCTGTACAATGGCAGCGTCTAACGTTTGTAATAGGTGCTCATCAAAGCGTATATAAAGAATGTGTGCTTAAAAGAAATAATCAGCAGAACATCCTAAAACATGACTGGAAATGGAAGGAAAAATGAAAAGCAATTACCGGTGTATATAAGTGATGATCATAATCAAGGAACAAAGTGGTGGCCAGGAAGGCCTTCCACAATTATCAGCATAGCGTCCTTTTGACCATTTTGTGCTCATCATACTTAAATGTGATTTGAAGTCCTGTTTTAATGTAGGACATGGACATATATAATTATTTTTTTCAGCAGTCTCTGCAGATTAAAAATGTCATTACTCTGTGTATATGTCATGTTATTTAAAAAAACAAAACACAAAGTGAAAAAATCTTTAATTGAAAGCAATAAACACTTTGGTTATTCACAATAACCTTTGTGGTGGTTATGTTTCTTTATGATGTATCCTTTCAGAAATGGGGAAAAATTTAGCAAAATTAGTCCACCCGTCGTCTTTACTTGCGATAAGTTGGCCAGCGGAGCGAGCTGACCAGTAATCATTCACCAATAGCCAGCACACCGGGAGGTGTTTTTTTTCTGACCTCCGGCTCCAGCAGGCAGGCTCATCCACTGCATCGTCCGCCATTAGTTAGCTCCCCTGAACAAGCTCCTGATGTCACTGCGCGATTTCTCCTCATCTTCTGAATGTGAGGAGAATCGTGCAACATGACGTCAGGATGGAGCAACAATGGGGTGGGGCTGACTATTGGCAGACGACACAGTGGAAGAGCTTGCCTGCTGGAGCCGGAGGTCAGAAAACTATATCTCCCGACGTGCTGCGCGAAGCGATGGTGTATGCTCTGTTTTAAGCTAGTCTTGAATGATTGATTTAAAACGAGTGTGTCCTCTGGCCATGATGGATCCAACCTCTCCCGGGAGTTCCTGAAGTGTTTGCAGGCGTCAGGGAGACTACGGGAACTTCTGAGAGACTTGGGACGCCTGAGCAAGTCATGTTTTTTTTTTTTTGTTTTTTTTAAACTCGTGATGCAGATGTCTCGAATATAACGCGACCCCTCCAATTTTAAGGTAAATTTTTGTCCCACAAATCTAGCATTATACTCGAGTATTTACATTTGTAAAGGCATTGGGCTATATTACATAGCTGGTGCTAACTTAAACAGAGCTGTTGCAAACTTAACTCCTCCATAGGCTATAATGGCTCTGGTAACAACTCTGGTTAAGGCTGGGGTCAGACTAATGCATTTTTAACGTGCGGTTAAGCGCACTTAATCACGGCCGTAGTAGCAGAAAATGACTGGCAATGACGGCCAATATACAAAGTACGGCCGCACGAAGGTTCGGCTGCGCAAAACAAGCGGCCAACAAATGCATTTTTTTCGAGAACGTAGAACCGCTAGTACTGACGTACAGAGTGCGTTGCGGCGGCATAGTGGCGTGTTTGTGTGATTAGGAGACGTCAGACGCTGCTCATGTCCGGCCTTCATAATGTCCAGATGCAAAAAGTGTTGTGTTGACGATCCGTAAAAAAATCACACACGGAAATGCGTATCGTATGACCGTTTTCGCACATTCCGTGAAAAAATACGTCCATGTGTTCGGACGCACTTTTTTACAGACGCGAAAAATGCTTTTGTTTCACCTTAGCCTTAGTTAGCGCCAACTTTGTAATATAGCCCGTAGAGTCTGCACTTTACCAACACAGAACCTATACTTTACTGAACGTGACGTGGAAAGATAACCTTTATAGCTGCTGCTATAAGGGGGAAAACTCCTCCAAAATTGACACTTTTAAGAATGGTCAGGTGTGTGTGTTACATTTTTATTTCTTTTGATAAGATTTTATGTCCAGGTATAAGAGGGCAAGGCTGCAAAGTGTCCTGCCAGATCCAGGTTTCTTCATAAGCTTATGTTACCATTCTCAAATGCTCAGTCTGCTCCGCTGTAGGTAGCCTTCTGGCTTCTGACAAGATCTTATTCTATCAGAAGGTAGCTGTCGCAAAGCAACTTTTACCTAGTTGGCTCAAACCTGGGTGGGACTTTTAATTCCACAATGATAGGAAATGGGGTAGTGAGTGGTTTTGCTGGGGGGCATGTCGGTGCTACCGATCCACGTTACCATGGCCCTGTGGTCAATAAGACCTGGCTCTCGCATCAACCACCACATGGTATCATGACGTATAGAGTTTTCTTGTCCACCCAGAGGTTTGTGTTGGGTGCTGCATTGTAGTTTATAATTAATATTCAGCGGTCGCACACCCTATTAAATTGTGGCAGTTGCGCTTCTGGTGATGCTGTGCATGTTATACTAGCTTAGAAATCTATCACCACTGTCTCTATATTCCACAGGAAAAGTTTCAATCAAAAAAGAGGACTTGTACAGGTATGTCGGTGAGGAACCGTGGTTTCCACTTCAACCAATTGACTCAAACTCCGAAGTACAGGTAAGTTTAACAATCTGACCCCCCCCTTATGTGTCTTGTATCACAGAAAAATAACCCCAAGCTTAATCTCTGTGGCATCCAGAAATAAGAATAAACCTGTATAGCAGCAATGGTGAATGTATCCCTGATGTGCGCCTCAACAGGGGCCAAATATTAGCGAAATACAGTGCAGTTCAGCAATCTTCAGCAGCAGTGAAATTCCCCATAGAGAAGTAATGGTTGAACTATTCAGAGAACGCCGAACTGTACCGAAAAGTTGGTGAAATGCCCAGATTTTAGGTGCTTTCGTTGGCATATCCCATAGGTTTCGATGTAAAAAAAAAAAATCCCGTTTCTTTTTTATTCAACCATTTATTCTTTTCATTTGCAACAAAAGGTCTTATTTATTTAGGTTTTTTTATTTTATTTTTTTATTTCCAGGCGTTTCTTTTGTTTTAAATGCCTTTTGGTTGGGGGATCTCCTTGTCATGCTTTGGGGACCCGAAATTCACTTCAGGGTTGGCGAACATGAATCGCACAGAGTGCACCGAACGAAACGCACTGAAATTTCAGTGCTCTTTTTGAATAACCCTTACAGTGTGCAAACGTTAGAGCTACATGACCTTTCGTCGGTGTAACCCGCATCCCCTTTGCATCCGTTATGGCCTGTTTTGCCTCCTGCTTTGCGACTCTTCCCTTGATCAAATAGAATGCTCTCTTTCATTGGAGATTTATCAGATAATGCGTTTATGTTGGAAAGTGTGCTCGGCGTATTCACGCGTTTCTAGTGGGTGTACATTAAAATACATTGCTGTGTTCCCTTTATTTCACAAAATACTGTCCGTTTGCTTGGCTTACGGATGTGTGACTGTACCCTCTCCAAGTCATAAACATTAAATGCTACCGTTTACTTTTACACTGAAGGCTTTTATTCAGATGCCAAGAATACAAACCTGTGCATTGCCAAGAACAGAGACCTAAAAGTGTGTATGTATGTCGGTGTCAACAGCATCCTATCTGCTAATGGCTAAATAAACCTCCCTAAACGTAAAGATAAACGGGCAGACTTTCACCATTGATCATCACCTTTGCCCAGATCCAAGAAATTTCTCCACCAGGATTCCCTCTCTTTTAGTCTATGGAAGCCGATGATCTCCTTGTACATGACCTGATAAGTGGATGTTGCACCCTGCATATTTAACGCCACAACGGCTGATTTGCTTTCAGCGCCTTGCTGCATAGGAAACGCTTTTCTTTTTTTTTAAAAATCCCTTTTTTTCATTTGGAGCTTACGTTTTTATTTGCTCAAAAAAAAAATCTATATAATTTATTTAATAGAAATATCAAAAATGTCAATTTACTAAGGTGTAGCTTGCTCTGGGAAGCTGATACTCCCCTTGCTACTCCCTGTACCCAACGCCCTGGCACACGGAACTGGTTTGTGCTGAAATTTTAGGTGTGAGTAGTTGGCTCACTGCACATTCCTGCTACCACAAAAAAGACTGGACAGGCTACATTTCTATCAGAGTAGCTCAACGTATCACCGTGTATTTATATACGTGTGTTTTACAGTTTCTCCCCAAGGAAAATGTGAACACATATTGTGGGTTTTAATTTCATATATATATATAGACGGCTGTACGGTACGCTGTTAACCACCCCCCCCCTCCTCCTCCATATTACCAATTTTATTTTTTTGTGATACTAGCCGAGAATGACATCGAATTTAGGGTAAGCTGTTCCGTTTATGTATTTCAGGGTAAAGTCCACCTGGAGCTGAAGCTGAATGAGCTGATCACAGACAATGGATCGGTGCAGCAGCTTATGGTACAGTAAGTATGCCGGGTTGGGTTGGGGGGTTTGAGGCATAAGCTTAGAGCAGACCTTATCCTGCAGAATGGATAGTGATATGCAACTCCGTGCTGTTGATTTTTGAAACGCTATCAGGACACTTCCTCTCTCTGCAAATCTATATGTGAAGGGGGGGGGGGAGAGAGGAAGCGTAGGCGTCTGCCCGGTGATCAAATAGCAATACTTGCAGTTACCATTAACTACTTCGCTTTCATAGTAGAGGAAAGGTTCTTTGAAAGGGGATATCTAAGGCCTTGAAACCAATTCTCAAAGCATATGCCTGTGAGTGTGTGCACGTATGTAGATTATTTTCTCACGTAGAGAAAATTCTTATTAATGTTACAGTAAATGCGATAAACTCCACTGCTGCTCACTGTAAATGAAGATTACGTTTCATTACGATATTTATAAAGCACCGGCAGCGCTGTACAAGATAAATGGAGCATAGTACATCTGAACAAAACCTGAATTGATGCCAGTATACAAATGTTACAAGCTTTCCACCCTTTATCCAAAATTTGGAAATATGAAATGTTTAAAAATCTCTTCAGCAGTTTCAAAAACAGAAGGGTACAGAAATAATAAAGGAAGGGGGGGGGGAAAGATAATGGGGTTGCACAATATAAGAAAAAACAATCCAGCTACCACTTACACATCGTGAAAAGACGGTCTATCCATCGCTGTCCGCGGTCAAGCAGGGTTATTTCTTTTAAAGCACAGACGAGACCTCAAAAGTAGAATTTCACACCTGACCCCATGTGAAAGACACAATTATTACAATATTGTGTAAACAGACCTACAGGCTAAGATTTCATGTTTGTATTGCTCCAACATATTCCACAGCACAGTATAGGGGTTAGCATAGTGAAGCATAGGTGTTGTTTTGGAAGAACACAAGGATTTGGTAGCACCACTGATAATAATTATATACAGGAAATATATTCAATGTTCGCCAAAACACCAATGTGCCCTCTATCCCTGGACACACACAAAAGGAGATTTCAATAGAAAGAGATAGGTGTGGCGCTCCCCTTAATTAACACCAATACTTTTAGTATATACCCTGGTGTATTTAAGCTATAGTACACCCAATTTACATATAATGTGTTATAAAAATCACCACAAGATCAATATCTAATTAATACATATACCTCATAACACATTATGGACACTGGTGCAGCTGCTATCACAATGTAGGTACCGGTGTAGCGTCAATTAGATTTACCGATTAGGGAAAACCCATAGATAATATATCATAGCGCACCCTATATATAATTTTATTTGTGGTCACACAGGTGTATGTCTCACACTCACATGACTCTGAGCCAATCTGGGCTCTCAGAAAATGGGCCTTTTGGGTTGTTTATACGGCCACCTTTCTGCCGTCTTTTCTTGATACTCCTTTCCTTTTTAAACAATCCTCCACAGAAGGGAAAAAAAGGGGGAAAATCGCCAATACCGTATTATCTTTAACTCTCGAATGATAATATGAAAGCTAGGTATCTCACTCACGTGGTTTTGAGCCGTGCCCAGGCTATCCAATTAGTGTTTAGAACTCCAGACACTCCAAAGGATGTTGATGCCAGCGGTAAAAAATAAAAAATGTTATTGCATAAAATATAAAACAAAATTAAGAACTTTAAAAACTTCAAGCCTCTCTACACGCCGAGACGCGTCTCGCTGCAGGAGTCCTCCCGTCTTATGCTTCCTCAGTCGGCTGAGGAAGCATAAGACGGGAGGACTCCTGCAGCGAAACGCGTCTCGGCATGTAGAGAGGCTTGGTGAAGTTTTTAAAGTTTTTAAAGTTCTTAATTTTGTTTTATATTTTATGCAATAACATTTTTTATTTTTTACCGCTGGCATCAACATCCTTTGGAGTGTCTGGAGTTCTAAACACTAATTGGATAGCCTGGGCACGGCTCAAAACCACGTGAGTGAGATACCTAGCTTTCATATTATCATTCGAGAGTTAAAGATAATACGCGATTGGCGATTTTTCCCCTTTTTTTCCCTTCTGTGGAGGATTGTTTAAAAAGGAAAGGAGTATCAAGAAAAGACGGCAGAAAGGTGGCCGTATAAACAACCCAAAAGGCCCATTCTCTGAGAGCCCAGATTGGCTCAGTCATGTGAGTGTGAGACCTACACCTGTGTGACCACAAATAATATATCATAGCGCACCCTATATATAATTTTATCTATGGGTTTTCCCTAATCGGTAAATCTAATTGACGCTACACCGGTACCTACATTGTGATAGCAGCTGCACCAGTGTCCATAATGTGTTATGAGGTATATGTATTAATTAGATATTGATCTTGTGGTGATTTTTATAACACATTATATGTAAATTGGGTGTACTATATCTTAAATACACCAGGGTATATACTAAAAGTATTGGTGTTAATTAAGGGGAGTGCCACACCTATCTTTTTCTATAGGTGTTGTTTTGTTTAGTCTTGGGTGCCATCTACAAGAGATCTCATTATTATAAGCAAATCTAACAAGATACAAAACCCTTCTGGTCCCAAGCATTGCTCGGGTGTTTTTATTAATGTTTTCCAGGCACTGCAGAAGATCCCATGAGACCTCTCTTGTTTTAAATACAGTCTCTGAAGTAGTAAATTCGAGTTTAAGGGATCGACCTTTTCTGCTTGTGTATATTCTTCCCACATGAACATACATTTGCTCTCTGCTATGCAGTACCAATTGGCTGTGCACACGGACAAATGTGTTAGAACATGCCCAGAGCCAGTGAAATACCATCTCTTGTTTCCTCTGAAAGAGATCACCCACCTTCCTTCTGTCAGTGTCACTTGTACAATCTGCAGAGCTTAATACGAAAATGACAACTTTGATGTGATGTCTAGCATTTCTCTTCTGTATTTATTTGCCTTTATATTTTTCCCATGTATCCGTCCAGTTTAGAAGTGATATGATTTATTGTTCTTCTAAATGAAGTTTATTCGCGTGTCACCACTTGTTACAATGTTGAAAATTACCTTTGTTGCAACCACAATAAACCTTGGTAACCCCTAGACTGAAATCCAAACATGGCATCTCTTCAATGAGAGGGTGTTCAGGTTTTTCACACTTAAATACCTTCTAACGAAGAGAAAGTAGAGGATTTTATAGCTGCCCAGGTGCAAAAACCTGAAGCATGCATCACACAGCTTTCTTCATTCACGAATAAAACTTTCGGATGAAGGGGTTAAACTGTCAAGCATAGCAATACTAGAGAGGGACCGATAGCATTTTTCTTCTTTCAGAGCTGATTATCGGCAGCCTTTCTGTCAGCTAGCAAATAATTGTTGCCGATATCTCAAATCTGACATGTAATTTGCTGAATGTAGTTAGTACAATGTTTAAAATTATTAAGAATTTTATAAGCTTCTACTTTTTTTTTTTTTTTTTTTTTTTTTTTGAAACGTGGCCAGGTCTAGAATCATTGCAAAGGCCAGACTGTGGCCTTTTGCAATGATAACTCCTATGACCGTGTAGGACAAAGGTAATCAACCTTGGGTCTCCAGAAGTTTTGGAAGTTCAGCTACTCCTTAAGATGGTGGAGCCTCATGGGAAATGTAGTTTCTAATTGTCTTGAGGGCCATGGTAGCTGGCTGCTGCTGTAGGACATACGGTACAGGACCTACAAGATTCCAGAATTTAAGTATCGGCAAATATATTGCTGAATATCTCCTCCCAATAATCTGCAAAACCAATAATTGTAATTGGTCTATCCCTAGGGGCAATATCCTTTTCCTGTTTGGAATCCACCCACGCCCCCGTCCGCGTCCCCGAGCTGGCCAGCTTGAGCTGATGATCACACAGCTTTAGATTTTTACTCCCCATGAAGGAGAGGAAGCAGGGAGCATGGCCGCCTCCATAGAAAGAGCAGTCGGGCTAGGAGCTACAAAAACTCCTCTCCTTTTGAATTTTTAAAATTAAGAGGTTTTTGGTTTAATAAGCTACAACAAAACACTCCCCAGTAGAAGGGATTTGAATATCCAGCCCGACTGGGATCAAGTTGAACGGTTTTCAGCACACTTTGTGTACGGATCTCATCATATCATCGTTGCTCATAACGACAACCATTCTAGGAGACGGCAGCCGAGGAATGGTGCTGCTCGTGCTCCTGCATCACCAATCTATCATTCTGTATAAACTCTACGTCATTTGCGTACACTATGCAAAGTGCACTCGATAGTTGAACGGATTTATGCATTTCAAGAGCCCTGACCCGAAGAGGAGTTGCAGCGTGTGCTGAGGGATGAAAGGGGGGAGTATTTACCCCTAAAATTATAACCGCATCTGCCCACTTTAAAAGGGTGTTTTTTTTTTTTTTTTTTGCTAATAATAAATACAGAGGTTGTGGGAATGTCCTTTTTTGTTGCCCACATTTCTCACCGCTCCACTCTTCAGACCAGAATCATTGTAGCCCCTTTCAGTGGATAAGATTGTACAAAGACATTGCCACCGTAACGGAAGGGGGGGATACATCAACACCCCCCCCCTCCTCCGGCATTCACAAGAAATATAATCTGTAATTTCCTTTTTTCTTATTCAAAACTGAATGGTACATGATTATTATAGAGCGGCGAATGCGTCGATTTGCCCTTTGGAAATCTGTGGACTAGAAATACAATTTGCTGCCGGAAAAGATTTGTATAATGTTGGATTTTTTTTCGTTCTTTAAATACTTTCTGTATAGTTTTCCTCCCAGTTTTATTGGCAGCAAGTCAGTAATTTTGTCTTTTAGTAACATTATGCACACTTGTTTCAGCATACTGGAATGTGAAGGGTTGCCCCTTGTGAATGGACAGAGCTGCGATGCATATGCTACGGTCTCTCTTGTTGGTCCATCAAGGTAAATTATGACTGTGTATGTTTTTTCTTTTTCATACACATGTTGATGCAACTCAAGGTTTTTCCTAAGTGTAAATTGGGCATGAATGAAAAGTTACATTTTATTTTAAACCGTTTGAATGCAATTTTAGGCTTGGCTTAGTTTAGATTTGTCACATTTAATGTTTCTAGAGGATAAACGTAAAGGTGGGTATGTGGTCTACGTACGGGTTACCCTATAGGTAAATGCCTCTAATTCTTTTTTTTTTCTCCCCCAGAAATGATCAAAAGAAAACCAAAGTAAAAAAGAAAACCAGCAACCCACAGTTTAATGAGAAATTCTACTTTGAGGTTTGCATTTTTATTTTGGTTTTCCATCTAAACTATTAATGTGTAGAATATTCTGCAAGATTTCTGCAGGGCTTTGGTACTAGGATTTTAGTATTTTTAGTTTTTCTTCATGGTAGTTTTTTTTGCACTCGGAGCCCTTATCTACATGGAGTGATTTTTCTATCAGCAGTCACTCGTGGAAGTGCTGCACAGGTTAATGATGGTATTCCATATTATTTATAAAAAAAGTATATATCTCAAAGAATTTACGTTCTTAAAAGCTTTTAGACTAGACCTAGAATAGCAGGTGCAGTGTTAATGTTTTGTGTGAGGCCCTGCAATAATTACACAACGTCCTGAAATGTTATTTTGCCTACACAACATGCGGTCTTCTTTTAATCGGCCTGCGTTTTGGATTATAGGCTTTCTTTGTGTGTTGCGGTTTAGACAGTCTTTTTGCTAGAAAAAAAAAAAAAGCTAGTGCTCGTGCCACAAGGACAGAATTACAGTACTTTCTCTTTTTTTTTGGGTGTATGCTTTACCGCCTACCATGATCTACCACACTGCTTTTCCAGTCCAGCGATCGTCCTAACAGCTAAATTACGGTCACGAGCCTTCACCCAGCTGGGTGCACATTGCTGCTATTCAGCTGGCGGGTCACATGTAGCGTGCGGGTTAGGGTTGCTTTCAGGGTTTGGGTTAAAACCTAACCCAACAGATTCTCTGCTTTATATTTGCTTCATTTTTGGCAACGCATTTGGCTTTTTCTTTGAGCGCAGCACTCTGAGCCCTACTAGAAAAGCTCAGGAATATACCTAGAATTGTTATATAGCAGAATTTCTGAGACTGTGAAAAGTGGGAAATATCCCTTCACTTTCGTGATCATGTATAAAAGACCAGCGGTAGCAGCAGACACAGCAGCCAGAATTTGTGTTAACTCGATCTGGGGCTGTGCTGGATGATTGCAAATGAAATTTGGTTGCTGCAAACAAATTTTGTTTGGGGGCACCTTCTGGAACCCAAAAGCAAAGATTTTGTCCTGTGGGTGTAATGTCCAAGGTGCTAAAACATTTTAAAATCTGCTAAAGAATGTCTTGCTATACCTTACTTTCCCCAGCCAACACAAAACCGCAGGCTGCAGTTCTAACTGCAGTAACTCCATTTGCCTGCCAAATAGGAGATTACAATAAGAAATACTGTGGGGATGTTCCCAAATACCTCTTACTGTGTAATTAAGACTTCTTTTCCAAAAAACACTGGTTCCTAGCTGTGGATTTTTGGAAAATCACTTGGTAGTGAAGGGGTTGATTTGAGCGCTTGTCTAATTTGCTTTTGATTTTTGTCATTCATCCAATAAGAGATTACAAATCTTAAACGCTAACATATTCTGCATCGCTGTGGAATGGGTAAGACGAGCCAAGCGTTAACAAATAAGTTTGACACACGGAGAATGATGGGGAAAAGAGGACACCGCTCAAGGGCTTACATTGAAGGCGGAGTGTGTTGACACATTGAGGTGTGGGTAAAGAACAGAGTATGAGAAGTAAATAGGGGTGCACGTGGGCTGTGTGGGAGATGGATCAGGAAGGGGGCAATGGGAGGTTATAGTGAGCTGATGAGCCTCTAAACGAATGCGTTTTTAGTGACTTCTTGAAAGACTGGAGTCCCAGGCTGTACTGGCTGGATAGAATAGAGGTAATATCACTCCTCTATGACCGTGGAGACACGGGTTCAAATCCCGGCAAGAGCACCTCCTTGGGCAAGACACCTAACGGTACATACTCGCCACACAGGACATACTTGAACACGAGCGAAATCTCAATGTATCCTTCCTGGTAAAATACTTCCTATATTAAGCCCCCCCCCAAAAAAAAAAAA
The DNA here is from genome assembly GCA_009667805.1 of Leptobrachium leishanense. NCBI lineage: Eukaryota > Metazoa > Chordata > Amphibia > Anura > Megophryidae > Leptobrachium > Leptobrachium leishanense. The sequence goes on along the minus strand of CM019066.1, from coordinate 89,473,213 downwards.
CACCCCAGGGAGAGTCATGTTGCATGGGAGGGAGTTCCATGGCTATGGGGCAGCTCTGGAAGAGTCCTGAAGGTGAAACTTGGGAGTGCGGGGTACAAAGGGATGATGGTAGCAGATCATTGGCATAGCTAAGTGATTGAGATGCAACGTATCTGCTAATAAGGGAGATGATTGAGGGTCACGGCTATGGAGAGATTTTTTTACAGGAATTGGAAAAGAAACGGGGAGCCAGTGAGATGCTGTGACGCTTATTTTTATTTGAGAGCAGAAATTCCTGATTGGTCGTTTCAGCAAGGGACTGCCGTTGTGTTGGCAATCTGCCATTTCATTTGAGTTGCCTTCTTCAGGGTCCATTCCCCTAACCTAAAGGGTCACTTTCGAAGCGAGGGACAAGTGGCAAGAGGGGGCATGGGCCATGCAGGTGGGATATGCTTGGGATCACTTCAAAGCTTCCAGAAATGTTGGTTAATAATGTCCTGCTTCACTTGAATACTACAAAGTGTTAAATTCTCCTCAGGTGACACGCTCCAGCAGTTACACAAAGAAGTCCCAGTTTCAAGTGGAGGAGGAAGATATCGAAAAACTGGAAGTGAGGTTTGTATATAACATTGCTGATTCAAAGCCATTATCTAGTTTCTAGTAGAAATAAATCCTAATAACTGGCACAAACTGCTCTACAGAGTGATCTTGTCTATGATAATTTACCCACATTTCGGGCCATATTACATAGGTGGTGCTAACTTAACCAGAGCTGTTGTAAACTTCCCAGAGCCATTATAGCCTATGGAGGTTTTCAGTTTACAACAGCTCTGGTTAAGTTAGCACCAAGTTTGTAATATAACCCTTGGTCTTTTATCGCCGATTCCATTAAAAAAAAGTATGTGGGCTTGTAGTTTTAAATTTGCTCTTATTCCCTTTTTTTTTTGTGTTGAAATCAGACAACCACAAGCTCTACGTGGCAAATTCAATGGACTTTGAAGACTTACTCAGTAGCCATGTGGGATTTTTATTTTATTTTTTTAATAGTTCCTCAAAGACACTTATGACTTTACTCCGACAAAAATGAGTAGTAATTTATTTGAACTCTTTCAATGCCAGTGACTGGTTAGACGTCATCCTTGTAAAAGTCAGTTTGTTCACATGAAATATGGTTTCAAAATTCCTACAAGCAGGATATATATATATTTTTTTTTAAACCTGTTCATAATTATCTTTCTTCAATCTTATTCCCCTTCATTACGTACCCGATGTTTTTACAGAAATGCGCTGGATGGTAAGCAGAGGGACAGCTGCATGTGTCTGCAGTGTGTGTTGTGTTTTGTGCAAACCCGCTCACTGTCAGATATTGTGTAGAGGTGGGCTGTGTGACTACAGGCTCCCCAGGGGAAAGGCTTGAAACCACGGGGTGCCTTTCTGCAGCCCCACAAGAGGTTGAATGGGAGTTGCAATCCTGCAGGACCTAATACATTGCAATTGGCAAGTGCTTCTGTAAGGGTGATTGCGGGAAAGTAGCAAAGGGATGTATTTGTGGATTTCTTTAAATTTTCTTATTTTTGCACTTTTGCCCCAGAACATACTCTATAGAGCACCCTTATGCATCGACAGGTCTGGCTGCCGAATGGGCATCCTGCAAATTGTGTTACATGTGTAGAGCTGGGCAGGCTAATCGCATGCGTTTTGTTTTGTGACCCAGATCCTTTGTGTATGTAATAGTACTAAGTCTTGTCATTTATTCTTGCTACACCGAAAGGTGATGATTGTTTGTGGTTCACAGCTGTCTGTATAGTAGTAGACAAAACAGCTGCTCGACACAGGGGCCATGTGTAACTTTTGCCTCCGTAAGAGGATTTATCTTTTTGTATTAAAAAAAAAAAGCCCAAAAAAATGTACACACACTTCAACAGCTGTTCTCTATACCTTTTTTTTTAACTTTTTAAACCCGCATTGAATTATGGCAGCAATGTGTATTATTATTATTATGTTTCCTTTAAAGATACAAGTAGTTGCGCCATTGTTATCATCATGTGACCGTCGGAGAGTCAAAGAAAACGGCGGAGGCACGCTTGACTTTCGAGCAACGCGAGACCATTTTGACGTGGTTTGTAAATTTTGAAAATGTGTGAAGTTCAATGACAAGGGCGACGTGAGTTTGGAACAGAACCCCCTACACGACTAACAATCGCACGGATTCGTGAGGAGTACGAAACTGAAGGCACTGTGTGTGTGATGTGCACAAAGATCTGCGAGGCGTCGCACAGCAAGTCCTGCTTCCTTGCATATGGTGTTGCAACAGTGTTTAGACGCTCACCGCAAAAGTCTGTCAATGTGCATTTGAGAGCGGGATTAGCAGATCAAGCATACAACCTATTCTGAAGGGAGAACATTGGAAATTTCACATCCCTGGACTGTTACACGTCATGATTGAAGATGACCCTGTTCGGAGAATAGAGCATTGTGAGTGGTTTCAACAAATGCTACACGAAGATCAGGACTTTGTACAGAAAATGGTGTGGTCTGATGAAGCGCAGTTTATCTAAATGGAACAGTAATCCGTCAGTTGTTTATTGGGCCAGAAAGTCCTCCCTTCATGTGGACAAAGCGGTTCATTTACCAGGGCTCAATTTCTGGTGTGGCCTGTCATCAAAAGGTTTAATTGGCTTATCTTAAAAAAAAATTTAAAGGCACGGTCCCTGGTCCAGTGTACCTCGATATGCTTCTCATCCCTTTTACTGGCCATTTGTGCATTTTATTGCGGATGAGCAATTTTACTTCCAGCAAGATGGCACTCCACGTCACTACCGCCGAGACATAAGGGCCTATCTCATTCTGCCAGGATGTTGGAAAGGACAGAGGTGCTGGTGAATTCACTCCATGTTCTCTGGACTTAACACCCCTCAATTTCTATCTGTGGGGAACACTAAACAAATGTGGTATACTGGCTGCACTACGGGAAGACCTTGAAATATCATGCAGCGCTATACCTGTGGACATTCTAGTCATTGTTCATGCAGCAGTGCGCTGAAATAAAGTGTCTGGATGCTAATGGTGACCACTTTGAGCACCTCGTGTGATTGCAGAATTCAAACATGACTTACAGCTGCTCTTTGATTACGGTATATAAATCTAGTAAGAACAAATTTATGCATAGATTTTCATGAAGTGTGCATACGTTTTTTAAAAATTTATTTTAACAATCTAAAAACTATCCACATTCGAGACTCTCTCACTCACACTCTCTCACTCACACTCTCTCACTCACACTCTCTCACTCACACTCTCTCACTCACACTCTCTCACTCACACTCTCTCACTCACACTCTCTCACTCACACTCTCTCACTCACACTCTCTCTCACTCACACTCTCTCTCACTCACACTCTCTCTCACTCACACTCTCTCTCACTCACACTCTCTCTCACTCACACTCTCTCTCACTCACACTCTCTCTCACTCACACTCTCTCTCACTCACACTCTCTCTCACTCACACTCTCTCACTCACACTCACTCCTTGACCCTTCTACTTGTATAAGTAAAATTGCAATGACGTCTATTATCTGAAGTGCGTAATACATTTTTTTGCTACTCCTCTATTGCTGGTATGCACTTATATGACACGACATTAAAAACACTGATGGATAATGTGAATAAAATGGATTACATAGTTCCAGTGGCACCTGACCAGGTGGGATATTTTGGGAAGTGAACAGTCAGTTCTTGAATTTGATGTGCTGGAAGCAGGAAAAATGGGCAGCGAAAAGATCTGACTTTGACAAAAGCCAAATGGTGATGGCTAAACATCTGGGTTGGAGGATTTCCAAAACGGCAAGTCTTGCAGGGTTCTCCTGGTACCCTACCAAATGTGATGCAAGGCAGAACAACCAGTGTCCGGGTCATGGACACCCGAGACTCAATGATGCAGGTGGGGAGTAAACGCTAGCCAATCGTTAGCTAGTTGGTCCAATCTCGCAAAAGAACTATTGTAGCTCCAGATTCCTGGATAACCTAATGCTGGTCATGATAGAAAGGTGTCGGCGCACACTCGACACGTATCACCTACCTAGAGATTGTTGCAGACCACATAGACCCCTTCATGGCAATGGTGATCGCTGATGGCAGTCGCTTCTTTCAGCAGGATAATGCACACTGCAAAAAAAAATTTTTCTCACCATTCCTAAACATGACTAAGATTTCATGTTGTTTCCTTGGCCTCCGTATTACCCTGATCTCCATCCGATTGAGCATCTGCGGGATGTGCCGGGTACAAATAAGTTGATCCTTGGTGCCCCAACGCACAACTTGCAGGACTTAAAGTATCTGCTGCTATTGTCTTGATGTCAGATACCCCAGCAGGAGACCCCCGCCCCCTCCCTCGTATAGCTACTCAAGCAATGCTTTATTTTGTGAAAGTGGTGGCGATGCAGTGAACTCAGTTTTGCTCTTGAGCTGGCAAGTATAAAACGTTTACTGCTTTCCCCTAAAACACATGTCTGGATGTTCGGTGATTTATTTTATTTTTTTTCCTCCCACCTTTTCGTTTCAATTCTTTTAATGCCATAGTAACAACGTGTCTGATGTAAAATATAGATTAACTTGGCTCATGGAGAGATGTGTATGTATGTATGTGTGTATATATATATATATATATATGTCTCTGAATATTAACAGATTTGTGACTACTACATTTTGCATATATACCGTGGGTTACTCCGCTATTATTTTAGGATTGCTTTTCCTGTCCTAAAATGCTTCGAATGGGTACCAGTCAACCCTTCTCCAGCTGATGTATGACTAGCTACCCGACCAATCTGGTGAATTGTAAGTGTGCCTGTTGTTAAAGTCTCGCGTAGCAAAGATGGTATCCATGAATCCTTTTAATTTGCTCCTTCTTGCTTTAAATGGAAATGTTACTGCAATGTGCTGGGGGAAATATATCATATATCCTTATTGTATATCTATTGATGTTTGTTTTACCCTCCAGGGTGGATCTGTGGAATAACGGAAATCTTGGTCAGTCTTTTCTTGGGGAAATTCGAATATCTGTAAATGTTCTGAGGAATGACTCGGTACACAAAGCATGGTAAGCAACCACTGCCAATGGTGATTCTCTGAACTGTCCCCTTGTAATTATTTTTAACCCATTCCTTCCAGCATCATAGGCTAAACCTGGCTCTGCTTACATTTGTTGCATTGTTTTATATACAGTTGTGTTCAAAATTATTCAACCCCCCCCAATGCTGTAAAGGGTTTTAGGGAATTTAGTGTACATTTGTAATTGTATTCAGAATGAAATCCTACAAGGAACTTTTTAAAGAACCATATGCAACTAAAATTACATCAATTGGTTTTGTAATACAGTAGTAAATGTTTCTTTTGTGAATTCTTCATTGACACAATTATTCAACCCCTTAAAGACTACCACTCTGAAGAACAGAGGTTCATTCAAGTGTTTTCAATCAGGTATTGAAAACACCTGTGGATGTCACGGAGCAGCAATAAAGCATAATAAGCACCAATTAGGCAGCTTTAAAATGACTGTGATACTCAGCTCCTTCTAGACATTTACTGGTGTGGTTACAAACATGGTGAAGTCAGAGAATGGTCCAGGAAGACAAGAGAAGAGGTGATTACTCTTCACAGGAAGGGCAATGGCTATAAGATGATTACAAAGATGTTAAACATACCAAGAGAGACCATAGGAAGCATCATTCGCAAATTCAAGGCAAAGGGCACTGTTGAAACGCTACCTGGTCGTGGCAGAAAGAAGATGCTGACTTCGACTGCTGTGCGCTACCTGAAGCATAGAGTGGAGAAAAGTCCCCGTGTGACTGCTGAGGAACTGAGAAAAGATTTGTCAGATGTGGGTACTGAAGTTTCAGCTCAGACAATACGGCGCACACTGCGTAATGAAGGCCTCCATGCCAGAACTAACTCCCAGGCGGAAGAACAAGGCCTATGAAGAAAAGAACACCTTGCCTACTGTGAAGCATGGCGGGGGGTCAATCATGCTTTGGGGCTGTTTTGCTTCTGCAGGTACAGGGAAGCTTCAGCGTGTGCAAGGTACCATGAATTCTCTTCAGTACCAGGAGATATTGGATGACAATGTGATGCAGTCCGTCACAAACCTGAGGCTTGGGAGGCGTTGGACCTTTCAACAGGACAATGATCCCAAGCATACCTCCAAGTCCACTAGAGCAAGGTTGCAGATTAAAGGCTGGAACATTTTGGAGTGGCCATCGCAGTCATCTGACTTAAATCCGATTGAGAACCTCTGGTGGGACTTAAAGAAAGCAGCTGCAGTGCGCAAGCCTAAGAATGTGACTGAACTGGAGGCTTTTGCCCATGACGAATTGGCGAAGATACCCGTAGATCGCTGCGAGACACTTGTGTCAAGCTATGCTTCACGTTTAAAAGCTGTTATAACTGTAAAAGGATGTTGTACTAAGTACTAAGATTGAATGTCACTTGGGGGTTGAATAAAACTTGATGTGAGCACAGAAAAGACATTTGTGGTTATTTCATTATAAATGTTATGTTCTATTTGTCTGACCTACACGTGCCTCTTTGATTTAATTGTAAGCAAGATGACTGAATGATCAAAATCAATGTCAAACTGGCCAAAACACTCAATTTCAGTGGGGGTTGAATAATTTTGAACACAACTGTATACAAGTATTTTATCCAGGACGGATACATTGAGATTTCTCATTTTCAAGTATGTCCTGGGTTCAAGAACATTGAAATGTTACAGCAGGTACAGAAATACAAAGTAATAAATGCAAGATATAAGAAAAACAAAACACAAATATATAGATTAACACAGAAAATAAATATGTAGGAAATCTAGTCACTGTTTCATGTTTACAGATGCATTCTGTATCAAGGTATGTTAATAGAGATCTATGTATCAATGCCAGGACTTGGTTTAGTGTCTTAATTCACCGGTGCCTTTTTGGTCGTTAGGGATGAGCAGAGAAATGGCACTGGTATTAGACCGTTTCTTTGCAGCCTGCAATAATATACAGAGGTTAAGTATAGTACAGGCACTAGTACATTCTATCCACATAGAAAATGTTTACATTCAAGTCTATTCAGAGAAAGGTGAAACTCAGGAGAATGGCTGGAGAAGTGAAAATTCTAGGTCAAAATGGCCAAAAAAAAATAATTTCCCATTTAGCTCACTTTTCAAAACAGCTGAGTTTCACCTTTCTCTGAATAACCCTGATTGTGATGCAGTTTGTGGAGGTTTTATTTCTAAGGTAAACAGTATTATTATTATTCTTAAGTGCCAGCATATTCCGCAGCGCTGTACAATAGGCACAGTATAGACAGGGTTACAATACAATGAACAACATTTGACAAACAGTACAGGAGGAGATGAGGGCCCTATTCCCGTAGGAACTCACAATCTAGGAGGGTTGGAAACAGGAGGAGAGGACTGCAAGGTGAGAGTGATTGATGGTTGCGTCAGTGAGTTGGGTGGTAGGCTTCCCTAAATAGGAACGTTTTAAGGGAGCATTTGAAGGAAGAGAAATTAGGGGAAAGTCTGACAGTACGAGGGAGAGCGTTCCAGAGAGTGGGGGCTGCGCGTGTGAAGTCCTGCAGTCTATCATGGGAAGAGGTGATGCGGGGAGAAGCTAGGCGCAGGTCGCTGTTTGACCTTGGGGAGCGGGCTGGGGTGTATTTGGTGATTAGTGAGGACAGGTAGTGGGGAGCTGAGTTAGTGAGAGCTTTGTAGGTCAGGGTAAGGATTTTGAACTTAATTCTGCAGTGGATGGGGAGCCAGTGAAGGGACTCGCAGAGGGGAGCGACAGAGCGGCGGGTGAGGTGGATTAGCCTGGCGGAGGCGTTCAGGATGGATTGTAGGGGGGAGAGGCGGGACAGAGGGAGGCCAGATAAGAGATTATTGCAATAGTCGAGTCGGGAGATTACCAGGGCGTGTATGAGTTGTTTTGTGGTGACAGCGGTAAGAAATGGGCGAATTCTGGAAATATTACGCAGTTAGTATCGGCAGGAGGAGGAAAGAGACTGGATGTGGGGGATGAAGGAAAGAGCAGAGTTAAGTGTAACTCCAAGACAGCGAACTTGGTTTGATGGGGAGATGGTGATACCCTCCACCGTGATAGAGAAGTCAGGAGGTGGGGAGGCATTGGAGGGAGGAATAAGTAGGAGCTCAGTCTTTGACATGTTGATCTTTAGGTGGTGGGAGGCCATCCAGGAGGAGATGCCAGATAAGCAGTCACTGACTTTGGAAAGGACAGGGGGAGAGAGATCAGGGGTAGAGAGGTAGATCTGAGGGTCATCAACGTAGAGGTGGTAATTAAAGCCAAAGCTGTTGATGATTTTTCCCAGGGGGGAGGAGGTGTAGATGGAAAAGAGCAGAGGACCAAGGACAGAGCCTTGAGGTACACCAACAGATAGAGGCAATGAGGAGGAGGAGTTACCAGCAAAGGACACCCAGAAGGACCTGTTGGATAAATAGGAGTCAACCCAAGCGAGTGCAGTGTCACTGAGACCCTGAGAGTTGAGGGTCTGTAGAAGGAGGGGGTGGTCAACAGTGTCAAAAGCAGCCGAGAGGTCAAGCAGGATGAGAATAGAATCGTGACCGTGTTTTTTAGCAGTTAGGAGGTCGTTGGTGACTTTGAGGGCAGTTTCAGTTGAGTGTAGGGGACGGAAGCCAGATTGCAGGGGGTCAAGTAGGGAATTGGAGGACAGGAAGAGGGAGAGGCGGTTGAAGACTAGTTTTTCTAAGAGCTTTGATGTGAAGGGAAGCAGGGATACAGGGCGGTAGTTGGATGGAGAGTTGGGATCGAGGGATGGTTTCTTTAGTAAAGGGGTAACTAGCGCGTGTTTGAAGGCGGATGGGAAGGAGCCAGTGGAGAGATCGGTTGAAGATGTGTGTGAGAGCAGGGGTGAGGGAGGAGGAGAGGGGAGGAATTAGATGTGAGGGAATGGGGTCGAGCGGGCACGTGGTGAGATGTGAGGAGGACAATAAGGAATTGACTTCCTCCTCAGTGGCTGGGAGGAAGCGGCAGAGGGTGGCAGATGGGGCTTCTGGGAGTGGAGGTGGCAGATAACTATCTTGTGTTGGGATGTTACTTCTGATATTTAGAGTTTTACTGAGGAAGTAGTCTGCCAGGTCTTGAGCGCTGAATGCAGCTGAGGGGGGAGGTGCAGGTGGGGTTAGAGGAGGGTGTTGAAGGTGGACCAGAGCCGTTTAGGGTTGGACAGTGTAGATATAAGAGCTGAGAAGGATTGTTTGGCCAAGTGGAGGGCAGAGGTGTATGGCCGGAGAATAAACTTGAAGTGAACAAAATCGGCTTCAGAACGGGATTTCCTCCAGGCACGCTCTGCAGTACGGGAGCATCTTTGCAGGTAGCGAGTCTGGAGGGTGTGCCAGGGCTGAAGCTGGCGGCGTGGGGCCTTACAGAGTCGAAGAGGAGCAAGAGTGTCTAGAGCAGAGATAAGAGTAGTGTTGTAGTGATTAGTGGCAGCATCAGGGCAGGTGAAGGATGAGGTGTGAGGGAGGTGGTGAAGTAGATTGGAGAATTGATGGGGGTCCACAGCAAGTAGATTTCTGCGAGTGTGTGTGTGTGCGGGGTGGGGGAGCAGGGTGTTTAGGAAGTCCAGATAGGTTGAAAGAGAGAAGGTGGTGGTCAGAGATGGGGAAAGGGCGACAGTTGAACTCAGATATGGAGCAGAGGTTGGAAAAGACAAGGTCAATAGCGTGACCATCGCGGTGGGTATGGAGGAGGGAGGATTGTGTGAGTCCAAGGGAGGACGTGAGTGAAAGAAGTTTGGAGGCAGCAGGGACGGAAGGATCATCAATGGGAATGTTGAAGTCCCCGAGAATTAGGCATGGAAGATTAGAAGACAGGAAGTGAGAAAGCCAGGTAGCAAAGTGGTCAAAGAACTGGGAGGTTGGTCCCGGTGGGCGGTAGATGACTGCCACCCTGAGAGCCAGAGGAGAGAACAGGCGGATGCAGTGTGTCTAGAAGGAGAAGGAGAGGGAGAGGGTGGGGGTGGAGGGAGATGCTGGTAGGTGCAGGTGGGAGAGAGCAGGATTCCGACCCCGCCACCATTTCTCTCACCCGTTCTGGGGGTATGGCTCAAGTGTAGACCGCCATGTGAGAGAGCAGCAACGGAGGCCGTGTCGGAGGGAGTTGGCCAGGTTTCAGTTAAAGCTAGGAGGTTGAAGGAGTTTGAAAGGAAGAGGTCATGGATTGCTGTGAGTTTGTTGCACACAGAGCGAGCGTTCCAGAGGGCGCAGGAGAAAGAGGACAGGCGCTGAGGGTTTATGGGAATGAGGTTGCTGGGCTTGCAGGGAGGTGATTTATGTGCGATGGAGATTGGAGATAGGATGAGAGGGAAGTATTGGATGTGTTGTGGGGCCAGGGTTAGGGGATATGTCACCTGAATAGAGTAACAGCAGGAGGTTGAGAAAGAGAAGGTGGGAATGGGATTTGTGGGAGTATTTCTCACAAGCACCTCCAAGTATTAACACAACGTTGGTGTTTCATATCATTTTGCAACAGTCGGTTCAGTTGAATGTATGGCTTCTAAAACCTGAACAGAAATACTTCTTATAAATTTTATATAAAAATAAAATCTAAAAATTTCAGCCTGCAGTTAAACCTGAAGCCGTTCTGATCCATAAGCACCACTGAGTACACAAAAACAAGTAGGTGCGATTGCAGGTCTGCTATTGATTGTGCTGTGCATTTCTATTGTTTCCAGGTATCTTCTGCAGCCAAAAGATAATGGCAGCAAGTCCTCAAAGTATGATGATTTGGGGTCCCTTCGATTAAGCATCTGTTATACAGAGGACTACGTGTTGTCTTCAGACTATTACATCCCTCTTAGAAGCTTGGTAATAAAATCACCTGATGTCCAGGTACGGATGAGCTATAAATATGGGCATCTGAGCAGAGAGTGGTGACCCTGGTAATGTGAGCAATCCAAGATCTCGTTGCGCGAATGTGATTTGTGTTGAAGGGCACAGAAACCATAATGACGCTTAGTGGATAACCCCCCTTTTTGTCTAGTTATGACAGTTTTTTTTTTTGTTTTGTTTTTTGAGCTTTTAAATTCTAAGTTTGAAATCGTGCATTTTTTGTTTAATTTTGGCATTGGTCATTGTAGATGTGTCCCATGCATCATGAGTGATTCTGAGGGATTTCATATTGCAGCTGAGCTTAGAATTAAACTGCTCATTTCAAACTGTCTCTTCCTTATATCTGCATTGGTAATGTGGATTCTCAATGATGGTCAGGGTGAGCAATAAATGCAAGAATTTGTCCATTCTGACTGGGTGCAGATAATTGTTATTCTTTATATATCGCCTGCATATTCTGCAGCGCTGTACAATGGACACAGTATAGACAGGGTTACAATACATTGAACAACATTTTGACAAACAAGTACAGGAGGAAACGAGGGCCCTATTCCTGTGGGAGCTTACAATCTAGAAGGGTTGGTGGTGGAAACAGGTGGAGAGGACTGCAAGGTGTGAGCGTGATGGACTGCAAGGTGTGAGCGTGATGGACTGCAAGGTGTGAGCGTGATGGACTGCAAGGTGTGAGCGTGATGGACTGCAAGGTGTGAGCGTGATGGACTGCAAGGTGTGAGCGTGATGGACTGCAAGGTGTGAGCGTGATGGACTGCAAGGTGTGAGCGTGATGGACTGCAAGGTGTGAGCGTGATGGACTGCAAGGTGGGAGCGTGATGGACTGCAAGGTGTGAGCGTGATGGACTGGTTGGGACAATGAGGTGTATTAGTGATTTGGGTGGTAGGCTTCCCTAAATAGGGAGTTTTAAGGAAGGGAAACTAGGGGAAAGTCTGACCGTACGAGGGAGAGTGTTCCAGATAATGGGGGCTGCTTGTGATCAATCCCGCAGTCTATCATGGGAAGAGGTGATGCGGGGAGAAGCTAGGCGCAGGTCACTGTTTGACCTTAGGGAGCGGGCTGGGGTGTATTTGGTGATTAGTGAGGACAGGTAGTGGGGAGCTGAGTTAGTGAGAGCTTTGTAGGTCAGGGTAAGGATTTTGAATTTAATTCTGCAGTGGATGGGGAGCCAGTGAAGGGACTCGCAGAGACGGAGCGGTGGGTGAGGTGGATGAGCCTGGCAGAGGCATTCAGAATGGATTGTAGGGGGGAGAGGCGGGGGATAATGCTATCTTCTATTTTTTGCCACCCAATAGATTGTAAACTCATCTGTGCAGGGCCCTCGACAGCTCTCGTCTCTGGTTCCGAAGTTTATTTTACTTTCCCGTTTCGTATTGTAGCTGTTGATGATTTATAAATGATAATGGTATAGTTCATGAAAAGTTTGTTGATCGCACATTCCCTATGATTATGAAGCTTAAGCTCCCGTGTTGCAGATACTATTGAAATGCAGGCATTTCGCAAAAGTAGAATCCAGAGAGCAACACGAGAAGCTGCACGGTGAAGCTTCTGTCAACCTTCGGGGATCAGTGATGTTAATCTCAGGCGTTTGTGGCCCTGCAATAAATGTGATTTTCATTGGTGTTTGCAAGACGGCTTGGTGACTAACCCTATTGGTGGTCGGTCGCCAGACCGTTACCGTTCTGCAGAAATACCTGCAGCTATAAACCTTCCTCCTTGATATTAAATGATGATGCTTATGCTTCCTCCTTTGTATGTCCAAGCAAGACATGTGCACTCTGTTTAAATTTCCACATTTTAAAGGGACACTACCAATTACATAAGCTGTAACTAGATTACTGTGCATTGCAAAAAAAAAAAACACATTATAAACCACATGCTGCGTTTTTTTTTTCTTTTTAAGTAATTGCATGTAAAAATGTAATTGGTAATTGGTGTTTTTATGTCCGGTTTCCTTTTTGTGGATTTTTCCCATGATGCAACATTTACCAAAATCTTATGGCAAGACTCATGTACAGCTGTGGTATAGGATAAGGCAATAGTAAAAAGGCAATGGCGTGGAAGAAAGAATTTATAGACAATGCTGCATGGAGTCTATTGTGTTGTCTATACTACCTGTGCTAAAAGGAGGCAGTTGAATGAGATCTCATAGTGGACAAACACTCTGTCCTTGACTTGCATTCTGTGGAATGTATGCAAATAGGTTGGTTTTCAGGACTTCTGACCCACAGGCTACATTCTTTGCTCAATGCCACACAGTGAGGAGCAAGTGCTGTAAAGATACTGGTGGGGGCAGTTTACAGCACAAAAGCTCACACAATGGAGGCATCCAGTAACAAGTATAGCGTAAAATATTTTCTTGCCGCCGGGCAGGTATTTATGCCAGCAGGGCATACTAGTATGCCCCTGCTCCCCTGCAGGCCCCTCATGTGGCCTGCCTATGCAGCTTCACATCGCACGCGCAGTTGACTGCAGGGGAACTGCCGGAGTTCAGGACAGGCTGTCCTGCGGCAACAAATGATGTGCGACAGCTGGTAGGTGGGTCGGACATGGCTCCTAGACTCCTGCGTGGTGTGTTTTGCCGCCCCACATCGTTACATTCCTACCACCATCGGGATGGCATAGTACGTCCCGCGACGTAAAAGGGTCAACAAAACCTACAAGAGAAAACAAAAGTAAATCTAAGCTATCAGGAACGCAAGATTTCAGTTTGTGGTGCTGGTGCCCCTTTATTCAAATCTCTTAGCAAATGTATTTTATGGTTCTCCGGTGAAGGGAACTGCACTGAAGTCCTGCTGGCAAGAATTTAAAGTACAGTTTCTGGCTCAATCCTGTAAAGAGGACTCTAACCTTTTTGATATTTAATACTTTGTACAATGTCCTTAGCTTGGAGTAATCCACAAATGTCTGCGGTCTCTGTTTGTCATTAGCCAGTCTCTGCCTCTGCCGGTTTCATCCTTGGAGAAGTATGCAGAGATAAATATGATGCCGTCCTGCCTCTTGTCCGGCTTCTCCTTCATCACCAAAAGTTGGTTCCCTTTGTGTCAGCAATCGCTCAGCTTGATCTGAATGATACACAGTGCGTATTTATTTCCTTTTGTAAATCGTTACGTTATGTACTTTAAACATTCGTTTTAGATACCTTTTGTTGTTCCTTCTTTTCACAGGGAGGCAAATACAATCTTCAGAGGGAATTCTTTAGCTACCCGCTGTTTGGATGAGACTATGAAGCTCGTAGGGGATCACTACCTGAAAGTAACCCTGAAACATGTTATAGACGAGGTACTTTTTAGCACACTGTAAACCGTACAAATCCATTCATTTTTGACTAGTTGTGGAACAGGACTTGACAAACCGAGGGGCCAGGCAGCGGCAGACACGTAGAATTTTAACCCTGGTTTGTAGATTTCTAGTTTTATTCTATAGAAACCTATATTCCTAAAAATGTGCGTTTTTGGCTGAAGATTCCTCCCTGGGTTTGATATCAGTTTTGCATAAATATGTATGTATCGGCAAGGCGGTACACTATATCCACATAAAGTGCATGTAGAGTAGTGACTCTAACCATTTAATATTTATTTCCATGTTGGGAACAATACCCCAGTATTCTATGAAACCAAATGCAAAAAAAAGATGGAAGAAACCTCCGTGGGGAAAAAAGAGATCCAGCGGTCTACATGTAGTGCCAGTACTTTCCGTAATGGGCCACAGAATGTCAGTCTCTGCATGTCCAGTCTACAACTTACTCACTTGAATAGAATGCACAGCGAGAAAATAATGTCCAGATGATAAAGAAATAAGAAGCAAAAACATTCCAACGTTTCTTAATCTATCTGCATATTAATTGATCAATGTGTTTCATCATATCTTCGTTGACTTCCTCAGGACCTCGTGCGTGCTTTCTAGATCAAACCTCATTCATTACGTTGTTCCTGTAATGACAGTCTGGAGTCACTGGCGACATAGACTATTAAAGTGCTGTTCTGTGGCACATTAGGGAAGTGTTTGAATAGTGCTGTGATGCCGGAGATATCGTCTGCTTTTTTCACTTTAGCTACTGACCAGTTTATATCAATCAATGCTTTTCTCATAAATGGCAAATGTGCCGACCTCCTCAAAGAAACATAAGCTATAATGTTGCATCTCTGAGGTTTATTACGTTTAAAAGATTGAAAGCAAAGTTGTCCTTTCTTGTCTTTTGGCTTCGTTACTCTTAAGTGGAAATTTTTCCTAATTCTGCTGAAACTGAATCGGGTCCCCATTGCGAGTCCGTGGAATAAGTTTTGCGAATGATAGAGCTGACGCTGAATATCTGCAACTCTTTGACTCGGATCAGTGACCAGACCTCTTAATATACAGTCAAGATGTACTTGGCATGGAAATTGCTACTCGTCGTTGTAATTGTTGCACACACTCTACACTCTTGGATCTATAGATGATACATTTGCTTGGGTTTTTCCTTGAGGAGCCCATTGTCAATGCAGAGTATGATTGTTGTTCAGTCAGTTTATGGATTCCTTGCAGGGGACACTATTTCTTTGCTTTCAGCTTTTCTTTTTTGTTCAAAGATCTGTGACTCCCCTAAACCGTGTGAACTTGACCCTGTCCGTCTCAAAGAAGGGGAAAATGTGGACAATCATAAAGTAAGTGCATCTTTTAGACCCCTTTTGTTTTTTTTCTTCTGCTGTACTGATCAGAAAATGTCACCGTGATATGAAATTATTAGTCTAGTCTCTAAATTACTATTGGCCGCCACCTGCATGTTGAGTGTTCCAATTAACTGCTTCAGAGGACCTCAGCCATCACGACCTTCGCTTTCAGCTTCCCATTTACATTGAAAAGCAAGGGTTGACTTGTAGGAGCAATTGTTCCCTTTTATGGCATCTGACATGTAAAAACAAGAATCTGAACTTGTGACAAACACAACTCCAATTCCACTGGACAACTTCATTTTTGGGTGCCCCCCCCCCCCATAGATGTATCTCAACTAGCCACATATATGACCTGTGCATATATGCATGGGATTTAAAGCTTGCCCTTTGCACAAGGGGTCCCCATCCCTGTTCCTCAGGACCCAATGACATATCAGGTTTGCCGAATATCTGAAGCACAACACAGGTGATACACTATATTGCCAGATGTATTCGTCACCCATCCAAATAATCAGAATCGGGTGTTCCAATCACTTCCATGGCCACAGGTATATATAATCAAGCACCTAGGCATGCAGACTGTTTTTACAAACATTTGCGAACGTATGGGTCGCTCTCAGGAGCTCAGTGAATTCTGTCGTAGAAATTAATCTACTATTTCTGTGTAGTTAGATCCGCTGCACTTACAAGCAGTTCTCTGCTCTCCCTGCCATACTTATCTGAACGCGCGCAGTAAGGAGACACAGAGACTCTGCTGTTGTCTTGTTGGATCCTCATTTCATGTATAATGGATGCCTTCTCCAGCCCAGAAAGAGTCACACACCATGCCGCTTCTAGCTGGAGTCCATCTGACCAAGAGAGCTCTTTTCCTCTGGACCCTTAATTTATTACACCAAATGGCCCACACCCAAGTAAATACAATCACATATCAAAAGGACAGGGGAGTGCACAAGGATGACTGGCTAGTCCACTGTACACACCTCATCCCTGTAAGGATGAGTCTTGTCCATTGTCCCCGTCCGCCATGTTGGCCTACCATCCCCCCATCACTGTCAGCATGGACCCCATTCAACACTGCTCAGATTTGATCAGTATCTAGTGAAGATCAGTCTACTTGTTCTTATAGATTTGAGACATATCTGCGGAGACATTCCAGCTTTTGTCAGCACACTGTATGAGTGTACAGACAAGGCAGGCATCTCTTTAAAAGCAGGTATGTATCCTGAAAGGGATAGCGTAGCCGCAACAGAGATATAATACGTATTTCTCGTTATGCAGACTTCACTTCTCCAATGTGCATAGACATTGGGAGGTAAGAAGCCCAGCGCATTGCACTTAGTGCTCACAAACCGCCAAACGCCCACACACACAGAGAACGTCTCTAAACCCAAGAGAAGGTTTTCATACTGACGGTTTTGCCGCGGATTCTGATTAAACCCAAGTACCCTCTGCTAGAGCGTTTCTCGGTTTAATCTGTCACAGGGAGACAGATGATGACAACTTCTAAAACGCACACATCCTAGAGTATAATGTCCACATAATAAAATTTCCACAACAATTCCAGCGTGGAACTGTGATAGGATGCCACCTGTGCAACAAATCCAGTCGGGAAATTTCCTCGCTCCTAAATATTCCAGTCAACTGTCAGCTGTATTAAAAGAACGTGGAAGTGTTTGGGAACGACAGAAACTCAGCCACGAAGTGGTAGGCCACGTAAACTGACGGAGCGGGATCAGCGGATGCTGAGGCGCATAGTGCAAAGAGGTTGCCAACTTTCTGCAGAGTCAATCGCTACAGACCTCCAAACTTCATGTGGCCTTCAGATTAGCTCCAGAACAGTGCCGAGCCGCTGCATCCAAGCCATACATCAGAGAGTGCAATGCAAAGCGTCGGATGCAGTGGTGTAAAGCACGCCGCCACTGGACTCTAGAGCAGTGGAGACACGTTCTCTGGAGTGACGAATTGCGCTTCTCCATCTGGCAATCTGATGGACGAATCTGGGCTTGGCGGTTGCCAGGAGAACGGTACTTGTCTGACTGCATTGTGCTAAGTGTAAAGTTTGGTGGAGAGGGGATTATGGTGTGGGGTTGTTTTTCAGGAGCTGGGCTCGGCCCCTTAGTTCCAGTGAAAGGAACTCTGAATACTTCAGCATACCAAGACATTTTTGGACAATGCCATGCTCCCAACTTTTGGATGCTGCACTTCTTTAATGTTTGGCTCTGTTTCCTGTAGGATAACCTGCGATACTACGTTGACAAGGTCTTCTCTTGCATCGTGAAATCCAGCATGAGCTGTCCAACTGTGATGTGTGATGTGTTCTCGTCTCTCCGACATATGGCCGTCAAGCAGTTCCCTAGTAAGATAATCTACATGCGATGACATTCATTTAATACTTTACTACTGCAAATTTAATGAAAGTCCATAAATTATTTGAATAGAGTTCTGTGCATTCTGATATTTATGAAAGAAGGTTCCCACCCCTCCCTACTCATATGTAAGGGGTATATGTACGTTTTAGATGTGTTTTATGAGGGATATGCTCATCCGGATCTTAAGAACAGGACCCAATCGCGCCATATTTTGTGGATTGGCTTTTTCAAGCCAAATCTGTGGATTGCTGGTCTGAAAGACTCCAAGCTAGTCTCGTAGCCTCAAAATTCAGTGCGACGTCTGTCCTGCCTGCTCGCAGCCAAGAGATCTGTTGGTGAATACAGAGGTTCCTGTTGTAGTGAAAGCTGCACCTTTAACGGCATTTTCCGTAAAGCTGACCATGCACCCCACAGGGTTGTGCCAAGTAGGGGGAGGTTGAACCCTTTTGGGGAAAACGATGGGTCAGCATTACAGAGGTTGCAGTAGGCTGAACGCACAGTATTTCAGATGCCGACTTTCAATACAAAAGGAGCCTCCAACTGTATCTTCCCTATGAGCAGGCTGGGAAGGTGCTGCAGTGAAAGCAAAAGCCCGGGATGCACTATAGGCCAGGGTCCGACGAGCATTGTCCCTTTGACAGGGCTTGCCACACACTGTAGCGCATGCATGAGTTGCGCGCTGCAGCGGACGTGCTGAAAGCCTCTCTGCCGAAACAGTGCTGCAAAGCACGATCCTCCATAGGTGGTCGTGCTGCTTTGGATTGGGACAATAGCTTCCGATCCCAAATATCACGCAGATCGGCGGCCAAAAAATGGCAGTAGGGATCCCTACTTGAATGTGTCCCTGTGTTTTTTTTTCTAACTTAATAGGCAAACTCTGCAAATTTTGACGATTTCAAATGCCATTCAACATCAGGAGATGGCAACGTGAGGCTTTTCTATAAACAGTGCTTCAGGCTGCCATTGCCACTGAAATGTAGATTTTTGCTTTCCACTGCTGCCAACCTGCGAGTGCCACAGAGCAGCTGTAGCCTGAATGAAACGTATTCAGAAATTTAAGCATCAATAAGTGTATGACATAGTTTGTGCACATGCCTAGTGTTTGGCTTCTCAATAATTTATGCCCAGTGTAGACGTGCAGGTATAGGCGCACCATTCCTCTCCCACTAAAGCGAATCTAAGGTTAGGGGAGCAGGAGCTAGTAAAATCAACCATTGTTCCAAGGTATTCATATGCACAAGCCATTCTCTCTAGGCAGGGATCTCAAACCCTGGCCCCCATGCTGATGGCCTAGAATCCCCAGAATACTTGCACTGTAATAGATGGCCAGGGAATCGTGGGAGCTGTAGTTTAGAAGCATTTTGGAGGGCCCAAATTTGAGATTCCTGCTGACCTTTTGCCAAATGATCTGCAAGATCGTCTGCTTGGTACAGTGAATAGGATATGAAGCTGTTGCACAGGCGTCCTGTCAATATTTGCCATGTTTTGATATTTTTAATCGCCGTGGAATTGGTGGGTAAATATCCACACCAGGCATTCGATGCTGAGTATAGTGGGGGTGCCGTGCCATAACAGGCATGGGCTGCTGCTTTGGGAGTTATTTCTTTAGCCAGGGGATTGGAGGGGAGGCTTGCTTTGTTTCGGGTACTCATTTCATTGTGTTCAGTTGCTTAGAGTCTTTGCTTTTCCTGTTTAGCTGCTTCTTGCTACTGAGCTGTTAGGACAGAGGAGGCAGCTGAACGAAGAGGTTTTGCGCAGTAACATTCAGTTTGTATTCCAGCATTTCTCATTCTTTTCTCACTGTGCTGTGTGCTTCATTCTTTCCACCGCACATCAGCAGTACACTCTTGTCCATACTCTATTTTGCATTATAACTAAAAAATTGTGTATGTGTATATATATATATATATTCCATTTCAGCCTTGAAGTGCTGCCATTCCATGCTCTGTGTGCAAGTGCAGGTGTCTGCTGCTTCTGCCAGCTACATGCTTTACAAGCATATGGGGTTGTTAGACTGTATACTTAGCCTTATTTACAAAATTTATTGTATGTTTGTTAGAGGGGAGCTTTAAAAAGGACTGATTTTTTTTCTTCAATTATATAAGTCATTGATAAAACGGTGATCTATATAATAAGAGAGGTGCCCTGTCAAGTGGGCAGCGGCACTTCTATAAACATAACTTATGAACCCAATTCAGGTCCACACATCTACAATTGTATTAAGTGTCAGTATGTGTTTACTATGTATGTAGTTATTTCATACATGTATAGAATATAGTGCCTTTTTTCCTTGCTTTATTCTAAGGCTCTGGTGATTTCCATCCACATTTACATACCCTACGATGTCCTGTGTACAGTGTATATATGGAGATCTCGTTTATCCAGTATAACAATCAGCAGTGCAGGAGACACCTGTATGTGCTGGATGCTCCACTGTCCTGTTTAGCTGAGACACGTTCTAGTGACTGTATCGATACCTTTCGCTTTTGGATTGCTAGATTGCTCTAAAAATTACACCTACCAGTGTA
This sequence comes from Leptobrachium leishanense, assembly GCA_009667805.1. Classification (NCBI taxonomy): domain Eukaryota; kingdom Metazoa; phylum Chordata; class Amphibia; order Anura; family Megophryidae; genus Leptobrachium; species Leptobrachium leishanense. The sequence continues at coordinate 89,452,758 of CM019066.1, read as the reverse complement.
TTGCAAGGCATTTCTAGTTATCCTCAGTTTGAAAGGTTTTGTATCCTTTTGTGCCATAGTATGATTTTTTCCCCCCCATGTTGTGATGTTCTACAGACGACCCACACGTGCAGTATTCTGCAGTGAGCAGCTTTGTGTTCCTGAGATTCTTCGCTGCTGCAATCGTATCTCCTCATAGTTTTCACCTCCGACCGCACCACCCGGTGAGTAACATTACCATAGCTCATTAACACAAAGCTTTCAACTAGACGGGCTACCAGAATCTAAGATCTACATGAAATGGCTGTTAAAGTACACCTGACATGCTTACCCGCATCACCCAAGTACCCCTATGTCACCAGAGTATTTTCTATTGATGTAATATGACTTGAAAAGGTAAAGTAATTATAGATATATGTATTTATTTATTGCATATTTTTGAATGTGTTTGTCTGGAGTGCTCTCTCCGTGGTTTTGTTTTGTATTTTATTTTTGAGACGCACCCGCACTAAATGCTTAGTTAAGGCTGAGTGCAACCCCCCCCCCCATGTGATATATATATATATATATATCACAGAATGGCTGCACTCGGCCTGAATGTGTTTTATTTCATTTTTAAGGGGGCTTCTGCTCATAGAATCACCTTTAAAAATGCATGTTCAGGTTGAGTTCCTTGTTGCATGTTCTGTTTAAAGCTTGATCTGCCCGGATCCCAGGAAGATGCATGTCCCATGTCGGTAAGTATACCGCCAAAGAGTGGTTGTTATATGACCTGCCAGGGTATTCCATTAATGTTAAGGCAGGCTAATGTAACGTATGACCGGATCTTAGAACCAAATCTCTGCTTATTTTAAAGGCAGGTGGTTTTAAAAATTTTAAGCAGGTAGATTTGCTGATAATCCTTTTGAGTCATAATATTTTTTTAAATGTGAAAATGGTTTAAGACAAAGATCTGTAAATGTCTATTGATATTTGTATGTTACGATTTGTAAACTGCTGAGTTTGGCGGCAATAACTTTGCACCACGTGCTGCATGGCAGCTTCTCATCCCCCTTTATGCTTGGTGCAAGCTGTTCAGCTCATTAAAGATGGACTTTGTCAGGTTGAGGGGAGAAAGACCACAACTCTGCACGCAAGCAGTAGAAATGGCACGGAGCTAGGTGCATAACTAGTCCTCAATGGGTCCGTGGGCAAATTCTGTGCCTTCGCCCAACAGACCCTCTCACTTACTGTAGATTTGCCCATGCAAACACTAACATGCAGCATGTATTTGTGCACACACAGCTTATACCCACTTGCACATCATGCATTTATGCACACACAGTGTGGCAATCTTTTACCTCCCAGTACCCCATTATGCCTCCGTGACCATGACCGTCCACCCATTAACTCTGTAACCCATTTAGTCCCCATCAATTTCCAGTCTATTTTCTCTTGTCCCTGCTGGTGGTGCAGTTCAATTCAGGCATTTCTATGGGCAGCTAAGGGGGGGGGGGGGCTGCACAAGCTGCTAATAGGGAAGCTATTGAGGACCCTTTAAGTGCCCGGAGGAATGTCTCTGCTGATCTGTGGCAGCATCAGCCACAAGTTGCAGCTCGATCGAAAGCCCGCTTTGCTTTTTGGGGTACCAGTGTCACTCTACAGGACATGGTTGCAATTGTGAAGAGATAATATTGGGTTTCCCTTCGTATAATTTTTTTTTTTTTTTTGGCTTTGGCATCAAAACTTTGTCCACGTGCGTCTATCTTTTGGGGCCTGAATGACTCTGAGCTATATGAATGGTACACAGAACCCAGAAATATGTGGCGTTAAAATGTATCTACCTTGTGCTTTTTTTTAAGGAGTTTTCTGTCATTGGGAGGTTTTTGGGGCCTGAAGGAACGCACACACCACCACATCTTCCACTGTAAAAAGTGGTTTATATAAACACAACGTTGTTGTTCTGACCTGTAACCCTTATTTGCTGAGGTGGAGTCTATCTTGCCAGATCGTGAGATTCCAAGTTGCGTGCTTTTCACTGCCAAATAATTATTTAAACAATGATAATGATGATAATGATTCTTAAACTTTAAATTTAAGTTTCAGGAGGTGCCAAAATCTCGTATTCTGACTCTTATTTCCAAAACCATCCAGACCTTAGGAAGTGTTGGTAGTTTGTCAAAGAGCAAGTCTGTAAGTTTCCTTCATACCCTGCATAACATATTTGTGCTTGTTAAGCATTGGCATCTCTAAATCTCTCGCCCTTTTTCACAGTCAAACTTCAAAGAACCATTTATGTGCGACTTCTTTAAGATGTTCGATGAGGAAACCTACACATCGGCTGTTAAAAAGGTAATGTGACCCTTTCAAAATAAACATCTAGTTAAACAGACTAAAAAATGATAGAATTTTCAATTTTTTTGTGTGTTTTTAGTCTGAATTCATGCCGTTTTATTTTTACTTTCCTTTTAATGAGAGAGAATTCTATAGAGTAATCTTCCTTTTTTAAACCACATGGAAAACAAAGTGCTTTATAAAAACATTGTTGGCTACTGCATCACAGCATTCCATGATCAAGCAAGACCTTTAATGTCAACACACATAACTGAAGAAGACGGATTCCTGTCCATTATTTCCAGGTCCGTGTATGGATGTTGTTCTGTGGCATGGCACACAATTCCCAGTTCCAAATCCTGCCGTCAGACGGAATTCTGACGGAAATGGCAATTTTATAATCCTAGAAAAGATACGGCACATGTCCAATCCTAAACTATAAAGATTTATTTGTGCGCATTCATGTGACGACCTGACGCCTCTACAGCATTCACCTTCACAGTTAACCTTGCATGTTATGGACCACTTGTTTCTACACACACTTCTATGTATTGCTTTTAACCTGCAGTTTTTCTCTCAAAAGTTTTTAGAGGAAATCTCCTCCTCTACGGAAAGCAAAGAGCCAAGTGGAGTTAGTCAATCTGTTATCCTAAAAGAAGGGTAAGCCTTTGGGTCATTTGTGCTGTTTTCACTTTGTCATGTTGCAAATCTCATTCTCAAAAACTGCCTATACCTTGTGTCGATCCTTGTAACTTCTTCAACAGCATTTATACTCGCAAATGAATTCAATCAACTAGATTCGAACTAACCTTACGGAGTGTCAGCATAGAATTCAGAGAAATTTCCATGAACCCCTCCCCCAATAACCTAGTAAGATCAAAGGGGCGTGCAGGTCTAGAATTTGACAGTTAAACACTTTAATACTAGTAGACAGACTAGATAAACCAAAAGTTCTAAGAGTGGTAAATAACGTTTATTTTCTTGTTTTAAACTGTTTGATCTTTTCTGGCCACGCCTCTCAGGGGTGTATTTTCAGCTCCCACTTCCTGAATGTTATCCACCTCCTCCCCGCCACCTACTCCACCCATCAAAGTTCCACATGAACTAGCACAAGCTGTGCACGTGAAACCCTGTCCACGCTCAGGACCTCAGACTGAGGAACTGCATATTGGCATCTCTAAAACTGAGAGCAAAATGCACTCACCAGCTGACTCACCCACTGACACGCTCACTTGCGCTCTTTCACGGTTTACATACTCACTGTCTCACTCAAACTCTCACCGGTCACTCACTCCCATACCCTTTCTTGTGTTGTCCCTTGCGCTCCCGCTGATCCTCTTGTGTGCATCCTTTTTGACTAGGGCTCTCTTGCTTTATTTTGCGGTCTCCCTCTGTACCTTTTTCTTGCTGTTTTTTGCTGTTCCTTTCACTGCTGTCTTTTTTTTTTTCTCCCGGTGTGTACTGATGTCTTTCCTTCCCTGTCTCTGTAGTAGCTGGGGGTGAATGCGTTACTGATTGGAATTGCACTCCCCTCAGCTCACAGTGCAGGAGGGAGGAGGAGAAACTCAGTTGCACATGCTCAGGGCGTTGTATTTTTGTTTATGCATTCCGCAGAATGCACACTAGATTTGTGTGCCTCCTGCGGTTGGGGTGGAAAAACCTAAAAAAGAGCAGTAAAAATGAAAAAAATATCCTTTTACTTTTTATGCCTGCCTTTTGACCCTACTGACTTGAAAAGGCATTGCATATTTTAAAGGCAAAGCATAAATGTCCCTTTTTAAGAAAACAATTTTGTGGTGCTGCTCCAGATTAGGCTTTGATAGAACCCCACATAGAAAGCCACTAGATATCTTTACAGCACTGCAAACCTCCCAAAGAATTTAACCGGCTTTAACCCTGTGAGGGCTATCCTTGTATTTATAAATCTGTTTTAAAAAAATCAGTTTGCCATCGTAGCCAAAGATAAGTTGTTTGACCAATTGTGAATGTCCATAGGGCCATTATGGGTAATTTGTCATCACTCCTCCTGCATTGGTATTTTATTTGGTGTTTTTTTTTTTCTCCTGACAGTGACATGTACAAGCGCGCACAGGGGAGGAATCGCATCGGAAAGAAAAATTTCAAGAAGAGGTGGTTCTCCTTAACAAATAGAGAGTTTAGCTACCACAAGCAGAAAGGTAACACGTTTTTTGTTTTCTAACTTTTGCCGCCGGTTTTTGGCATCAATTATCTTAATGATGTAGTAGAAGCCTTAACACTTTTTCTATTTATTCCATCTGTGGTCTAGTTTATAGTTTGCTTGCAGGTGAAAGTAAAACATTAAAGTCGGGGCCACACGAATATACAGGAGAGCGGAAAGAACATCTGTGAAAACAGATGTTCCACGCACAGATGCCCTTGTGGCCGTACCCATGTTTGTGCACACAGCTCTACAAAGTGCGTGTGCTTTGTAGGCCCTTCTGACCTCCATCATAGTGCTTGGACAGGGACATAAAATCCACTTCAGTTTTTTAACTTGCGTTAAAAGTACACACAATACATAGTGTGGTCCTCGTGGCCGATCCACCGACAGAGGCTGGGAGGGGAAGGGAGTCACTACAGATGAACTTGATGCATCTGTGTGTCCCGAGCTATTGTGGTCCACAATTAACTTATGTTTGGATTGGAACGCCAACAGTTCTTAGAGTAGATGCTTGGTGGTGACCTAGACCTTAAATCTGCCTTCTAGGCTGTTAATACAGACGTTTTATTGGCAGTTGTGATGCCCATATCCTTATCCATATCCCCATATTCTTACCAGAACCTTTTTAGATCCTATGAGCACATTGTGAAGCTTGTTTAGAAAAGTTGTAGGAATATTAGAGTGATTTCAGTACAGTTTACTTGCTTGGTTGTAGCTTCATTAATGGGTTTTATCTATTAAATTTATTATAGTTGCACATGGATGTGGTATTTGCACACGCTACGTCCCTTATTGCCTTGAGAAAAGCCATGCAAACTGCTGAGAAATGCTGTCCACATATTACTAAAACTACAAAGCGTGACAACAGGAATGGATGGAAAGTAGACTCAAATTATAGTACAAATCCTTTTTTATTTTTAAAAATGGGAGAAGGGGGCAATCTTGTGAATGAACTTGGTCCTTACAATTACATTATGTGTTTTACTAGTTGTAAAGCCTGCCCAGAGGGCAGTCTATTGTGGATATACTGCCCCTGCTCATGTATACTGCCCCAGCTCGTGGATACTGCCCCAGCTCGTGGATATTGCCCCAGCACGTGGATACTGCCCCAGCACGTGGATACTGCCCCAGCACGTGGATACTGCCCCAGCACGTGGATACTGCCCCAGCTCGTGGATATTGCCCCAGCTCGTGGATACTGCCCCAGCACGTGGATACTGCCCCAGAACGTGGATACTGCCCCAGCACGTGGATACAGCCCCAGCACGTGGATACTGCCCCAGCACGTGGATACTGCCCCAGCACGTGGATACTGCCCCAGCACGTGGATACTGCCCCAGCACGTGGATACTGCCCAGCACGTGGATACTGCCCAGCACGTGGATATTGCCCCAGCACGTGGATTGATACTGCCCCAGCACGTGGATTGATACTGCCCCAGCACGTGGATACTGCCCCAGCACGTGGATACTGCCCAGCACGTGGATACTGCCCAAGCACGTGGATACTGCCCAAGCACGTGGATACTGCCCCAGCACGTGGATACTGCCCCAGCACGTGGATACTGCCCCAGCACGTGGATACTGCCCCAGCACGTGGATACTGCCCCAGCACGTGGATACTGCCCCAGCACGTGGATACTGCCAGCACGTGGATACTGCCCCAGCACGTGGATACTGCCCCAGCACGTGGATACTGCCCCAGCACGTGGATACTGCCCCAGCACGTGGATACTGCCCCAGCACGTGGATACTGCCCCAGCACGTGGATACTGCCCCAGCACGTGGATACTGCCCCAGCACGTGGATACTGCCCCAGCACGTGGATACTGCCCCAGCACGTGGATACTGCCCCAGCACGTGGATACTGCCCCAGCACGTGGATACTGCCCCAGCACGTGGATTGATACTGCCCCAGCACGTGGATTGATACTGCCCCAGCACGTGGATTGATACTGCCCCAGCACGTGGATTGATACTGCCCCAGCACGTGGATTGATACTGCCCCAGCACGTGGATTGATACTGCCCCAGCACGTGGATTGATACTGCCCAGCACGTGGATTGATACTGCCCCAGCACGTGGATTGATACTGCCCCAGCACGTGGATTGATACTGCCCCAGCACGTGGATTGATACTGCCCCAGCACGTGGATTGATACTGCCCCAGCACGTGGATTGATACTGCCCCAGCACGTGGATTGATACTGCCCCAGCACGTGGATTGATACTGCCCCAGCACGTGGATTGATACTGCCCCAGCACGTGGATTGATACTGCCCCAGCACGTGGATTGATACTGCCCCAGCACGTGGATTGATACTGCCCCAGCACGTGGATTGATACTGCCCAGCACGTGGATTGATACTGCCCCAGCACGTGGATATTGACCCAGCTCGTGGATATGGCCCCCCCCTCGTGGATATGGCCCCCCCGCTCGTGGATATGGCCCCCCCGCTCGTGGATATGGCCCCCCGCTCGTGGATATGGCCCCCCCGCTCGTGGATATGGCCCCCCGCTCGTGGATATACTCACCTACATCGGCCCTCCAGCGATGGCGGTCCCGCGTCCCGCTTCCAGCGTCCTCTCTCGCTCCGTTGGTCGCCGGGATGACGTCACGAAAGCCTTTGACCCCCGGGGTCAAAGGCTTTCGTGACGTCATTCCGGCGAACAACGGAGCGAGAGAGGACGCTGGAAGCGGGACCGCCATCGCTGGAGGAGCTAAGGGCCGATGTAGGTGAGTATGTGTAGGCAACATCCCCCTACATTGGCCCGGAGCCTCAGCGGTGGCTGTCGTAGGCTGCTCGGCCGGCCTCCAGGCTTAGGCGAGCCCCCGGCTCGGCTGGGCCTGTAGGCCCAAGCCAAGCCGGGGGCTCGCCTGAGCCTGGAGGCCGGCCGAGCAGCCTGCGACAGCCGGAGGACAGTCACCGCTGGAGCTCAGGGCTAATGTAGGTGAGTATGTGCTCTCCACACCCACCCTGCTTACTCGGCCGGTATCCAAGCTTAGGCGAGCCCCCGGCTTGGGCCTAGAGGCCCAGCAGAGCCGGGGACTCGCCTGAGCATGGAGGCCGGTCGAGTTGCATGCTCAAACGTCCTCCAGGCTTAGCGGAGTCCCCGGCTCGGCTGGGCCTCTAGGCCCAAGCCAAGCCGGGGGCTCGCCTGAGCCTGGATGCCGACCAAGCTTAGGCGAGCCCCCGGCTTGGCGTGGGCCTAGAGGCCCAGCCGAGCCGGGGACTCGCCTGAGCCTGGAGGACGCCCGAGCATGCAACTCGACCGGCCTCCATGCTCAGGCGAGTCCCCGGCTCGGCAGGGCCTCTAGGCCCAAGCCAAGCCGGGGGCTCGCCTAAGCTTGGATACCGGCCGAGCAAGCAGGGTGTGTGTGTGTAGAGCACATACTCACCTACATCGGCCTCGAGTCCTCCACCGGTTCCACACATACTCACTGACATCGGCCCTTAGCTCCTCCAGCGATGGCGGTCCCGCTTGCAGCATCCTCTCTCTCTCCGTATCGGCCCTGAGCTCCAGCGGTGACCTCCTCCGGCCGAGCAGGCTGCTCGCCGGCCTCTACGCTTAGGCGAGTCCCCGGCTCGGCTGGGCCTGTAGGCCCAAGCCAAGCCGGGGGCTCGCCTAAGCCTAGAGGCCCGCCGAGCAGCCAGCGGCAGCTGGAGGAGGTCTCCGCTGGAGCTCAGGGCCGATTTTGGGGTGTATTTTTTTTGGGAACTTCGGCCCCGATCCTCCAGCGGTGACCTTCTCCGGCTGCCGCTGGCTGTTCGGCGGGCCTCTAGGCTTAGGCGAGTCCCCGGCTCAGCTGGGCCTGTAGGCCCAAACCGAGCCGGGGGCTCACCTAAGCCTAGAGGCCGCCGAGCAGCCAGCGGCAGCCGGAGGAGGTCTCCGCTGGAGCTCAGGGCCGATTTTGGGGTGTGTTTGTTGGGAACTTCGGCCCCGATCCTCCAGCGGTGACCTTCTCCGGCGGCTGCTCGGCGGCCCTCTAGGCTTAGGCGAGTCCCCGGCTCGGCTGGGCCTGTAGGCCCAAACCGAGCCGGGGGCTCGCCTAAGCCTAGAGGCCCGCCAAGCAGCCAGCGGCAGCCGGAGGAGGTCTCCGCTGGAGCTCAGGGCCGATTTTGGGGTGTGTTTGTTTGGGAACTTCGGCCCCGATCCTCCAGCGGTGACCTTCTCCGGCTGCCGCTGGCTGCTCGGCGGGCCTCTAGGCTTAGGCGAGTCCCCGGCTCGGCTGGGCCTGTAGGCCCAAACCGAGCCGGGGGCTCGCCTAAGCCTAGAGGCCGCCGAGCAGCCAGCGGCAGCCGGAGGAGGTCTCCGCTGGAGCTCAGGGCCGATTTTGGGGTGTGTTTGTTTGGGAACTTCGGCCCCGATCCTCCAGCGGTGACCTTCTCCGGCTGCCGCTGGCTGCTCGGCGGGCCTCTAGGCTTAGGCGAGTCCCCGGCTCGGCTGGGCCTGTAGGCCCAAACCGAGCCGGGGGCTCGCCTGAGCCTGGAGGCCCGCCGGCAGCCGGAGGACGGTCACCGCTGGAGGATCGGGGCATCTGGCCGTGTAAACACACGGTAGCTGCGCGCGGCTCGTGCCGTTTTTTTTTTTTTTTTTTTTTTTTCACGCGGCCGGCACGCGCAGCTACCTGTGTGTTCTAACGGCCGCTTTCAAATGTCCGTCGCGCATGCGCAGTAGGGTTTTGGCGACGGACAGTTTTTAGCTTATCCTTTTATAGTATAGATGTGCTTCTTGGGCCTTATGCTTACAAAGCAGATTGGAAAGGTAGACTACAATAGTGCTAGTCTTTTTACAATGCTACAGTTAAGTCCAAATATATTTGCACACATGTGCATTTTTCATACTTTTGGCTCTGTATGCCACCAGAATTTTTTTTAAATGAAACAATCAAAATAAATTTGAAGTTCATACTTTCAGCTTTAATTCAAGGGGTTGACCATAAATATCAAGTACAAATCTTACGAACTGCAACAATTTTTATACACAGACACCCCCCCCCCCCATTTTCAGGTGCTCAAATGTAATTGGACAAATGATCTCAAAAATGAACATTTTATTTATGATTTATGTTTTGTTGAATCCTTTACTGGCAATGACTGCCTGAAGTCTGGAAACCATGGACATTAACAAAGACTTTGCTTCCTGCTTTCTGACGTTTTGCCAGGCTCTAACTGCAGCTGTTGTTTCTTTGTGGCTCTTTCTGACTTTAGTTTTGCCTTCAAATGAAATGCTGCTCAGTTGGGTTGAGATCAGGTGATTGACTCGGCCATTGCAGAATATTATACTTCTTTCCTTCAAAAACTCCTGGGTTGCTTTTGCTGTGTGTTTTGGATCATTGTCCATCTGTACTGTGAAGCACCGTCCAATCAACTTTGCTGCAATTGGCTGAATCTGGACTGACAGAATATCTCTAAACACTGCTAAATTCATCCAGCTACTTCTGTCACCTCATCAATAATTACCAATGACCCAGTGCCACTGGAAGCCATGCATGCCCATGCCATCACACTGCCTCAACCATGTTTTACAGATGTCATTGTGTGCTTTGGATCATGAGCTGTTCCAAGCCTTCTCCACACATTTTTCTTCCCATCATTCTGGTACGGATTACTCTTGTTTTCATTCGTCCAAAGAATGCTTTTCCAGAACTGCTCTGGGTTTTTAGAATTTTTTATTTTTTTGGGCAAAATCTAATCTGACTTTTCTATTCTTCAGGCTTATGAATGGTTTGCACCTTGTGGTGAACCCTCTGTATTTGCTCTAGTAAAGTCTTCTCTTGTAGACTATGACAATGATACGTCCACCTCCTGGAGCGTGTCCTGCATTTGTATGTATGTTATGGGATTTTCTTTACCATAGAGGATCCTGCGATCATCCACCACTGTTGTCTTCCATGGATGTCCAGGCCTTCTTGTTGCTGAGCTCCCCAGTGTGTTCTTTCCGCAGAACTTACCAAACTGTTGTTTTGGCACCTAATGGTGGTTCTATCTCGTCTGATTGCTTGGCTTTGATTTTGAAGCCTTGCAATGGTTTGTTTCACTTGCATGGACAGCTCCTTTTGAACGCATGATGTAGCTTCACAGCAATTGATTCCAAATGCAAATACCACACTTGGAATCAACTCCAGACCTTTTACCTGCTTAATTGATGAGGAAATAATGGAGTAGCCGATACCTGGCCATGAAACCGCTTTTGATTCAATTGTCCAATTACTTTTGGTCCCTTGAAAAAGGGGGGATGGCTACTCTTAAGAGCTGTAATTCCTAAACCCTTCCTCTAATTTATTTATAAAGTATTTTACCAGGAAGGATACATTGAGATTTCTCTAGTTTTCAAGTATGTCCTCGGTTCGAGAACATTGAAATGTTAGTCGTTACAGAAATACAAAGTAATAAAATACAAGATATTAAAAACACAAATATACAGATAACAGAAAATAAATATGTAGGAGATATAGTCACTGTTACAGGTTTACAGGTGCATTCTGTATTGAGGTATGTTAATAGGGAGCTCTTGAGTGACTTAAGACTGGGGGAAGATTTGATGGCATCTGGGAGGTTATTCCATAATTGCGGTGCTCTGTAGGAAAATGATGATTGAGCCACTTTCTTTCTTTTTGTATTGTGATATTGCAAGTAAGGTACCGGTCCTGGATGAAAGTTTATAGGATGAGGGTACTGCTAGGGGAAGCAGCCTATTCAGGTAGGGTGGCAGCTTCCCCGACAAGCTCTTAGGCTGGGGTCAGACCAGCGCACTTTTAACGTGCGTTCTGACGCACATAATTACGGCCGCACTAGCAGCAGATGACGGGCAATGACGGACAATATACGATGTACGGCCGCACAAAAGTCCGGCCGTGCAACGCAAGTGGAATTTGAACGCATTTTTCTGAGAACGCTGAACCGCTAGTACTGACGTACTGAGTGCGCAGCTGCGGCATAGCGGCGTGTGTGCGTGATTAGGAGATGTCAGACACTGCTAATGTCCAGCCTACATAACGCCAGATGCAAAAAGAGTTTTATTGACGATCCGTACAAAATCACGCCCGAAAATGCGCGTCGTCTGACCGTTTTTGCGCATTCCGTGAAAAAATACGTCAATGCGTTTGGACGCACTTTTTCACGTTTGCGGGGAAAAATGCTTTCGTCTGACCCTAGCCTTAAACACCAGGTTGGAAAGGTGAAGGATGTACAAACCCTCAAATTAATCCTGAGAGTGCATTTTCAGCCCATATCCATTATATTGCTATAGCTTTAAAAAAAATATATATATCTCCATCCAGGGGGAGAGCACACCAAGAATCACATACAAAGCGAACAGCAGCAGCCTTATACCTTAAGCTCTGTTGAAAAAAATGGTGGAAGTATATTTCGCAATTGATGGCCATGAATTGCTTAAGCCTGCCAACAGCAACCATGTGTTCCGCCCCTGGCAGGTACCTATTCTGCCAACCTAATGACTGCCCTTATGGGATCAACTGCTTGAGATGCACCCACACTGAATGCTTAGTTTAGGTTGAGTGCTGCCCCCCCCCATGTAGTGTGTGTATCTCCAGGGAGAGGGCACTCCAGTCAACACATTCAAAAACCAGCAACAACTTCATGCATATAAAATTGAACCAGAGTTTGCCTTTTGCAAGGTACTGAAATCTAAGCTTTGTTGAAAAATGGCGGAAATTTAGTTTGTAATGGATGGCCATGAATTGCTTTAAGCCTGCCAACAACGTCCATTTAAACCACCTGCTGTCAGGTCCTAATCTGCTAACCTAATGCCTGCTCTTATGGGATAAACTCAATTACCGGGGACCAAGTCCATTCTGGAGCTCCCTGCAGCTCAAGGTTAAATAGAACCTGTAGACGGAGCAGCCATTAGGATATATATAACTCCTATCACGAGTATAGCAGTCTGGAGTGAACATGTCACGGAGCCTAGGGGTTCGAGGGCCAATCAGGACCAAAAAAGAAAGCCATGGTGGCACACCCCGAAACCCCCAAAATAATAATAATAATAATAATAGAAAGGAAAAGAAAGAAAAATAAAAGGGAGAGGGGATGGGAGGGGGGAATGGGTCCATTGTCTTCGATAGGTCTGGCACCAACTAATCAGAAAAGCCGCAAATGGGGAGGGGGGAGAAAAAACAGTCAACGCAGAGGGGACACACATATCCCGTATATGGGGACAGCAACCGAACGAGGTGCAGTAAGTTCCGAAGATAGGCGGCGTTGAGGTGCCACAAAAATGACTCCATGGGGATAAAACATAGGCAGAATATCATCCCGTGTCTCTATAGTGCCCCCAGCTCAGTCCGTTGCAATCGGTGTTGGAGGTGTACCAGTCCGCTGGTCATCATCAGGGTGGCCCGAAGTGACCGGGAGCAGACCCAGAGTGCAAAGTTGACCCTCCGCCTCAGTCAGCGAGGTAGCCACCAATGCACATCCATCTCGTGGGGAGAGTATAAGGGATCCAGAAGGGCCCCATTTATAGCCAATGTCTCGAGCACGGAGGAGGGTTGTAATCGGCCGACACTGACGCCGTGCAGCCAGCACCAGGAAGGGGATATCTCGATAGAGTGCGATGCTTGCTCCTTCGAAGGAGACCGCAGGAACATTCCGCACCGCCCAGAACAGCATAGAATGCAGGGTAATGTCTCGCAGGGTGATGAGGACGTCGCGCGGCGCCTTCGCCGGCTTCCGTTGCAGCCTTCCGAACACGGAAGGCCTGGAGGACAGAGTCCTGTAGGTGCTCCGACTGACCGAGAACCGCCCCCAGGAATCTCTTGGTATACTGCAGCAGCTCCGGATCAGTGATATTCTCCGGTATGCCTCGTAGCTTCACGTTGCGCCTCCTGTGCCTCGACTCCAATGCCACCACTGCCTCGCGGAGACTTCTCACCTGGACCTGTAGAGCTCTCACCGATGAAGAGGTAGCAGCCTGTACATCCTCCATCCCCTGCGTGCGAGTCCGAAGGTCGTCCACCTGGACCTGAGTCTCCGTGACCGCCGCACCCAGGGACTGGAAATCCGCCTGCCACGATCTCCTGGCATCCTCCAACAAGTTGCGGATATCAGCTTTAGTGGCGGGAAGCGCATCCTCTCCCAGGCCCAGCGGTGCTGCACGTGCCGCAGAGGTGGCCGCCATCTCCTCCAGCCGCGTCGGAGCCCCAGACTCCGGCGCAGAGCTTGTCGGCAGCCTCCGCCCCACACCCCCGCCAAGCGAAAGTCTGATGTCTGGGGTGCCGGGATCCTCACCGGCGCCACCGGCTTTAGGCTTCTTCCCCATGCTGAGAAGCAGCGGCTCAGTGCGGGGTGATAAAGCGCGCCAACTCCTGGCTCTCAATATGGCCGCCGGCCGAGGAAAGAACCACGCAGCGGCTTGTTCGCCTAATGCAAGTCCAGAGGGGGGGGGGGAGATCAGACAGGCTCCGGAACGTCTGTACCTGTTGGCCGACGGCTGTATGTCATTGCAAGGTGGGTAGCTCGATCCAGATACACCCAAAGGCCGCAGGAAAAGTAAGAGGGATCGGAGCTCCACTTCGGCACGTCCGTCTCAGTCCGCTGCCGGCCACACCCCCCCCCCAACTAGTAGATTTAGTAGCGGTTACTGAGACATGGTTCAGTGAGAAAAATAACTGGGACATAACCATACCGGGGTACTCTTTTTATATAGAAAAGACAGAAGGTAGGAAAGGAGGAGGAGTGGCCCTGTATGTGAAAAACAACATAAAAACGAACCAAATAAAGTGAGTGAGGTGAACATAGTCAGTTTGGGTTACGCTAACATTTGGTAATCATACAGTAGCTCGTGTAGGTGTGATCTTTAGACCCCCATGACAAGTAGAAGAACTAGATAATCTGCTAGTGGAGGAAATAGTCAAAATGACAATGAAAGGGGAAGTTATTATCATGGGGACTTTAATCTTCCTGAAGTGAACTGGAAAACCAAAATAGCTGGGTGCACCAGGAATACAAATATTCTAAACTCCCTACTGGGATTATCTCTAACACATGTAGTTGAGGAGCCGACCCGTAAAGAGGCCATATTGGATTTAATACTCACAAATGGAGGTTTGGTATCAGACGACGTTGTAGGTGAAAATTTGGGATCTAGTGATCACCAGTCAGTATGGTTTAATATAAGAACAGGGATGGAGCCGCACCACACAAAAACAAAAGTTTTAGACTTTAAAAAAACAGATTTTTCTAAAAAGAGATTTTGTGTGAAGGAGTCATTATCAGACTGGAGAGGTTTAAAGGGAGTCCAGGAGAAATGGGATTATTTAAAGGAGGCATTATTGAAGGCCACAAGCATTCGGCTTGTTAGCAGAAACAAAAAAGGGAAGAAACCACTGTGGTACTCTACAAAACTCCAAAATAGTGACGAACAAAAAGATAGCATTCACTAATTATAAAAAAAACTCAGAGCGAAGAAGATAGGCAAACCTATAAGATTAGGCAGAAAGAGGCAAAGCAATTTATAAGAGCTTCCAAAGCACACGCAGACGAGAAAATGGCTCAGTCAGTAAAAAAGGGGGACAAAACATTTTTTAGATGCATAAACGAGAAAAGAAAAGTAAAACAAGGATTAGTTAGATTAAAAACAAAGGAAGGAAGGTATGTAGAAGAAGATAAGTCTCGCTGACTGCCTCAATGAATATTTTTGTTCAGTCTTTGCAGAAGGAAAGGGACCTCAGGAGGAAACAGTAACGAGACATTTATATAACAGTTTACAGAGGAGGAGGTTCTACAGCAGCTGTCTAAAGTAAAGACAAATAAGTCAATGGGGCCTGTTGGGATCCACCCTAAATTATTAAAAGGGCTCAGTGGTGTAATAGCAAAACCGTTAACAAGGATTGGTTATATAAATCTGTTAACGAGAGTCGTCCCAGAAGACTGGAAATTAGCAAATGTTGTGCCCATTTACAAGAAGGGTAGTAGGGAGGAATCGGGGAACTATAGGCCAGTTAGTCTTACGTCAGTAGTGGGGAAATTAATGGAAACCATGTTAAAGGAAAGGATTGTTGAACATCTAAAAACACATAGATTACAGGATCAGAAACAACATGGGATTACCTCAGGGAGATCATGCCAAACTAATCTTATTGATTTTTTTTGATTGGGTAACAAAAATAATAGACGCTGGGTGGTGCAGTAGACATTGCTTATTTAGATTTCAGTAAGGCTTTTGATACTATTCTGCATAGAAGGCTTATCAATAAATTGCAATCTTTGAGATTGGATTCCAATATTGTTGAATGGATTAGGCAGTGGCTGAGTGACAGGCAACAGAGGGTTGTGGTAATGGAGTTTATTCGGTGCAAGGTCTTGTTACCAGTGGGGTACCTCAGGGGTCAGTACTTGGACCCATTCTCTTTACCATTAATACCTTCTGCAATATCGCTAATAAAAATATTAAAGTATGTCTTTTTGCTGATGACACAAAGATTTGCAACAGGGTTGATGTTCCTGGAGGGATCTGCCAAATGACAAATTATTTAGGTAAACTAAAAAAATGGTCGGAGTTGTGGCAATTGAGTTTTAATGTGGATAAGTGCAAGATAATGCACCTGGGACGTAAAAACCCAAGGGCTGAATATAGAATATTTGATACAGTCCTAACCTCAACATCTGAGGAAAGGGATTTAGGGGTTATTATTTCAGAGGATCTAAAGGTAAGTAGTCAATGTAATAGAGCAGCAGGAAATGCTAGCAGAATGCTTGGTTGTGTAGGGAGAGGTATTAGCAGTAGGAAAGAAGTGCTCATGCCACTGTACAGAGCACTGGTGAGACCTCACTTGGAGTACTGTGTGCAGTACTGGAGACCGTATCTCCAGAAGGATATAGACACCTTAGAGACAGTTCAGAGAAGGGCTACTAAAATAGTGTACGGCTTGAAGGAGAAAAGTTACCAGGAAAGGCTTAATGATCTTAACATGTATAGCTTGGAAAAAAGACGAGACAGAGGAGATATGATAGAAACATTTAAATACGTAAAGGGAATCCACAAGGTAGAGGAAGGGAGTATATTTAAAAGGAAACAAAGTAGCAAAACAAGAGGACATAGTCTTAGATTAGAGGGGCAAAGGTTTAAAAGTAACATCAGGAAGCATTATTTTACTGAGAGGGTGGTGGATACATGGAACAGTCTTCCAGTTGAAGTGGTAGAGGCCAAAACAGTGATTTGAATTTAAGCAAGCATGGGATAGGCATAAGGCTATCCTAAACAAAAGATAAATCCAGGTAAAGTATCCCTGTAATTGGGTAGACTAGATGGGCCGAAAGGTTCTTATCTGCCGACATTTTCTAGGTTTCTAACTATAGGTTTAATCTCACAACTTCTTTGACAGATAAGGATCCAGTATTCAGCGTTCCCATCAAAAATGTCATGGCTGTCGAGAAACTGGATGAAAGTGCCTTCAATAAAAATAATGTAAGTCACAATCTCGGCATAAGTGCACTGAATCACTTGTGGTCTCATGTCGTGTCCATTGGCAGAATGTCGTCTTTGAAAGCAACTTTAGCATTGTAGCTCGCTGATGTCCAAATGGGGCAGGCTTCCTTCTGTCAGTACAAATACTGTGAAGGCTCTAGGCCACAATGCACAGTTTGACATTCTGTTTACTTGTATCTAATGAATGGAAGCCAATATTGGCTTGAATTTGGCGCCATCATCTGTGTTTGGAGAGAGTGTTGTCTTAGATGCTGGTCTTGCCCAGATGACATTCGTGTTCATCCATGATCTGGAAACCTCTCCAATTATATACTCTATTGAGATAACTTGAAATAACCAGCGTTATTGATTGTAGAGAGTTTATTTGCTTTTGGAGAAGCAGCCCTGAGTTTTTACTTATTCACAAGATCCCAAAATGTGTCCTTAAACTTCCTTTTACATCTGTGCTTCGTGAATCTGTTGCATGCATAAAAATAGGATGGTAGATCTGAAATGTTTTGGAGTGGTTGGTGTAGGCTGTCATTTTAATTACTTTTTTTAATGGTTTCAACATGTTTAGATTATATATATTGTTCAAGGTTTTTCTACCTGATATCAAGTTATTATTCTCTGTGCATGGTCTTTGGGTTTGTACATGCAGTTATAAATCTCTGCTGACTTGAGTTCCCTGCCTAATAAAAGTTGTTCTTCTCCCAGATGTTCCAGGTGATATTTTGTGAGAAGCCTCTCTACATCCAGGCCAGCAATTGTGTAGAAGCAAATGAGTGGATAGAAATATTGAATCGAGTAAGCCTTCGGAATCAGAGGAGACTCAACAAGTTCCATCCCTCTGCATTTGTCAATGGTAGCTGGCTTTGCTGCAAGGCACCCCAGGAAAGCGGCGCAGGCTGTCGCCCATGTACTATGTGAGTAATCGGAGGGCAATCAAAGTATCTTGATGTCAGAAAGAACTTGGAACGATGTAAAAGGGAATTGGCTGTTTGTGCCTGCTAATCTCATCAGCGCTCATGGTGGTTGTTCTCTCATGTATTTGCATAATTTCTTTACACTCAGCACTAGCATGCTATGTGTGTCTTTCACAGATATAAAGAGTGTGTGTGTATATATATATATATAATATATATATATATATATATATAATTCAAGGAATCTAGATTTACTTAAATGTCGGACCATCGGCAGTGCTGACAAGTTCAGCAGGCACTTACTCTTTGGCACTCTTCACCTCTCACTCATAATAATGGGTCTTGTTAGTTTCTGCCAGCTATTCGCCAACTTGGCGGCCTTTTTCTGCATCATGTGAACTGTTTTCATGTTTTTCTCTATTTTTTCCTATCCTCTTTACCACTTCTGTAAATTTTCCCTCCAACATTGTCATTAGTATTGTGCCGGTAGCACTTAGTAAATGTTCTACCACACATACAGGGTTATTCAGAGAGTGGTGAAAACCAGGAGAAGAGAACAATCTAGACCAAATAGCCGATTTGGAAAGTGAGATAAATGGGAGAATTTTTCTGGTTTGACTATTTTGACCTAGAATTTTCACTTTTCCAGTCATTCTCCTGGTCTTCACCTCTCTCTGAATAACCCGGTCAGAGGGATTTGTTGTGCCTGTGTATATAGTGAAGCTTCCTGTAAAACGTAATTTCCTCTATTCAGAACTTGTGAACAATAATGCCATCATATACTGTATGTCTACAGGATACTTGTATGTTTTAAATGTCAAAAATGTCCTCTCCATCTGTCAGGCCGCCAGCTACTACAAAATAGTCTTTTCTGTTCTCATGCTCAATAGTTCCCCATTCAGTCATACCCGATTAGCCGCTACATGATTTTAGTATGCTTATTAAACCTTGTGCTGTATATGATGGCAAATGTTTACCCTAATAATGCACTACTGCTTTTAAAGTAAGTAGCTGCTATTGTACAGTACAATAAATTGTACTCTTTTCTCGCGTGGCTGAAATGAACAAGCTCCTCTTGCCAAATGCTTGGATACCCCTTTTTAGTTACCTTGCTTTTGCTAAAAAATACATGTTTCAGTAATGTTCAAAAAAAAAGGAGTCTGCTTCAGAGATTGCTGCTAAATGCACCAAATACAGTACAGCTTTTCTTGTTTTGCAGAAGCTTCTTGGCTCCCCCGAGCTACTAATTTGCTGTAGAGGCACAACCGTTAATTTTATTCCCAGCTTTAGACAGCTGTAATTCTATCCAAGGATGTTCTTAGCTGTCAAACAAAAATAACAGAATATCTATATCCCACGTTCCTAATGCAACGTGATACTTTATCGTCTTTTGCATGTACGTTGTTGCCAGTTAAACCCAACATAACCCTATTTATCACAATTCCCATGCCAACTGATTTTTTTTTTTTAACCCCATACATTCATCGTCTAGAAACACTATCAGGGTTATTCGGAAAGAGGTGAAAACCTTGAGAATGACTGGAGAATTGAAAATTGTAGGTCAAAATAGTCAAACCAGAAAAATTCTCCCCTTTATCTCACTTTCCAAATTGGCTATTTGGTCTAGATTGTTCATTCTCCTGGCAATTTTCATGGTTTTCACCTCTCTGAATAGCCCTGTATGACAGTCTGTTTTTTTTGGGGGGGGGGGGTTGAATTTCTTTCTTTGTTTTGTCTTGTATAACCCCATGCCTCATATCACAGCCATGACACAGGAATGCGATAAAACGAATATCCCAGCAGCTGTGTCCTGAGCTGTTCTGTGCCGGGTACAGCATGTAATGAACTCATCAATACCTCTCCGAGTAAGTCAAGGTGCTTTTTCAAGGGTCCTGTCTTCACTTTGCAGAGATGTTCCAGCTGACGTTGCGTTGGATATTGATGGAGATCGTGAGTGTGAGAGGATCTATTCTCTCTTCAGCAAAAACATTGCAAAACTCCATAAAATGGAAGGTAACGGACCCATTACAACTCTAGATCTAATACATATCGGAGCAGATGAAACCAGACCTTGGGTCTTTCAATAGTGTGCACAAGACACAACTGAAGTCGGCTTTATCCAGTAATAATGTGACATGCAGATCACTAGTTAATATTCATACACTTTATTAGGTTTTTTTGTTCGTTTTTTTAAAGTTAAAAGTTTAATCCGCTCAGCTGGCGCGGAGGCCAACAGGAAGAGTCTTGAACTGGAGCAATTCACACATGCTCAGACAGCTCTGGATTTGCTACTTTTTGTTTATTAGTGGATAAATGCAGTCTTTCAGCTGTTGCATGATAAAGGAAGGAGAACACGAACCGTTAAAAGGTCGCTTCTCTTCCTCAAAGTGTTCCTTTGCAAAGTTAATATTTGTGATGCTGAGGAGTTGTTTTAATATCCCATGAGGGTTATTCAAAGTGTGGTCGTTTACCAAAAATTGCCGTCTGTTTCAACTGTGGCCAACACTGGCGTTTCACAAAGATAAAATCCAAATGGTGGCATAAGATGCAGCTTCACAGTGAAACCTCCTTTGGTTGTTTGGATCTCTCTTTTGTGGCATGACGTTAATTTTCGCTGTTATTTACATCAGAAAACACCAACACTCTGAATAACCCCAGTTGGGAATTTTTATCTGTTGTGGCTGCTTGACCAGGTTCAATAGAAAAATTTATCTAGGAGCTGAAGCTGCTCGGTAGCCACAATAATTTTTCCAAGCATCCCAGAAGTTATTCTAGCAATATCCTTGTATGCTCCTTTCTGCATTTGGCGATATCCTTCTGACATTGTGCACATTTTGTGTGGGCTAGGAGCCACTAGGTGAAGTCCTGCTAATATTGAGTCCAAAACCGTGTGATTTAAATAATGGAAGAGGTTAATGCAGCAATGCCATCAAATGCAAAACAAAACTAACAAATGATTACTAAGGCAATGAACAGTAATTCTACCCTGCTCTCATGAATGTCATGTCATGTTATCAAAATTCTTTACAGGGAAAAGAAAATACAATAGTACCTCTGTTATGTAAATAGACGTATCCGTAGTATCACACGAGCCAATAGCACCAAGGTTGGGCTGATGTTTGGGTCAGAGTGGTTTGTGATTTACATTTCCCATGGCTTGGAGTCTTGGGAAATTTTAAGTCTTAATCATCTGCCCAGATTTGGTCTGTATCTGCATGGTTCCTTAACCTGACAGGAATATGCTTTTTTTGTAGAAGATGGATGCACGTACCCTTATTCAAGCCCAAACAATTTATTAGACGGTGTTAAATGTTTAGAAACTGTTGAGACCAAGTGGTGTGCAGCAAACGCCTTCAATAGCCTTGTTTTAGTAATTGAGTTACTCCTCTGCCTCCCAGGTTCACCAGGCTGAGAAATGGGTTTATAAAGGTGTCTATACCATACATTTAGGCTAGTGTCAGACGAGCGTCTTTGGAGAGCGGAAGGAACGTCGGTGAGAGTGGACGTTCCTTCCACTCGATGTCCGTCTGGCCACCTTGCTGAGCGCACTCAGTGTGCTCAACGCTGCAAAGCGTGAGCCTCCTATGGAGGATCGGGCTTTGCAGCTCCGTCAACGTGCGTCCTAGCGCTTTGTCAGAGAGGCTTGGATAACGGACGCTTGTTGTGCGCATGTGTGACAGACCCCGTTGCAGCGTCACAACGGTTAGCATGTCCGTACGGGCACACATAGCGCACTCATCTGACGACCGCCTAAGACTTAATTTTACATTAAAAGTTGTTCAAAGTCGACAGCATGTACACTGCTTTATATTTGTTTTATACAGGCTGCCAATGTTTAAGCCTTAATGGAATACTCCAAAATGACCCCCTCCCCCTTTCCTCTTAATTGGGCAGATGCTGCGGACATCTTCCCAATTATTTATTTATTTTTTTTACCTGTTTTTGATGAAAATACTCTTTTCTTCCCTCAGTGGTGCGCTGTTGATATTCAGCTCAGGGCTTTCAAAATCTAGAAGTTTTTGCAGCTTCTTATGCAATTTGCAAAGCATACATAACGTACACAATTTGCGTAGTATACGTTGCGTATCTCGAGCAATTTGCATGCCTGCAGGAAATGACTTGGCATTGCACAGCGGTATCAGCCAAGCGGGACTGGAGGGGAGGACGATGGCATTCCACGCATCCTGTCCACTTGAAATCCCTTTAGTGGTCAGGGTGCGTAGTGTCCCTTTTAATAACATCAGAAATCTGTCAAGTGCAGCACCACGATGTTTCAGTAACTGAATGGTTTTTTTTTTTTTTTTTTTTTTTCTGCAGAGGCTTGTGGAACTATTGCAGTGTATCAGGGACCACAAGAAGAACACAACGATTACCATTTCACTATAGAAGATTCTGTGGAAACCTTCAAGACTCTGACGCAAATTAAAACGGTCATTGAGAAACTCAATGAGCCCCATGACAGGCATAAGAAGAGGTCAATTAATGCTAAATATGGCAGCCAGTGAGTATTGTGCTTGAGTTGGTAGATGGTTAATTGTACAGAAACAACTTTGCATTACACATTTCCTACAAATTCGCTCCAGTTTGTTACACTGCTGATTGTGCGTTTCAAGCTGTATTTCTGGATTATAACCTCCAGTATGGGAGTGTAATGGAGCTATTGGTCTGCTTCCATTGATTTTTATTAGTGCATCTGTACTGCCCAGGAGTACTTTGTTTACGATATCTCATCAGGTAGTAGATATTGGTCTTAAACAATAATGTGCTGTCTCGTCCCTTGAGAGATCGCAGTGTAGCCTTTCCTTGCTTGAGCGATGAGCAACATCATAAGTGCATTCAGTTGCTCAGCCGCTGCAAGTGCTAAATTAGCAACTTGTCACTGAACGCTTTGCAGCAGCTCAGCACTGCTAACTTAGCACTTGCAGCGAGGTGGAGAGGTGCTGCGGGGTTAGCTGAGTGTGACGTAGGAAAGATGGCTGCCTCCACACAGCAAATAATCCAATAAGGAAATGTTCAGTTTGAAGTTTTTGGTGGAGCAAAACCGCAAATATTTATTGGAACATGGTAACCATTAACACTAAAGGGGTAATAAAATGGACAAAAGTGGATTTTGCAGAAACGGCACCTTTCAGCAAGCAATCCTCTGCCCTTTCGCTTCCATATTCACAGCTAAAGCGTTCAGTGAGATCGCTGCAGCAAACTGATCTGCTGCAATGGAACAATTCAGCAGCTGCTGAGGAACTGAACTCTCCTCTGGTGTCACCGAGCTAACGGAGAACTGTTGCACATCAATATGCGATTGGCTCTCAGGGGTGACAACAGCACACTGAGCAGATGTCTGTCCTGTAGGAAGGCTGTCTGCTCAGAGCTGTCACCTTTCCTGTCTGGCATGCCATGTCACATGAAGGACAGTGAAACTTTAAGAGGGAATAACTCACCCTTTCTTACATTATGTGTTATCAATGAAATTGTTATATTCCAAAATAACATGAGTCACCTGTACATGGCTCCCCAAATTCAATTGTACCACGCAATGTGCTATCAGCAGTGCTCCACAGGTCTCGGTGTAACCAACCCCATAGCAGGCTCAAGGAAGGCTGCCAGTCATCTGAGATGTTGCATGGTTTAATTAAGGTGCCTGAACGTAGTGAGATTGTTTGTTTGCAAAGAAAAAAATAAAAGGACCTGGACACCAAGAAAATGTTGACCCGTTGAAAATTTGGAGCAGGATTCTTGGGTAATGCATGTATTTTAGATTTCCTGGTTCATTTGTTTCATTTGAAAATTGCTTACCAATTCTACATTTTCTTGCATTTCAGGGAAAATCCCATCGTAGGTAAAGGTTCGTAGCAGCCGCACTGGTCTATGAGCTTTGAAACTGGACCACGTTGAAGGTCTGAGTCAGGAGGCAGAGCTCCCACAAAACCACAGACCCGTGAGTTTGACACCTTTTAATATTGCTTAACCACTCAGAAGAAAACAGAAAATCTTCGTTAAATCTGCATTCAGGAGCACATAGGAGGAAGACCTGTTGGGCATCTCCCACGCACTGTGCCTTGACACAAATACTTGAGAATCACAAGGAAAATTTGCACCTGTGTTGTTACAGCTGGTCGGAAAGAAACATTTGTCCTGGCTGCTCATTTCGTGAGCATTACTGCAAAATTAACTGCACATACTGAATGTTCGGGCAGAGCGAAACAGTCTCCTATATCTTCTTTTAAAAGAAGGCTGTGGCCAGGAACACCTAATGCAAACTTGCTGTGCTGCACCACACGTGCTCTGCAAAGTGCTGCGCCAACGATCATCCTCCCCTCGTCATACATGTTGTGTGATCGGAATGATCAGAGCTGTGGGGCTTGTTAGTGCCATTTAAACAAAGTAGTCTTCTTCAACCACACCTCCTAACAAATTGCTGTACTGAAACTCAACGAAGTGTTTGTTTTCCCTGAATGATTGCAGATTAGGGGATGACTGAGACACCATAACGTCGGCCCCCTGCATTTTACCAACCGGAACAGAGCTAGTGAATCAGGGAACTTCTTCAATCGGTACAAGTGATTTAACCCCTACCTATTTATTTCCGTTCTACTGTAGATTTGTTTCACGGATTCATTTTTCTTAATTTTGTGAGTGGAATGTTTTCGGGGGTTTTTTGCCCCCCCCCCCCCTCTCTTTCCCACCACCCGCCTTTCCAGTTTATCCAACATCTCTTGAGCCCAGTATAAATGCACAAGACTTCACAGTACAGGTGAGCACTCGAAGATCCAGGCAGAACGTGAGCACTTTTGTGTCAGACTGCTGAACGTCATACTGAAGCCTTGTGAACGTTGTTTTTCTCATCTTGTGTGCTCGGTGTAACGGACTGTTGGTTGGCGTCTCCCTGCAGTTATCGGCGCACATCTCCAGAGTGTTGGTTCTATTTAATGGAGCAGCACGGCCGGCGGAGGAATTTTCTTTTAATCTTCGGTTTGAATGCTTTGATGTAAATAGTTGTGTTATTATATTTTTTACATTTCTAAGATCTTAACCCCCAGCCTTTCAGCACATTCTGGGCATCAACGCTGCGTCTGTACCATAGAGTCTGTGCATTTTAAGTAGAATCGCCTTATTTCTGCCAAACTCGGCCTTGAGACGCATCATCCGAATGCCTGGTCATCGTGGAAGTAGTTGATGCACCGAGACCGTTTCTAGGCTTTGTTCTCAAAAGGCACATTGATTACTTGTACCCAGCACCTGTTTGTGCAAACCACTTATGATTAATAATAGGAACACATAATTCAAGAGTGTCAGAGGGGAGGGTAAGGCCTCGTTCCTCAACATTTGCACACCCCTCTGGCACTCCTAGTGCTAAAGATGATTTGGCCTCTTATGACCACTCTGAGCACTTTAGTAATCTGGATTGTTACAGATTATGTAAGCGTATTTTTCTTTTAGATACATAGTGTATCTAGTAATTCTCGAAGATCAGTTCCATGATCACTGATGTTTTTTAGTTTCTTTGTTTTTTTTCTTCTTGAAAATATTACATAGGGTAAAAAAATTGAGACCAAAGATGATTTCTTACCGTTCTGTAAATATTTATTTTTTTAAGGCTTGCTTTTCAGTGTGACATGTTTTTTGCTTTATTCAGTATTAATTCACAGGTACTGCCTTATTCGTATTGCGTGCTATAGTTCAGAGATTTTAAGTCTCTCTCATACTATATATAAATTATGGCTAACCTGTTGATTGCTAGAGGATCCGGCATAGCTTCCAGAATGAGCTGCAGTCTTTTGGGAAGTAAACCTATCGATATATATGCCCTCTCAAATAGCTTCCGCCTAATCGCATGAAATCTGCGTGAAGCTGTCCAGCGGCTTGTCTGATATGTCCATATAACCCGTTTATCAGTAATTATTCCTCACTCTTCATAGATTTCGTATTCCAATCCATGAGTAGCAGCAGTATTTCAGTAAATTCTATTTTTAAATTAATTTTTTGAGTGTTTCATAGTGCCGGTGTTTGCTGAAGTTAACGTACACCAGTGAAAATAATCTTTACTACAACGGTGACAAACTTTGGCACTTCACAACAAAGAACTTCTAAACAGAGGCAGTAGAAGCTTCTCAGTGAAGCTTCTCCTGCCATGGTAGGATTTTTCTTTTGTGGCATTTGTTGCCGTTGCAGCAATGGCGGTTTTTCACTGGCATTTGCAACTTCAGCCAACACTGTCCTTATGAATAACCCCCGTTGTCTCCCATCACACACTTTTTAACTTGGAATTATTCAGTTAGAGTGTTTTTATAGAGGTTTATCAGTCGGACCTGCTGGCAGACCTAATTTTTGTCTATAAATGAAACGATCAATTCGAACAATCCTCTAAGCATGATTTGTAGTTATTATTGCAGAGAGTCTGAGGTGTCGGGGAAATCATGTCCTGCTTCACTGGCAATTAAATTGAAGCTCCAGAACATTTTGCTCCACAATGAGTTTGAACGGACTCTTCTTTCTTTCCAGACTCCAAGTTTATGTGCAGCTTTTGTCACAGTCTGACCGGCACCTCACGTGTTGCTTTCTCACAGATAACCAGCCACGTCCTTGAACATCACCCTCTCTCACATTAACGTTTCTCTCACAGAAATAACTAGGCAACAAAGACTCGGCCCCCCACTCTCGGCCCACTCTCCCCCACTCGGCCCACTCTCCCCCACTCGGCCCACTCTCCCCCACTCGGCCCACTCTCCCCCACTCGGCCCACGCTCCCCCACTCGGCCCACTCTCCCCCACTCGCCCACTCTCCCCCACTCGGCCCACTCTCCCCCACTCGGCCCACGCTCCCCCACTCGGCCCACGCTCCCCCACTCGGCCCACGCGCCCCCACTCGGCCCACGCGCCCCATCTCGGCCCACTCAACCACTAGTACCCATGCCTAAATAGATCCAGGCCTTTGAGTCTTGCTCTCACCTCTCCAGTGCCCACCTCTGACACCAGTGAAGAATGGTAGGGAGTGTAGTAGATCTGGGCAGGTGCAGCACCCCTCACTGTTCCATTTTGTGTGTAGTACTCTGATTTCTAAAGGCTTTTAGAGCGCCACTTGCTCTCCCTCTACTTTGTGTTTGTATAACATTTTCTAGTGTTAACTTGTCTTAAAGAGCACCCGGAGCGAGCCTCCTTCCTCACCATTAATGTGGCTTAGTGGAGGGGATGCCTTGCTTTCCCCTTGCCGTTGGTTGCAAGTACAAGAGGTTCTATTTCTACTTTACCTCTGACCTTAGTTTCACAATTTCAGCACCTTGGCTTAAGCCACACAGAACACATTTCTAGTGCGCATTTGAACACCACGCAGCCGCATAACTGCTCATAAAATAAAACCTAGACTCTGCAGGCCCTGAAGGAGAACGTGATTTTGCTGACACCTTAAACCTCTCTTCATTTGATGCTGTATCATTAAATCATCCAACTCCCCAAAGGTTTGTTGTCTAAAACAGAAGTTGATATCAGGACAGCCATATAATCCCCTTGACCATGTGCTAAATTTCAGTGAGGTGCTCTGTTCCAAAACGATAAATCCT
Organism: Leptobrachium leishanense; assembly: GCA_009667805.1. NCBI lineage: Eukaryota > Metazoa > Chordata > Amphibia > Anura > Megophryidae > Leptobrachium > Leptobrachium leishanense. The sequence continues at coordinate 89,425,376 of CM019066.1, read as the reverse complement.
CTAGGTCAGCTTTATGATTGTAAACGGGGGAATTAACGTCACAGCGCATGTGATTACATCAACGCAATCAAAACATACAATGCAATAACCTGCCTGTGCTTTATTGTATATATTGATACTATTTTTTTTTTTTTTATTAAAATACCCCATCTCAACAGCAGAAAAAAGATGAGACATAACTAAATATCCAATGGGTTAATACAATCTTTGCCAGCTCAGAGCAGGTTTTGTGCAGACGCAGAGCCGGGTTACTGTGCCCTCTCTTAAGGGATCATCCGGTGCCGTGGGCTGCACTGCACTTGATTTATGCTCGGTTTCCCACGATGTCCTCTTGTGAAGGTGACGTTTCATCTCGCTGTGAAGTCTAGAGCTGTTTGTCGTCCTTGAGAACTGGCAGAAATGTTTTTTTACTTTTTTTTTTTTCTTTATTTAAAATGATTGGGTTTTTTTTTTATCAGGAATGTTTCATTTGTTTTGTTAATTTGTAAACCAATGCTTGGCTTCTGATTAAAATAACTGAAACCAACCTGTACGAGAATTGTGATTTATTTTGTCTAAATTCCCAATTGCCGTCTGTATCCTCTAGGTTTAGTGTATGCAATGCTTATAGATCTAAGGTCATGCGGGTCCACCGTGCCGGGAGAGCAACAGTATCTGCTTACTGGTAACTGTCCTGCTCCGCTTGTGGCTAGTAACAAGACGATGCTTGTGGCATCACTAGAGAGAGGAGCAGCCACATTCCGTAAGGTGGTATGCTCAGCAGCGGCATACCAGACGGCAAGACCCATGTGCCAGTTTGGCAGCGCCAAGAAACTCTGTCCGAGGTAAATCACCAGTTGGGATGTCACGTCAAATACAGTTTATCTTTGTGAGCTCTTTTTGATTAGTATTAGGTCCATGAATTGATTACTTTTTTACAACGGAAGGTAAACCTGTCAATGACTGAACAATCTAATACTGTCCCTTGCCAAAAATCTAGTCACAATGGCAAGAAAAAAATGGAAATCTTTTACATAAACCGGTTAGACACCAGAGAATCGCATTCAGGGATCGAAATTATAAGTCTTTTAAGTAGAAACACTATCTGGGTTAATATATGAACAATAGAGCTACGTTTTCATTTAGCTTTTTAGTACTTATATCAGAATAAAATATGCACTTTATTTTTTTGTAATATCTTAAATTAGGAGTTATCTTCACATTTGATTCAAATCTGTCTTATTTTAAACAGTGAAAAATGTAAACCCCAATCTCTTCTTACAATAACATAGCTATGAGTATGCAAGGTTATATGGTCTTGGCATCAATATTTCATATAAAGGTAGGTTGAGCAGAGTTCAGCGCTTCTGTCAGTTCCTTTATGGAGGATAATGGCCTAGGTCTTCACCAGTAGGCAAATGATGAAATGCTCTTCACTGCCCCAAAGAAAACCTTAAACTGGGCATAGAGTAGTAAACCCTGACACCATATGTCATAAATAAGAATGATCGCACTCACATGAGATGGTGTCTCAGGTCAGACACCGGATTTGGAGGTAGCTGACGACTTGTGTGGGAACGCCAGATTTCCCCAGAATGTGGCAGGAAGTGCTGGGCCTGTAGTCTTGCTCTGCAGCAGGGGATGCAATGCTACTCTGGTAGATGGATCAGCCAGGCTCCTCTGTGCAGGGCTATCTCCTTAGAGCGTTAGATGAAAAGGGGGAAAAGGTTCACCACCTGGTTTTAAAATGTTTTTAATCCTCTAAAATTAAATGAAATACATAATAAAAGGGGAAAATATAGAAGGGCAGTACACTAAAACGCGTTTCGCGGGTCACAGCTGCTTCCTCAGTGTATTGATGAAGTTACCCTGTGTCTTTTAAATAGTTTCCAACCTACAAGCCGAGGATGCATCTGAGCAATCCGTGTCGCGGACATGGTAACATCCAGCCTCTGGCTGTCAGAGCAGCGGCCCTCAGATGCCTCCTCGGCTGGAGCATAAAAATATATATTCGAGAGTCCCTGTGAAAAACTACCCTGCTGTTGCTGTATTCGCTGGGAGAGGTTTCGTTGATTTTTTTTTTTTTTTTTTCCCCATACAAAATCCACCTGCTACATTCCTAGAGCCAGGAAGGCTCCAACTCTCAGTGGGAAAATTGGCCAGTATCTTTACATGAGATAAAAAAACTGTGTTGCACTAGGGCAGTTTCTGGTTTTATATTTTACATAAGGACCTCATTGAGATCAATCCCTGAAGGTTGATGGGTACCGGAGAAAAAGAAAACACCCATAAAGAGTACAACGCTAGAGCCAGTATGTGGGTGCGATACAATTGTACCATCAGTAGTGTACACGAATATATAACGTATTGCACAATCATTTCTTTCTATTTTTATCCTTATTTTTCACGAGTGGATTCAAAGAAGACTGATTAGAACTACGCAAGATGTAGTCTCTCTATGGTTTGAGTGCGCTATACCTCTACATTTCTCTTTCTTTGGAATTGATTTTTTAATTCTATATTTGTTTTTGGGAAACCACCACTGTCGGTATATAGCAACGGTTCTAATTCATCGTGTGGGGTCTTTCCTTTATTCTTGGTGTGGCGTTTCACTTTATCGAACTCCTGATGTTTCATATCAACCAGAGCCATAATCAATCTTGACATTGGCTCCAGGTGAGCTGAAACATTGGTCTGTCTTTCACAAAATTTTTAAATGAATGTTTACATTTTTTATTAACACTTGAGTTCCTCTAATTTTATATTAATCTTTATAAAGCGCCAGCATATTCTGCAGAGCTGTACAATGGGCACAATATAGCTAGAGTTGCAATACATTGAACAACATTTTGACAAACCAGTACAGGAGGAAACGAGATCCCTAATCCCGTGGGAATTTACAATCTAGAAGGCTTGGGGTGTGGAAACGAGAGTGGAGGACTGCAAGGGACAGTGAAATGTATTAGTGAGTCAGCTGGTAGGCTTGTCTGAATATGAATGTCTTAAGCGAGCGTTTGAAGGAAGGGAAAGTATGGGAAAGCCTGACAGTACGAGGGATAGCGTTCCAGAGAATGAGGGCTGCGCGTGAGAAATCCTGCAGTCTATCATGGGAAGAGGTGATGCGGGGAGAAGCTAGGCGCAGGTCACTGTTTGACCTTAGGGATCGGGCTGGGGTGTATTTGGTGATTAGTGAGGACAGGTAGTGGGGAGCTGAGTTAGTGAGGGTTTTGTAGGTAAAGATAAGGATTTTGAACTTAATTCTGCAGTGGATGGGGAGCCAGTGAAGGGACTCCGAGCGGCAGGTGAGGTGGATGAGCCTGGCGGAGGCATTCAGAATGGATTGTAGGGGAGAGAGAGCAAGGGAGACCAGCAAGAAGATTACTACAGTAGTAAAGTCGGGAGATTACATATATATCATATTTTTAAACATCCGACTGACGAAGCCCGCAGAACTAGCGAGCGAAACGCATTTCGGTTTACCCCTCACCATAATTTTTACTAGCATCTGTATAATTTATATTATTTTATTAATTTATATATTTTTTGTATTAAAATTCCCTTCTTTTAAGCATTTCTACTTTCTTTTAATTTCATTTTAATTTTACCTCACCCAATTGATCCAGACTGTAAAAACTATTCACTTCCAACAGTGAATCCGCCAGCTAATATTCCAGCAATATTCCTTATTGAAGTGGTCCAAGGCTGAGATACTGAGCCACTCAATCGGGAGGCTCAAAATCACGTGAGTAAATTGGCCAAACTTTACAATATTGCCAAAATTTGCACTGGTATTGCGCCATATATTCTCTCATTCATTTGAGGTACCGATGAATATTCAGAAACCATTTCCATCTAATACCGTCTGATGGGAGGAGCCCCCCATAGAGGCTTGCAGGCGAATATCACGAGCCTAGAGGCTCCACGTTTGTGAGTGTTATACCTGTCAATCTATATCCAATAACCAAGTAGCTATACTATGCAATGAAGGCCATTTTTTGCTCTTATTTTCTAGAAACATTTCCTTTTGTGGCATTAATCTGAAGTTTGTGACCTAAGAACGTAACGGCAATTGCTTCCCGCTCTTGCGCTCCCTTAACACAGTTTGTATTGTTTTATTTACCGTATTTTTCGCTCCATAAGACGCACTTTTCACCCCCCAAAAAGTGGGGGGAAAGTGGGTGCGTCTTATGGAGCGAATGCCCCATGATATGCCTCCGCTCACCTGTCGCCGCCGCGTTAGGCTCCCTCTGAGCGTGCGTCCGGCGGCAGGAAGCTTGGGCACTCGCCTGGGGAAGCCACGTGACCGCGAGATCGCGGTCACGTGGCTCCCCCAGGCGAGTGCCCAAGCTTCCTGCCGCCGGACGCACGCTCAGAGGGAGCCTAACGCGGCGGCGACAGGTGAGCGGAGGCATATCCATGAGCGAGCTGGGGCACAATCCATGAGCGAGCTGGGGCACAATCCATGAGCGAGCTGGGGCACAATCCATGAGCGAGCTGGGGCACAATCCATGAGCGAGCTGGGGCACAATCCATGAGCGAGCTGGGGCACAATCCATGAGCGAGCTGGGGCACAATCCATGAGCGAGCTGGGGCACAGTATCCATGAGCGAGCTGGGGGACAGTATCCATGAGCGAGCTGGGGGACAGTATCCATGAGCGAGCTGGGGCACAGTATCCATGAGCGAGCTGGGGCACAGTATCTATGAGCTGGGGGGCAGTATCCATGAGCTGGGGGTAAGTATATCCATGAGCTGGGGGGCAGTATATCCATGAGCTGGGGCAGTATATCCATTATTACACTATTTGATTTCAGAATATTTATTTTCCTGTTTTCCTCCTCTAAAAACTAGGTGCGTCTTATGGTCAGGTGCGTCTTATGGTCAGGTGCGTCTTATGGTCAGGTGCGTCTTATGGAGCGAAAAATACGGTACTTTGGTGAAGGACACACAGATGGTGAGCTGCATGAATATATAATTCCACCAATAGAAAACGTTACATTCAAACAATCTATTTAGCGCCAAACACATTTAGCATCGAGAGGTGTTAACACAATCTATATTTTTAAACCTGGCAAACTATTTCAAATTCCCCACAGCAAGTTTCCTTTTGAAAAAAAAATTATTTGCAATCATGAGACATTAAAATTAAACCTCCTACAGATACAGCGTCCCAATTCCCATGTAAAGAACGAGAACACACGCTTATAAAATCAATGCAATCAATGAAATATGTTTCAGCACCAAGGACAGCACCTGCTGAGCACAGCCAGACTGAAGGGAAGGATAAAAAAAGCTACATTCGGCAAAGAAGAAAAAAAAGCCTAGTCTTATTAAAATAATGGGATCCAAAAATATCAATAAATAAAAAGGATTTTTGCTGCAAATGAAAAGAATAAACGGTTGAATAAAAACCAAAATATTATTTTACATTAACCCCTTAAGGACGGGGGCAATTTTAGAGGTGTGCCGAACTTGTAAAAGTCAGTGTGCTGAGCTCATTTTGAACGTTTTTGCTCATCATGCTTAAACACGATTTGAAGTCACGTTTTATTGTACAACCCAGACAAATTATATATCCCTTTTTTTGGCAGATTTAATATAACATTCTGTCAGAGCATGACGTATACATATAATAATGACATAACAAAAACCTGTAAATTATGTATTTTTCACATTTTATCATCCGAGCCTTTGCGGTTATATATTCTATAGGGTACGCTTGTTAAAAAAAAATTAGAACTGGGGACCCGTTACTTTGAGAAATTACATGATTTTAGCTAAAATCACCCCACCCACCCAAAGAAATCATTAGTGCACCATCATTGTTCACATTTATAACTGAAATCTGATCAATAGTGCTGCATTAATAAAAAACTTTATTTTTTTTTATGTATTAAATTTTAGTTTTACTTTTAACATGGTCATGTTTGGTAACATTTGAAAGGCATGCACTGGCCTTTCCAATGATGGCAAAAATGATCCTATAACTGCCACTGATCGGGAGATAGAGGGGGTTCTTTGAACCCCTCTATCTCCACCATAAAATTTCCTTCAGGAAATCCCTGGGCGGCTAGGGGTTACATGGTTAACTGAAGTCATCGCGCCATGCGCAACGAGGGGGGGGGGAGTCACAAATTGGTACACAATAAAGATTAAAGGCCAACACCAGAGTCCATACATGGTATGCAAATATCACAGGAACGAGAATCTCATTGACCAGGATAAGCCACGACAGGACAAGTGAGTTACTGCTGTTGTTTTTTTTTTATTTTAAATCCGATGGGCGACGCGTGATGACGCAGCACCCCACCCATGTCACTGACCGCGGCTGCGATCGCTAGAAACATCGTTTAGCGGCCAGCCAGTGAGCACAGAGAACGTGCTGGCAGGCTTCCGGGGGAGGGGGGGTGAAAAATTAATTGGGGAAAAATTCTACAGCATGTATAAGGGAACAAGAGAACTCGGGATCACAATTCGCAAATGTTCAGCAGTGGCTAGACCAGAACCTAGTGCACAAACTACTTACCTATGAGCACAAATATTGGACAGAAGTGCCAAGACGAGTTGTTGCTGCTATAATAAAGTTTCTTGGAGAACGTGGATTACCGTTCCATGGAAATGATTATTTTTTTTACTTTCAAACACATTGGCTGCTTTCTTGGATCAAATTGGCTTAATAGTTCAGCACTTCCATATTTTTTTTTTGTGAAAGTATTTTACCAGGAAGGATACATTGAGATTTCTCTCGTTTTCAAGTATGTCCTGGGTGACGAGTATCCTCATCATTTATATAGCGCCAACAGATTCCGCAGCGCTTTACAATAACCAAAAGGGAATAAGCTTCATATAAATGGACAAAGGATGGAAACGAGGTGTAGAGGGCCCTGCTCATAGGCGCTTACAGTCTAGAGGGATTGGGATTTCTTGAGCATATTAAAAACTAGGGAGGTGCAGGAAAGTTAACATGGATATATATATTTGCCCCCAGCTCACATGGATATATATATTTGCCCCCAGCTCACATGGATCTATATATTTGCCCCCAGCTCACATGGATCTATATATTTGCCCCCAGCTCACATGGATAGATATATTGCCCCCAGCTCTCACCTCCTTTGTCTGCGGCCATTCTTCTCCCTACGAGCGGCCGCCAGCATGCAGCGCGGCCGCTCACCAGGAACCACCTGATCAGCGCAGCCACGTTCTCGCGAGATCGCGGAGTTCACGTGAACTCTGTGGTCTTGTGCGCTGGTCAGCTGGTTCCCATCCCAGGGGAGCGGCAAAGCTGCATGCTGGCAACCGCACGTAGGGAGAAGGCCGGCGGCTTTCTTGTGGAGGGCAATTGCCCAGTCCCCCCCCCCCCGGATCCACCCCTGCTTGGGTGAGGGAACTCGCAGCAAGGTGACCACTCAGATGCAATTGATTTGGTCACACTGTCTAGAGTGGGGTTGTCAAACTCATGGCCCCCCAGATGTTGATGCCTAGAATTCCCAGATTTCTATCAGTGCAATCGATGGCCTGGGGAATCATGGGACTTGTAGTTGCATGTTCTTTAATCTTGAATACAATTGGCACTGTATTTAATAACTCAGGGTGAGAAAGTGGTGACCAACTTAACACACAGACTCTTACCATTATGATTTGCCGTCTATATCCTTTCAGGCAGTTACATGTTATTCTTTATAATTATATTTATTTGTTGTTTATGAAAGGCTTTTTGTTTCTTTACAGCCTACATCATTACTTTAGCATTTTGAGCGATGAGGGAGACCGTGTGAGCAAAGAAGGTGTCTCAGACTAGAGCCCGGTGGTCCCTTAATCTGGCTCTTCTTGCCTGGGTATAACAAATCCCACTTAATCCCTAATTATTAAAGATACTAGTGTAGCCAGATTACTGGCTAAATTCTGTGCATGCATTTTTAAGTGAGATTGGGTGGAGGTTAGTGCATGTAATGTGTGGTTTCCCTTGTATGGGGAAAGTATGGCGGCTGGCAGCTTTTCGGGGGAAAAACTCCTGAGAAATATGAGGTTTAAATAGTTTGAACATTTGATGGTAATATGATAATCGTTTTATAGTATCCAGACGACAAGCCACCAATCCAAGGAGATTTCTTTTTTGATAAAGCCATTATAACCTTTAATTTTGGATGGAGCGATGGCCGATGTCAAATGATAATCGTTTGTGATAGGAAAGGTAGGATCACTTAATGCAAAAAAGGATTTTTGGGGAATTTTTTTTTTTAGATTTAAATAATTTAATCTTTTAGGTTGTAAAACCAGTGCAGCCAATTGGTTAGCTGCAGCTTCTGGTTAGTAAACGAGGAAAAATAGTTCCCAGTATCCTTCTATGAGATGGCATAACAGTAGTGTCTCAGGTCTGTCTCTGGGCTCCATTGTAGTCCAGGGGATGCTAGTGGTGGTGGCACACGGCACTGCACCTGGTAGTTATTGGCAGCTCCTCCAATTGGTAATAGAACCAGTATTAGAGAGTCAAAAGCGCAGGGGCCGGCAATCTGGGCCCCCAGACCTTATGGAACTGCATTACCCCTAAGGCTCAGCCTTACTAATAAGAGGCAGATGATCATGGAAGATGTAGTTCCAAAACATCTGGAGGGCCAAGGTTGCTGGCCCCTGCGCTAGGGTAGTAAGTGTCTTGCCAGGTTTTCCCACCATCAGCGGTTCCCTATTATCGGATCAGCTGGACGATGGTCTGATGATTTGTTCTCCGTTTCACATTGCGATACTGCTGAGCGGAAAACCGGTGTTGTACTTTTAATGGTCATTCTCAATACGAAATGGCAATGTGCTCTTTTTAAAGACCGTTAACTCTGTCCAACGCTTCCCACGTTCAAGACAAGTACACGGCCTTCCCAGGTAAACAGGGCGAGTAAAAAAACGTCACCCGTTTTATTTTGAAATGAAACCAGAGATACAGACGTGTCAAAAACATATTTTTGTAGTTAACCAATCGCTATATAGGCTTCTTGCTTCCCACACAACACGGACACTTTTTCCAAATGAGGGCTGATTGAACATTCCCAGACGGCATATGGGACAATGTTTGACCTTGAGTGCTGGGTGTTTTATGTCATGTCAGTGTAACTTAGCCGAATTCTCTCACCGTTCAGTTAAGTTCATTTTAAATATTGACTGGATTTTGATGCAGTTTCTGATTTGTTTTGCTGCTCATTCTAAGATGTTAATGAAGGTGGAATAGAATTGATGTAATTCTAGCAGGGTTATTCAAAGAGAATCGAAAAGTCACGTTCGGTGACTTTTCGTTCTCTTCAATTCGGTGCGATTTGGCGTTCCCACTTCAGCGACCCTGCGGTGTATTCAGCAAGCACCACAGGGCCGTCGTAGTGCAGGGAAAAGCCGCTGCAAACCCGACGAACACTCGCCGCAAAACCCAGCGAACGCATACCGAAACCCGCAAAAACATCTGTATTAACCCCACCGAACACGCCAGAGAAACCCGAGCAGGAGCGGATCACAGCGCAGAGCAGCCACCGGAAAAACCCGATACTGCAGACAAATGGAGCGAGGGGGGAACATATGCTTGAATGTTTGAAAAGTGAAACACTGTTTGCAAAGAAACTACAGAACGAAAATGTCTGAAATTTACATATAAGATCCAATGAATGATAATAAAAAATGATTTAAGGAAAAAAATGTAGCAAAAAATGCCTAAAAAGATCCTAAGAAATCTATAAATAGACTTTTTACTGCAGAATATAATAATCAACGGTTTATTAGATATTGAATTAAAACGGGAATATTTTTAACATTGAAGCCTATGGGATTCGCCTGAATAAACCTGCCGAATTAAACCACCGAACAGCAGGGCATTTCGGCAACTTTTCCCTGCTGTTTTGTGTTCTCTGAATAGAGGATGCATTGCTTCTCTATGGGATTTCACTGCCCTCGAACAGGCACTGTGTGTGTGTGCAGGCAATTCGCCAACATTTGGCAAACTGCCTGCTCTCTGAATAGCCTAATGGCCAGGAAAGGTAACCGTACGCTGAATTTCACTGTTCGGTTACTTTTCGGCCACAATTCGGATCTCTTTGAATAACCCTGTAGATCTTTACGAGTCATTTGAACTCGAATAATGAACACCCCACATGAAAAGGGAGACTTTTATTGTGTTGGTTATGGTTACAACTGAGGAGCATGCAGATTGTGCCTTACATGTTCACATTTGTATATGCCTGTTCTCCAAGCAACTTGAGGCTATCAGCCGACTCAGATGAGACCTAATAGTCTGCGTTTGAAAGTATGTTACAAAATTGCATTTGATTTTAGAGTTCTCAAAATCAATATGCAAACACAATGTGGTGTCTGCATTGATTTCTCTCCACATACCCTGGTTGGTCTTCCTGGTGCACCATCGCGGAAGGGCCACACCATCCCAAAAGGAAAGAATTGATGGACCAATCCATATGCTCCAACGGGTATGGAGTTTTATTCACTGACCAATGTTTGCAGGAGTCGTTGAATATTGATTTTTGTCATAATTTACATCTTTTCAGAGAGATTCAATGGAGTCCATATGGCTGCACCATCGCACCATTGGCAGAGCTGCATAAGAGATGGTAAATCTGATAAACCAATGGCTATCTCCACTCTTGCCGTATTATTTGCCTCAAGTTTTCTAACTCCATTTACTGGAAGAGGAGTCTTCTTTTTGGAGTCTTGTGGAGATCATTAGGTCTTGGATACCTATGGACTATATCTATTGCCTCCTGAGTTGTTATACCCGAAGGGCTTTATTCCATACGTTTTGCTAACTTAACCAGAGCTGTTGTAAACTTAACATTATTATAGGGCCCTATAATGCTTCTGGTTAACGCAAGCGTTAGCGCTCCGATATGTGAGTGTCAGCGCTAGGTTAAGTGACTTTAACGCATGCTCCCCATATTACATCCCTAACGCTGACGAGTTAAAACATCTGTGACCGCATCGGTGATTGTGCGCGCTTCTGCGAGCTTACTGTACCTTGCGCTCCCCCTGATAAGTTTAGGGAGCGCAATCATTAATTAGCTTTAGGATTACAAATTCCTAACGCTAATTACCGCACAAGTTAGCTGGTGCGAACTGATTTCACTTCTGCAGACTCAACACCAGCTTAACCCCCCCCCCCCCCCAAAAAAAGGGCAGGTACATCTCATCCCGCAGCAAGAACAGTGGCCCGATCCACTGCTTCTGGCTGCTGGGAGCAGAGTGACACTGGGGACCAATAGTCCACAGTCTCCCTCTGCGAATTTCTCCGCAACCCTGCAGGATCTCACGTGAGTAAAATTGGGCAGGGCTCACGGCTCAGCAGCATAAGCCTCCAGGAGGTTATACTCGTGGCAGCGCACAAGCGCTGCATTACGGGACCGGGCCTGCCCCGTAATATGGTGCTAAAATGGACACCTACAGGTGCAGGTTTTCCCCGTTGGTGTCCCTGTTTTAGAACCAGGCACAGAATAGTGCCCATAGTCTATGGAGTTAAAGGGACACTCTAGGCAACATGACCACCTAAGCTATTTTAGGTGGTCATGCTGCCTGGAGTATGCCGCCCTCGGTCCCCCCTCCCTCTGCTCGGCAGTTCAGCAGAAAAAGCTGAGAGAGGCGGAGGACTTTACTCTGCCCTCCCACCTATTTCCTGCTTCTGCCGACTTTTGCCGAGTAGGAGACGTCATCGCGCTTTCAGCGCGATGACGTCTCCACAAGGCCGGATTAACATAGGGGCAGATGGAGCAGCAGCTCCAGCCATGCCTTAGAATAGGCCCAGAGAAAGGATAACTATGTCTGCATTTGGACCCACGTATCTCCAACTCCATAGCAGCCACAGGGTCAACTGAGGTATCACTGGAAAGGCCAGTGTATGACCTTTCCAATGATATCAAACATGACCAGGTTTTAAGAAAAAAAAAAATGATTTTTTTCCCAACAGTAATATTTTTCACTTCAATTATAAAGTAAACCTTGATGCTGCACTAACTAACCATCACATTTCTCATGTCACCAACAAGTGTGGAGGTGATAGGTTATGGGTGATTGTACAATCCATTGTTACAAATTGTTACATCAAAAACCAAAACCGCCGCACTGCAGCGAAGAGCCCTGGGGGGAACTTTGGACACCTGCGTCACTAATCTTTACACCTCACAAGGACAAGTGAGGCGTCATTGGACCTTTGCATTGATCCCAAACCTGACCATGTAAAATCTAAAAGAAAAGAACATTTTTTAAGAAAAAGTTTTTAGTTCCAAAGCGATGGCATTGTCCATTTGTCACGTATAAAATGAGCAATACCACTTCCATTACTCACCTTCTCATTTCCCACGCTGGGAGCAAGGTCAGTGTTTTATACAAACAGGTTATTCAAAGAGCTCCGAATTGCTTGAGAAAGGTAACCGAACACTGAAAATCAGCGTTCGGTTCCCTTTCCTGGCATTCGGCTATCCAGAGACCAGGCAATTCACCAAATCCTGGCGAATTGCCTGCACATACGGTGCCTGTTCGGTGCCTGTTCGAGGGCAGTGAAAACCCCATGAAAAAACTGCTTCGGCTATTCAGAGACACAAACCAGCAGTGAAAGGTTCCCGAATGCCCTGTCATTCGGTGGTTTCATGCGGCAAATTTATTCAGGAGAATCCCATAGGCTTCAATGTTAAAAGTATTCCCGTTTTAATTCAATATCTAATAAACCGTTCTTTATAAAATTCTGCAGCAAAAAGTCTCTTTATTTATATATTTTTTAGGATATTTTAAGCATTTTTCTGAATTTTTTTTTTTAAAAGTCCGATTGTTTTTTTTTTTTTTTAAAGTTTTCTTATTTTTTCTGTAACTGCCCTCTTTATTATCATTCCCTGGACCTCATATGCAAATTTCAGACATTTTCGCTCAGTAGTTTCTTTGCAAACAGCGTTTCACTTTCACACATTCATACAAACTGTTTTGCTAATTTATTCACTGCCTCTTCTGCTGTGTTCTGCTGGTTTTCGGCAGGTTAATCCAGATGTTTTTGAGGGTTTTCAGCGTGCATTTGCTGGGTTTTGCGGTGAGTTTTCGTCAGGTTTGCGGCAGCTTTTCCCTGCAATTTGGGAACCCTGTGGTGCTTGCTGAATACACCGCAGGGTCACCAAAAATGGGATCGGCAAAAGGAACCGAATTGATGAGAACGAAAAGTCACCAAACGTGCGGTGACTTTTCGAATCTCTTTGAATAACCCTGATATTATTTGTAAAAAAAACAAAACATGTTCCAAAACACAAGGGAAATATTTAATTTTTCTTTAAATTTTCTGGTTAAAATTGTATATTTTCTCAGAAAAATGCAGTAACAGGTTCCCATTTTACATTTCTTTTAACAAGAATGCCCTATAGAATATATAACCATAAAGGTTTGAATGATAAAATGGGAAAAAAAATTTTTACACTCTTTAACCCTTTCACTGCTGAAGACGTGTGGGGCACGTCCTCATTGATGCACGTTACATGCTGAGGACGTGCCCCACACGTCATCAGCTGTGCGGGACCCCCGGCGGAGATACTCACCTCTCTGTCCGGGGTCCCGCGGCGTTGTGACTTCAGCGTCCTCAGATGCCGAAGTCAAGCTCCTCCCAGTGTAAATGACGTCATCGCGCCAAGCGCGATTACGTCATTTCCAGGCGACCCCCTAGCAGCCTAGCTCCGGTGGGGGCCGCCATCTTGGATGGCGGCTCCACCCCCGGGTCTCCCCTTGCTGCCTGATGTCATCATGCATAGCGTGATGACGTCAGATAGCCGGGGAACCCCTAGCTGCCAGTTCTTGTGAACCCTGATATCTCCAGAACCGTGGCAGCTAGGGGGTCATGGAGGGTGTCATTTGAAAGGCCTGAGCATGACTAGGTACAAAGTAAAAATAATAATAAAAAAAATTATAATAAAAATAATAAATAAATTTAAAAAAAAATAAAAATAAAAAAAAACATGTTTTTTTGTGTGTTGTTTTTATTAATGCAGCAATATTGTTCACATTTCAATTATAATGTGAACAATGATGCTGCACTAAAGATTTTTTTTATGGGGTGCGTTTGCTAAAATCACGTAATTCCCCCCACAAAATGTAACAAGTCACCATTTCAAATTTTTGTACAAGCGCACCCCATAGAAAACATAACCGCAAACGCTCATGTGATAAAATGTGAAAAAAAACACTTTACACACTGCAGATGATTAAAAATTCAATTTTTATTGTATTTTTTGTTATAATATACAGGCAGGACATGACGTATACATATAAAAATGATATATTATGAATCTGCGGAGTCTGCCGGAAAGAACGATATATAATATGTCTGGGTCATTTATTAAAATGTGGCTTCAAATCGCGTTTAAACATGATGAGCGAAAGCGGTAAAAATGAGCTCAGCACACAGCAGTGAAATGCCTCAGCAGTGAAGGGGTTAAATGATTGAAATCTGAATGAAAAATGAATCACACAGTATCTGCCTGGTTAGATATAGCCGTATCTGCACTATTAAATAACCTAAAATATGGTTTCATTTCACTAAATTACAAAAAAAAAGCCCACCTAAATATTCAGCTCCAGGCCCGTAGAGAGCTTAATCCGGGTCTGCGTCTCCAGCTTGCCGCAGAAGCTGGCGGCAGTGGCTGAGGGTTAGTGTTGCGCACATCCTCTTGCGCGCAACACTAATCCTCAGAGGGAGCCGGGAGGAAGCCTGCCGATTGGCTGGTTTATGTGAGAGGCGCGCATTCTCGCTTCTTGCCTTCTGGTTTACGTGAGAAGAATCAAGAAGGACGGGAGCGGAAGAGGGAGGGGAGTATAAAAAAAAAAAAGACGCCGCTGGAAACAAGTGGATTTTAGGGTATGTATTACAGTTACATAAAAATAAAAAAAACTTTTTATTAAGGAATAGGGATGATTTAGGGGAAGAAAAACGGGGGGGGTGATTTTTGAGTAGAGTGTTCCTTTAATTTCGCAGGTCTGGTTAAGTTGGCACCAACATTGGAATATTGCCCTAAGATATACATATTTTTTGTTCAATTATCCTTTGCGTGTGTGTATCTAAGCTTTATAGGAAAATCACCTCAACGTGCACGATACTAAAACTATGCAAAAATATGCTGCAACATCAAAGCGCAACTCAAAACCATATATATATATCTCTCAAGTATCTAAAATCAAAGCTATGTACAAGAGTATATGATTAAAAGTGCTCTTACATGCTGATAAACAGTGACTAAAATCTATACAGAATGTACAAATGCATGAAAGCGTATATATAACACGTGTTAATAAGTGGCTAAAACTGTATAAAACACAGGCATATACAAATAAAAGCATGTGATATAAAGGGATATACAGTCAGGTCCAGAAATATTGGGACATTGACACAATTCTAACATCTTTGGCTCTATACACCACCACAATGGAGTTGGAATGAAACAAACACAATGTGCTTTAACTGCAGACTGTCAGCTTTAATTTGAGGGTATGTACATCCAACTCAGGTGAACGGTGTAGGACTTACAGCAGTTTGCAGATGTGCCTCCCACTTGTTAAGGGACCAAAAGTAATGGGACAATTGGCTTCTCAGCTGGTCCATGGCCAGGTGTGTGATATTCCCTCATTACCCCAGAGTTCATTTTAAGTGTGCTATTTGCATTTGGAATCTGTTGCTGTCAACTCTCAAGATGAGATCCAAAGAGCTGTCACTACCAGTGAAGCGAGCCATCATTAGGCTGAAGAAACAAAACAAACCCATCAGAGAGATAGCAAGAACATTAGGCGTGGCCAAAACAACTGTTTGGAACATTCTCAAAAAGAAGGAAGGATAGAGCCAAAGATGTTAGAATTGTGTCGATGTCCCAATATTTCTGGACCTGACTGTATAATGTGATATAAAAAACAGCAATAAACGTATGACTATAGTGACAGATAAAATGCAAAAGAATGCTCGAGTGACGGTATCCCCCTTTTATCTCACTTTCCAAATCGGCTATTTGGTCTAGATTGGTCATGTCTCTTGATTTAACCCTTAAGGCTTGGGTCAGACGAGCGCAGTGTTCACGTCCGTGGTAGCATACAATTATGATCAATAGAGACCCACACACGAAGTATGTCCGCACAGAAGTGCAGATGCACAATGCACGTGGCACCGGACGCAAGTTAGGCAAGAACATAAAACCGCTAGAATGGACGCACAAAGTGCGCTGCATCCGCATCATCCGCATAGCTTTGTGTGTGAGTGATGATACGTAGACAGACGGACTGCATTTTTGACGGACAAAATGTTTTTTCATATTAACCCCTTAAAGACCAATTACAGAATTGTTCCATCATAAATGCATTGACTTTTAAGACCCTTGGTCCTTCAGGGGTTAATTTTATTTCCCATCTACTTCAGTCAAAAAAACGTCAGTCACAAAAACGGACCGTGTGGCCACTACCTTGTCGCCAGTCAGAAAGTCCGCACAGAATGCGCTCGTCTGACCCTAGCCTTAGTGAATAGACCCTTAACTCTCTAAACATGATTCTCCTTGCTTCCTAAATTTGCAAATGTAAAACACTACAATAGCAAGTCATGGGATGCTAAAATGCTTGCTAAGTTTCTGCGTATCAGCAAAACCAGCAAAAAAAGGAGGAAATTGGAAACCATAATTATGCAAGAGGCAACTGGTTTCCCGCACGGATGCAGCGAAGCTGGACTCTGACAGATAACTCTGTATTGTGACTCGGTAGACGGGGTGCGAGCCAACTTACTAGAAAATAAATCCGGAAAATGCCTAAACTCTTTCAACTAACTTTCAACAGACTTATCTGAATGCAATTTTATCTGCTATTCAAACACAACTTCTGAAAGGTGTTTGAGGTGTTCAGTGAGGAGAATGAGGTTCTAAATGAAAAAAAAACAAAAACATACGGTAAATAAAAAATCTAGTACTTCTAGAGCTTTATAGATCAGGAACAGAAGATGTTGATAGTGAGGGTCTACCCAGTTTCTCTTGTCCCCACAATGTCTCTGGCCAACCCTTCTGGTGCATCTCTTTTATTCTAATTTTTCTCTCTGATACGGCGGATGAACATTTTGGGACAATGTATTATCACTACTTCAGTAGTAATGCTTAACTTAGATTTTAGAAAAACCTGGAACATGCATATAAAAAATTGCAGGAGACTTCTTTATTTACTTATTTATAAAAGATTTTACCAGGAAGAATACATTGAGATTTCTCTCGTTTTCAAGTATGTCCTGGGTTCAAGAACAAATTGTTCCAGAAATACAAAGTAATAAATGAAAGATATAAATAAGAAAACAAAATATACTGATTAACAGAAAATAAATATGTAAGTAATATATTCACTAGGTTACATGTTTACAGGTGCATTCTGTATTGAGGTATGTTAGTAAGGAGCTTTTGAGTGACTTTAGACTGGGGGAAGATTTGAAGGCTTCTGGGAGGTTATTCCATAACTGTGGTGCTCTGTAGGAAAATGAGGATCGAGACACTTTCTTTTTGTATTGTGGTATTGCAAGTAAGGTGCCGGTCCTGGATCGGAGGTTATAGGATGAGGGAGCTGCTGGAGGAAGCAGTCTATTCAGGTAGGGTGGCAGCTTCCCTGTAAAGTCTCTTAAACACCAGGTTGGTAAGGTGAAGGGTGCGTCTAGATTCCAGCGACGGCCAGTTTAGCTCTCTTAACATGTCACACTGGTGGGTCATGTACTTACATTGTAGCCCAAAGTGGCAGAATGAGTTATACAAAGTTTCTGGAGGTGTGTTTGAGGGGCAGCTGCATACACTACATCTCCGTAATCAATAGCCGGCATAAGCATTTGTTGCACAATCTGTTTTCTTACCGCGGGGCTCCGGCAGGATTTGTTTCTGTACAGGGCACCTAGTTTGGGGTAGAGTTCAGATGAGAGTTTTTCGATGTGGGGGCCAAAGGATAGATTTGGGCCTAACAACATACCTAGATATTTGAGAGAAGTGACTGTGGTCAGCGTGCCATTTGATGTCGTTCTGATGCATAGTTTGCAATTTCAGGGTTTGCCCCTCATATATCGAATGCAGCTATCCTCCCAGAAACACCAGAAGGGCACAAACAGGGTTATTCAAAGAGAATCGCAAAGTCACCGCACATTCGGTGACTTTTTGTTCTCTTCGGTTCGATTTGGCGACCCTGCGGTGTATTCAAGCACCACAGGGTCCCCGAATTGCAGGGAAAAGTCACGGCAAACCCCCCGACAACTCACCGAAAACCCGGCGAAGGCACACCGAAAACCCGCAAAAACATCTGGATTAACCCCGCCGAAATTGCCGGAAAAAACCGAGCAGGAGCCGATCACACGCAGTGCAGCCGCCGGAACAACCGACACCCGCAGACGAATGGAGTGAATAAATTAAAAAAAACAGTAAGCTTGAATGTTTGAAAGTGAAGCACTGTTTGCAAAGAAACTGAGCGAAAATGTCTGAAATTTACATATGAGGTCCTCTGAATGATAATAAATAGGGCTGTTACAGAAAAAATAAGTAAAGTTAAAAATAAAAAAGATCGGAAATTTTGTTTTTTTTTTAAAAAAAAAAGCTTAAAATATCCTAAAAAAATGTATAAATAATCAATGGTTTATTAGATATTGAATTAAAACGGGAATATTTTTAACATTCAAGCCTATGGGATTCGCCTGAATAAATCTGCTGCTTGAAACCACCGAATGGCAGGGCAATTCGGCAACTTTTCACTGCTGGTTTGTGTTCTCTGAATAGCCGAAGCAGTGCTTCTCTATGGGATTTCACTGCCCTCGAACAGGCACCGTATGTGCAGGCAATTCGCCAGGATTTGGCGAATTGCCTGCTCTCTGGATAGCCTAATGGCCAAGAAAGGTAACTGAATGCTAATTTTCAGCGTTCGGTTCCCTTTCGGCAGCCATTCGGATCTCTTTGAATAACCCCGAACGTGTCTACCTGACTTGGTAATAAAACTTAACTTTCATTCATGACCACATATTTAGAAGACGGTTGAAACACACTGAATACAACCACAATATTGTGTCCCATACACATAACAGATACGCATTAAAACCAAATCCACTATGTATATTAGTGGCAATTCATGAATAATTCATTTGTTCAAGGTGCTAGATATCCTTAATTCTTTCAAATTGCATTAGAGTAAATGGGTCACCTTACATTGTGACACTGGAAAAATGAAAAGAAGAAAAGTGAGATATAAAGACAGCTAAACAGAACTCAAGCCTGACCCAAGTGTATAGTATAAATATCAGTAATAGAGCCTCCGAGTATGTTAAGGTTCATAGTGATATTCAATACTAATTATTAGCGATCTCATGGCGCCCAACAAGATTTTTCAAGCATTAGTAAATCAACCTCTGCATCTAAATTGGATCGCTCAATATTTGTTTTCTGTGATGTACCACTTCCTTCTCTTTTTGCCCATGGCCATTGACCTCCATCGCTATGGAACCTGTTAGTGCTTTATAAATACTTGGAGATGAACGTAGGTTACAGTTACAAGTTAACCTGGCCGTGAAAATGTGTACTATTTTCTCCTGTGAAATGATTCACAATTGCGAAAGAAATATTATACCCCCCCCCCATATTATTTGGTTTCAAATGATGGGAAAGCGGATTTAATTCACAGAAGTGCTGTGAATAAGGAGCATTGTTGCTCTTCTATTTTATTGTATCCTTTGTTTTGAATCCTGTAGAATCCTGATCTAATCCTCCAAAAGAGACAAAGCCGACAGAAAACCTGCACAAAGCACAGTAACATGTCTTGGACGTTTGCAGGAATAACCAGTCGTGACAAAGCTTGACTAAGCACATGCTTGATGTGAGTGTGCAAATATCCAAAGCCTTCAAGTCAAATCCCTATGGATAAAGAGCAGCAACCCTTATGTAGAATCAGTGGCGACTCTAGGAACAATATTTAGGGGAGGGCACAGAAGATACCACAGTCAAAACTGGGGGGGGCACTAATAATTTTCACCACTAAATCATACCACTGAATAAAACTAAGGTATGAGCTAAAACGCCATCACTAAAGGAAAAATTACCGCGAGTCGCTAAAACTTAGTGCCTGACGACCTACTAACAGATCACCTTGTCTGCAGTAGTCCATGAACAAGGTCGTTTGGCGCACGCTAGGGAAACTCTAAGACCTGAGGTGAGACCCAGCGCTAATGTGGTTGTGTACAGGGTAGAACTATTTTTTTTTTTTCCAGTGCAGAGTGCCGGGCCATACCTATTGCCCGCCCTCACAAGCTTGAATATGAACACATCCAGTGAATAACTTCACACCCCTGCATTATTAAAAGCCTCCAAGGTGGTCGTATCATCCATGTTTTGATGCACACATATATTAAGGCTGATGGACATTGCATGATAAATGCCACCCAACAGCATGTTGAATCCTTACACTGCATTTAATAGATCCAAAAGGAAGGCCAAGTGAGCGACAAAAATTTCCCTGCTGCAGCATATAAATAATACATGTTTCAGGGTAAGACTTATTCATGTGTCCCTTTAAACATGGTCCACACGGTCACCCTAATAATCATACGCTTACATACTATGAATCACCCCCAGCATAAAATGTTTAAAATTAGGCAAAATATTAGAATTAGGATATATGTGGATAAAGGATACATTTATAATAGAGCCTACTGCAACAGCAACGACAATGCGGACCAGATCCATTACAATGGTGTATGGGGCCAAGAGCCTGTGCTGCATTCCTTTCAATTGTCTGTTAATTTTGGGCCAAGATCTGTTTTTTCTGTTTTTTTTAGAGTTGACACCAGGGTTGAGCAGTAGGTAAAATGTTGCAATTAGCTTCCCTCAAAAAATTAGCGCTGGCACCAAGTGATCTGTTAGTTGCAAAAGCGCTAGAGATCTCTAGCACTCCCCGTGTTAAATAAAGGACGCGGAAAGTACAGTAAGCTTGCGGTACAAATCGCTAATAGCAACGCACTAAGTGATTTTTCCCATTTCTAGCAGGAGGCAAACGATCTGTCGGTCAGGCGCTAGACTCAATTAACCTGGCGCTAACGCAAAACCATGCGAACGCAAAGGTTAACCCACACCAGGTAATAGTACCCTAAATAAGTATATCTAAATAAGATTCCAAAACGCCAGAGTAATGTGATGCAATGAGTAATGTGATGCAATGATACCTTTTTATTGTACTAACCTGATACTTTATTTGCCGCTATTCTGCAGTTTTCGCTGAATGTCTGATAACTGCTTCAGCGACTCCACTTTTAGCAAATTACAGTGACCATTCGCTAAATAGGGAATTCACTTTATTTTCGGCAAAATTAATTCCCCCGACATGTGACGAAAAGCAGAGGATCTAAAGATGATTAGACCCTTTAGATTCTAACTTCCATAATAACCCCTAAAATGCCATAAACCCAGGCAAATACAATAAAAATAATAAACAATGTGGCATTTAGCTACCCCTTAACCCCTAATATGCCATTAATCAAGGGAAAACCTGAAATGAATACACTGTGAGGCATGTAGCTACCGATTAACCCCTACAATGCCATTAATCAAGGAAAAAATAAAATGTATACCGTGAGGGATGAAGCCTACCCATTAACCCTGAATATACAACTAAACCAAGGCAGAAACTAACATAATACACAATGTAATGTATAGTCTGAACATTAACCACTTCACTGCTGAGACATTTCAACCCTGTGAAAATGCTTAAGTTTAAGTGCCTGTTATTATTTAATGTTTTAAGACTTTTATTTCAAATTTAATATGGTCAGGTTGGGTATTATTGGAAAGGCCAGAATCTTCCCTTTCCAATGACACCTAGATCGTCCATATACGATTCACAGGGACGGAGATACAGTGGTCCGAATAAGTGTGGTAAGCTGGATGCTGATTTTTGGTGGGGGGGGGCACATGGGGGGGCAAGGAATAACCTAGGGGGGGCAGTTGCCCCCCTGTAGAGTCGCCTATGCGTAGAATCACTGCTTTTTTAACATGCAACCAGTAGCCATGTCTTAGGCTGCGGTCACATGGGCGTTCCTTCCACTCTGACCCTCGTGTGGCCACCTCGCTGAGCGCAGTTAGTGTGCTCAGCGCTACAAAGCAAGATCGCTTTGTAGCCCCGTCAGCATCCGTCGTAGCTTTTTGACAGGGAGGGCTTTTTGACGTCCAGTGGTAGCTTGCACAATTCATGCACGCGCTACCCCG
Source organism: Leptobrachium leishanense (assembly GCA_009667805.1). Classification (NCBI taxonomy): domain Eukaryota; kingdom Metazoa; phylum Chordata; class Amphibia; order Anura; family Megophryidae; genus Leptobrachium; species Leptobrachium leishanense. The sequence goes on along the minus strand of CM019066.1, from coordinate 89,403,169 downwards.
TGTGGCCTCGTATGGAGGATCGCGATTTGTAGCTCCGTCAGCGTCTGCTGTAGCTTTTTAAGGCTGCAGTCACAGGAGCACACTGAGTGCGTCCGTGTGGCCACACTTCCCACACGGGGTAGCGTGCGCACGAATTGTGCGCGCTACCACCGGATGTAAAAAAGCCCTCCCTGTCAAAAAGCTACAATGGACGCTGACTGAGCTACAAAGCACGATCCTCCATAGGAGAATCAAGCCTTGCAACGCTGAGCGCACTAACTGCGCTCATTTAGGTGGCCACACGGGCGTCCGAGTGGAAGGAACGTACACTCTCCGAGACGTTCCTTCTGCTCTGAAAAACTCTTGTGTGACTGCAGCCTGATGGGGAGGGCTTTTTGACATCTGGTGAGAGCAAGTGCAATTCGTGCGCACGCTACCTGTCTGGCCCTCCCTGTCGATCCGTCACAGCTGCGACAGACGCACTCAGTGCGCTCGTGTGACCGCAGCCTTAGGCTGGACGTCCACTGGAACTGTTTTTGAACCACCGACTTTTTCATCGGACCATGGACGACGTCGGTCATCCGACCAGGTCAAACTAGGGTCGTCCACTGCGTGCGATCTGTCGTGCGACCACAGACGATCCAGATCAAAATCCGAGGTGGAGTGCATAGGCTGCCAAAACTAAAATGAACGGGTATTACATGCAAAAACAAGTTCATTCTGCTTTTGGAACCAGTGTAGTCCTTTTTTTTTTTTGTTATATTTTTACTATGCGCTTTGTCTGTAAACCTGTCAAACTATCCCCTAAATCAGGGCATGACGCCAACACTTCAGTGCAGTACTGCACTCTGATATTCGTTCTCTCTGCCGCTGCAGATTGCCGAAGTGCAGCGAACTGCACTGTATTTCGCCATCATTTTTACAGTACAAACAGCAACAAAGTTGCACCGTATGGGGAAATTCAACATTCCGTGCCCTTCGGGAGGCATGTCAGTGCTTAGTAAATAAACCCTTTTGCGCAGCACCGCTAGTCCCACCATGTTACACAGCTAGTCCCAACAGGCAAAAAGGTGTTTTGGTAAACCTGCATCATGTCTGCACCATTTATTTTCAATGGGAGTTAAAAAAACAGCAAAACCAATATAAATGCGTTTTTTGTTTATTTAACTCCCGTAAGGAGTTTGTCAACGTCCATCTTGCCCAATCGTTCTGAACTCCCAGCCTGCAAGGTGAGATCGCCCATCTGCTGTGGTCTTTACCCGTCGCCGGACGTCTGCCGCAATGGACGATGGTTCCCTTCACATTCATGTTACAGGTTCGGACGTACGACGACAGACGATATCGGATGATTGCACCATTGCACGAAAACGGTTCCAGTGGACGTCCAGCCTTAAGCAGCTTAATGAAGATGATAGGGTGGCTCAAGCTTTGATAATGGTTTTTGTACACTGAATAGATGAACTGCAATTGCAGTGAAGAACCCCATCATTTGAGCACTATAGGACTATGATTTAAAGGGGCCTCCAACACATTTTTAAAGTAAGTCTTAATAAATCCAATCTGGAAAAAGAAGCATTTTAGCAATTGGAACTGTTTACTTCTTTTCTATATCCATGAAGTCAATACCAGTTCTTCAGCCTTGAGTATCTGCCTGAAGTCACCTCTTTATGATTCACAGCAGGGGGTGGGAATATCTGTTGACTTCTACAGTGACGTCAAAACAGCAGGGTAAAATAAAACCAGCACATTTTATTGGGGTGGAAGCCTAAAGCTAGTATCTACCCTTGTTTTAGATGAGCGCAAGAAATAGGTACTTGTGGAAGGTTTCAGTGACGGCCTCAAGCAGGGGTCAGCAACTGTGGCCCTCCAGATGTCTTATAACTACATTTCCCTTAAGGCTCTGTCAACCTAATGAGTGGCTGCGCATCATGGGAGATGTAGTTCCAAAACATCTGTTGGGTCAAGGTTGCTGATTCTTGGCCCAGAGCAGTGTTTCCCCAACCTGTCCTCAGGTCCCCCTAACAGGCCAGGTTTGCAGATATGTGAAGCACAGCACAGGTGATATGATTTGCTGCTCAGCGATTGCAGATTTCAGTCTAGAGCCTCGTTATTCACCCCCCCCCCAAATGTAAATGAGAATATATTACCTCCTAGTTAAGGTAAATAGGGTTAATTTGAATGCTTTAGAAATTCATGCAAAACATCTACGTACACAAGGAGGCCAAATACAGGAACATGTTATGCTTGGTGCCAAGGTTAGAGTGTGAAAAAGTGGGATGTCCGCTTCTCTCACTATATAACAGACCGTGAACTTGTGACAGCTATTCCCAGCATTTGGAACCTGTAAAAATGATGTGTGGTGGCTGCCTGTCCTTGCTTTATATCCTCTTCTTGTTGTTTAATGGAGAATTTGCAGTGTGTCTCCCTGACTCCAACCCAAACCAGGACGCTTCCACACCAGAACAGGTAAATGGCGTTTACAGGATGATTGTGAGAATTCCTACTGTTTGGGAAACATACGCTGTATTTTACGATCCTCAACGTTCTTTTCAGAGAGATAATTCTAGAGGATCCCCTGTTGGTTGTTGGGTTAATTCAATGTCATAAACTGGAAAATATTGTACACGTTTGTGACGGGAAGATTAAAAATTCTCTGTATTTCTATGAATTTGGTCTTAAATGGCCCAGGGTAAGGTTAAACAAAGTTTCCAACTTGTCTCCATGTTTTCCATGAATGTGAGCAAAGCCGTGTTTGTAAAGAGATGGTCTTGGTGCTGTTACCCTGCGGCTCCTATAGACGTGCATCTTATTAGAGTCTTTCTATTAAATCTGCTCCTTTTGCTACTCTTTGTCAATGTTTATTTTACATGAATCAACTTTATCCATGGTCTCAGAAGCATTGATCACCTTGTGGACTTTTTTCCCTGTCAATTTAAGGTGTATATATATATTTTTCGGTTCTAGGTGTAGGTTTGTGTGCGTGTATTGGGGTTATTCAGAGAGATCTGAAATGTAACCGGACACTGAATTTCAGCGAACGGGGACATTTCGGGGCCATTCAGAGAGCAGGCAATCTGCCAAATGTTGGCGAATTGCCTGCACATATGGTGCCTGTTCGTTGCCTGTTCGAGGGCAGTGAAATCCCCATAGAGAAGCAATGCTTCGGCTATTCAGAGACACTAAACAGCTGAGGATTGTCAGTGAAGTGTCCTGCCGTTCGGGGGTTTCATTGAAACAGGTTTATTCAGATGAATCCCATAGGCTTCAATGTTAAAAATATTCCAGTTTTAATACAATATCTAATAAACCGTTTATTATTTTATTCTGCTGTAAAATGTCTATTTTTCGTATATTTTTTTTTTTTTTTTGGATTTCTTTTTTTTTCATGTTCCTTTTTTTATTTTTTTTTTATTTTTTCTGTAACGGCCCTTTTTATGATCATTCATTGGACCTTATATGTAAATTCCAGACAGTTTTTTTGCAAAGCGGCGTTTCAAATTTCAAACATTTATCCGAACTGTTATTTTTTTCTTCTTTCACCCCATTCGTCTGCGTGTCGGCTTTTTCCATTGGCTGCTCTGCACTGTGATCAGTGGCTGCTTCGATTTTTCCGGCGTGCTCGGCTTGGTTTTTGCAGCGGTTTCTGCCGGTGTTCGAGTGTTCGGCGGGTTTGCGGGGGACGAAAAGTCACCGTACGTGCAGTGACTTTTCGGATCTCTCCTGTGTGTATAAATATATATATATATATATATGAGAGAAATCTCAATGTATCCTTCCTGGTAAAAATACTTTTTTTTTTTCCAATTAACCCGAAACAGCGCTGTTCAGAGGTGGTTTTGACAAGTTGCATAAAGCTGATCTCTGCTTAAAAACGGCATCTAGTATGGCATGGCATTTTATTTATTTATAAAAGATTTTACCAGGAAGGATACATTGAGATTTCTCTCGTTTTTAAGTGTGTCCTGGGTTCAAGGACATTGAATTGTTACAGAAATACAAAGTTACAGTTACAAGTACTTATACAGCGCCACCAGATTACGTAGCGCTTTACAATGGGGAAGCACAAACAGCAGACTTACATGACACAAGAGGAAATGCAACCCTCGTCGTAGGATAACTGTCCAGGTAATACATCACTTTAAACCAAGAGCTCACATCCCATGAGCTTACACTCTAAGGGACTAGGGTAACTGAAACGAATGGGAGCAGAGAGAAGGTGAAACTGGTCGCCAGTAGAATATCGTAGGGATTGCATGAAAAGGACCAGATGTTTGGGCTTAGTAAGAGTAATTAGTGAGAGAAGTTGAGACAGCTGGAAAGGGGAGCTGAAATTAGGGACCGGCCCTGGGTGGGTTGGGGCAGCAGAGGGAAGAGATGGAGGTGATTCTGTGAGTATGCTGTGGAAATAGAATGAGGTTGGTGACAATGCACAGATGGCCCCTATTAACAAACATGTGGGGGGAGGAGGGAAAAACAAGCAGATTTTTTTCCTATCAGAAATGATTGAAGGGTTTTGTGTGAAAGCAGACCCAGGATGCAAAAAAGTGAGACATGTGTCATTTGCATATCTTACCCATAGTTCTGTGCTGCATATGGGGAATGTAGCATAGGAGCTCTGTGATGCAGTTCTTTGAATTGCTGTGATGTGCAAATGTCTTCTGCAATAATAAACTGTGTGTGTGTTTATGTGTGCGCGCTATTGACAGTGTATTGTCTCTTGTTTAATATGTATCATTTTTTATATTTTTTTTTACAATTTCAATATTATTGTTGTTCAGAAGACTCAACATTTTTTGTGGGATACGTTTACTAAACTAGAAAATGATAGGAACTTGTAAAAAAAAGATAGGTCAGAAAATAAACATTTTAAAAAGCACCTCTAAGTTATTTTACCAATCTGAATATTATATCTTAACACGTGTCATCCCCTTCTCAGTTCTGCACAACTTTGCTGATTAATATTGATGGTCAAATTCCTGAGATGCTTAATGGGAACAAACCTCTAAACAAAAAATAAAAAAGGACCCCTGATTCTTAAGAGAACTCATACTGTGCCAGAAATTCCACCGGCTGAATGTATAATGTTTAATAGGCATTACAAGAATTCGGTGACATGTAAGTACAGTAGTTATGCCAAATCATAAGAGAATGAGCCAAGACCAGCCCAGGGTGCAGGGAGGTCTCCAATAGGCCAACATGTAGCTGGTTATGTCAGATAACTGTACTTATTTAAGATTTTTGAATGCTTTGATAGCTGTTTATCTTCCATGGTATGCCAAATCTTTGTTTTTAATAATCTGCGATAATAAAGCTGCACTTTAGAATATCTCATTTAATAAATTAACCTCTATCCAATCACTAATGACTCCCCCTGCAGACAAAACCTATCAACGTGCTGCACTCTGAACTCCATTTTTTAACCTGCAATTTTTTTTACAAAAAATATTTTTCCTGCTATTGGTCGCAACCAATAAACCCATCACAAAACTAATTATAAAATGTTAAATTGTGTTTAACTTCAGTTACTTCTTCAACGTTTTACTTATGTCAAGGTTTATTTTTTTTCCTTTTTGTTCATGAAAAAGAGAAACGTTTGCACCGAGATGAACTATAAAGTCAAGTGGTGTTATGCAGAGACCTATAAAAATATTGAGACCTGAAAAAATTATGGGGGAGGTTTTCTACAACATGTAAGATCGGAATTTTACAGCAGTGTTTCCCAAACCTGTCCTCAGGATATATATATTTCCCCCAGCTTACATGGATATATATTGCCTCCAGCTCAAATGGATTTATTGCCCCAGCTCACATGGATATATATTGCCCCCAGCTCACACGTGGATATATATTGCCCCCAGCTCACACATGGATATATTGCGCCCAGCTCACACATGGATATATTGCCCACAGCTCACACATGGGTATATTTGCCCATCTCACACATGGGTATATATTGCCCCAGCTCACACATGGGTATATTTGCCCCCCAGCTCACATGGATGTATTTGCCCCCAGCTCACATGGGTAGATTTGCCCCCAGCTCACATGGATATATTGCCCCCAGCTCATGGATATATTTGCCCCCAGCTCATGGATGTATTTGTCCCCAGCGCTCACCTTGCTCTGCGCTGTTCTTCTCCCGAGCGGCTGCTGGCAGCATGCAGCTTGGCCGCTCGCCGGGAACCACCTGACCAGTGCAGCCGAGTTCTCGCGAGATCTCGTGCGCTGGTCAGGTGGTTCCCATCCCACGCGAGCGGCCAGGCTGCAAGTCAGTGGCCGGTCGTAGGGATAGGAACAGCCGGCGGCGCTGCTCCCAGATTCCGGCACTGATTGCCGGAATCTGGCGGTGGCGCTGGGCCCCCCTAAAGTGGCGAAATGCCAGGCCCCGGTCACAAGTGCGACCCTGGTACTTCCGCCACTGGTCAGGACCCACTACCAGGTCAGGTTTTCCAGATATGTGAAGCACAGCACAGGTGATATGATTTGCTGCTCAGTGATTGCAGGATTCAGTCTGCATTTCCCCAAGGTGATCCTTAAGACTGGTGTCAGACGAGCGTAGTACGTGCAAATGTACTGACGCGCCTCCCAACGTCCGTCACAGCGTTGTGACGTATCGGCGGGGCGATCCACACGGTGTAGCACGTGCACAAATTGTACGTGCTACATAGGATGTGCTGAAACCATCCCCGTCGAAACATTACGATGCACGTTCGTGTATTTGAAAAGCTGATCTGTGATTTCGAAATAGGAGCTTACTGTACTAAGCGCTCCCCATGTAAAGTATAGGATGCGCAATCAGTAATCTGCGTTCCGATTAGTGCGGTATTACAAAGTCCTAGCGCTAATTACCGCACCAATGCGGTAACGAAAATGTTACCGTCATCTAGAAGCTGGTGCTAACTGATTCTGCTTTTGCACCAGCTAAACCCTCCCCCAAATAAATCCCATACTCGCCTCTCATCCCTCGGTGAGAACGGTGTCCCGATCCACTGCTTCTGGTCACCAGAAGCAGAGTGAGACTGGGAAAAATGGTCCCCAGTCTTCCTGCGCGATCTTGCGAGAGAGCGATCACGCAGGGCTAACGGCTCGGCAGCGCAACTATGGACTCCAGGAGGTGAAACTCGCGGCACCATGGAAGCGCTATTGCAAGTATTCCCAGAGGGTAGCGCATGGTTCCAGGCAAGGTGCTGAAGTAGCACCTGCCCCAGAATCTAAAGCTAAAACGGGGATGCTACAGGGAAACCTGCAGACGCATGTTTTCCCTATTAAATAGCGTCTCCGTTTTTTTAGCTTGAAGAATGTAATCAAGCCCTAAATTGGATACCATGTTTCAAAGTGAACCCATAAATCTGGGCATGAGCATAGGTTGTGCGCCACCATAACAAGTAAAATCATGTATAGACGGTTTTGGTATTGAAAAGTGTTGCTTGTCGTGTTTAACAATGACATAAGATTTCTCTATATATTTATTGATAAAAGCACTATTGCTTTGTTGTGAGTGTAAGGACTCACTAGGAGATGCTTCTTTATTTCAGGTCTCTTGTTTAGCTGGAAAACCTGTGCGATCCATAGACAGTCTGTACCTGGGCAGCGAAGACCAGCAGAACAGTCTACGCTTGGAATTCCAGCTTTCGGAGATAACAAGGTAACAGTAATCGCAAAGTAATGTAAAGTCTGGTATAGGTAAGCCTGTACCTCTGTGTTTTATTTCTGTTTAATCTAAGATGCCAAAGTAACCTACAAGAGCAAAAGTATGGACGAATTGCAGTAATAACTAATAATGAAGCGACGCACGTTGACTGCACACAGGAAGCTACCGGCCAGAGATGTTCCACATTATCCCTTTCAATCCAGGCTTAATCTACACTCCCTGACCAGTTTAGCTTTTTTAAATGGTCAGGCTGTGTGGAGTGTCCTTCTGTTCCTTTGTCCCCCAAACTGTTTAAAATGCGGATGAAGTGAAGATATTCCTCCACCCCCACCCCCACAGCACCAGGCAGCCGGGAGGTTTGAACTTCACGACTGTCGGTCACTCGAGACGTCAGCACGCTTGAACGTGCTGCTGACGTCTCCTCCTTGAGACCGCCCGCGAAACCGGCAGCTGTCAGGGAGAAAGCCGATGGATCGTATCTTTACATGCGCGCGCAGCCCTGATCCATGATTGTGCGCAATCTCTATGAGACTTGTGTACGCCAAGACTGTATACCCCTTAGCGCTCCGCAATTCACGTCCGTTATCCTACGCACAAATTGCGCAGAAAAAACAGAGCCTTCTGGGTTTTGAAGTCTCCGAACTGGAGAGGAGGAGCTGTGTGCGTCAAGGAGAAAAGGTGAGTAAAAAAACTGGAAAGGAGGGGGAGGGACAAAATAATTGGACAGAGGCCGCCAGCAGAGTCTGCCCAATTATTTAAGGGGAAAAAAAAAGGGAACTCTATTTTTTTTTAATAGAATATTCCTTGAATTCCTTTTGGATAAACAGTTTCAAATCATTACAGTCTGTTAGAAAAACCTCGAATGGTTTATCTACATAAACTCCCATAGACGTTAATGGGGACGTCTGTAGATAAATCGTTTGAAATTTTTTCAACTGATTGTAAGAATTTATAAATGTTTATCGGAAGGAATTAAAACGAGGCCTTAGTTGGACTGGGAGAAATACAAATTCAAACGGCAATATCGTTTTATTCGCGATCTTTCCAGCCAATAGGCTGAAGGGCCTGGAGTACGTTTAAAATTCTAGCAACATAGAAAGATAGAAAAATGTCGGCAGATAAGAACCTTTCGGCCCATCTAGTCTGCCCAATTACATGGATACTTTACCTGAATTTATCTTTTGTTTAGGATAGCCTTATGCCTATCCCATGCTTGCTTAAATTCAATTACAAGCAAGCCTTGGTTGTGTTTAAGTATTTGCTGGGTCAGGGTGATTCATTTTCTGGACAAAAGTAATGATTTCAGATAAAGATTTTATTTTTGTAAACCTATTTTTATTTGTATTAGGCCATATCTCCTTCCCCTTAGAGCAGCACCTTATAGAAATGAATTCCTCCTCCTCCCCCCCCCTTAAATGAGCAGATGCTGCTGACACCCTCTGCCTAATTCTTTGTTTTAATATTGTTTTAGTTTAAGTGAAAATACCCCCCTCACCCCCTCCTCTAAGTGCACTGCTCCGTGTCTTCACCTCAGGGCTTCCGAAATCTGGAAGTCCATGCGGCTTCTTTCACAATTTGCTTAGCATACTTAAGTTTCGAACATACATACACTACACAAATTGTGTATTTCATGAAACTTGTGTACTTTCCTACGTAATTTACACAAGCGCCCGCACAGAACGCTGGATTTCTGATACACATACAGTACCAGTCCTTGGCTGCAGTTCCCCAGAATTCTCGTTGCTGCGAGCATACAGAGACAGGATAATGTAAGCCCACAAGCGTGCTGACATCATTGGTCCCCAAGTTGGTCCCCGAGATGCAGGATATTCAAAATCCTGTCTGTCGAGTGACCGCTTCATTTTCTTCTGCCATTGCTGATGGGTGACATCCATTTGTAAATTGATGTTTCTTTGCTAGACATCATAAAGACCGTAGACCGTGATGATGCTATATTACCTGTATGTATTGGCTATATATATTACCTATATGTGTTGAGACCTCTACGTAGTGGCGTCACTAGAGTTGGTGTCACCCGGTGCGGTAACTCATGGTGTCACCCCCCCCCCCGAGTTTTACGGTTTCTTTTTTTAACTACTTTTACTCATAAGTCAGTACTCCCATATAATACTGAATGCTCACACGGCGCACATTACTGTGAGGTTTATTGCTGTGGAGCTATGGGATATGCTCATACACAAATTTTGGCGAAGTGCCAGCAAGTACGGTGCCTGTTCAAAGGCAGTGAAAGTCCCCATAGAGAACTACTGGTTAATCTGTTCAGAGACACCGAACAGCAAAGAATGTCCTGATGTCTGGTGTTTTCATTCGACAGGTTTATTCAGGGGAACGAACACCATAGGTTTCAATGTTAAAAATATTCCCGTTTTTAACCAATATCTAATAAACCGTTATTCTTTTAATCTGTAGTAAAAAGTCTTTATTTTTTTAGTATCTTTTAGGCATTTTTCTAAATAAATTCCATTTTTTTTTCTAATAGAATTTTTTCTTTTTTCTGTAACAGACCTTTTTATTATCATTCATAGGCTCTTCTATGTAAATTCCAGACATTTTCATTCAGTAGTTCTTTTTTGAAAACAGTGGGTGATGGGTTTGCGGCGGCATTCGGTGGCTGATTCTCTGCACTTCAGGGCCCCTGCGGTGAATTCACTGGGAAAATTTGATTCCCCTAAGGGCGTGGAACAGCAGAACACTGAAATGTCTGCGTAAATTCTGTGCTCTGTGAATATCCCCTTTTGGGGTGTTTTTTTTTTCCGGCCCCTGGAAAGTTCCAGCCTAGGCCTTGCCTACCCAGGACCTACTTGAAAATGAGAGAAAGCTCAATGTATCCTTCCGCACCCCCCCCCCTTGTGACGCCACTGCTTCTACGCAAACTTTCTGGTCTCATCCTTGTTTGTTTGCTCCTCAGTAACCTGTCCTCCTTTGAATTGCGGACCCGTGATCCTGAAGGAGTTATTTTCTATGGGGATATTGGAGAGGATAACTGGTTTGTACTCGGTGTACGACAGAAGAAGTTGGAGGTCCAGATGAGCAATAGCAATGGTCAAATGGTTCTGTCTAAGTGGGGCCCAGAAATAAGTGATGGTAAATGGAAAAAGGTGAGCCAAGACTGGACGAAGCTACTGCATTGAGGGACACATAATACTAGCAAACGTTTCCTGAACAAATTCCATCAACATTTCTCCGTATGTGTAAACCCAATGATGTTCTTGCTAGTTCGTTAATAATCGTAATTCCTTTCTCACATCTAATGAACATTATGGAACATGTGTTGACATACAGTATAATTTTTGTGTTGTAGATTTTGCGAAACGGTCATATGCCGTTAGTTGATTGAATAGCAGGTTTCTCCTTCTAGGTTGCCGTGGATAGTAGTATCAATACTATCGAAGTTAGGATGGATGGGGAGCTTGTGGTAAAGTTAACTCATCATGTCAACGCACAGCTCATGCCTGTTACTGCCTCCAAGCTTGTCATCATCCTTGGGGACCTGCCCGTTGGGAGAAATTTGCAGCTTATCAGGCCGGTAATGTGACCTTGCAGAATGTTCATCAAAGCATTCAGAGTTTATCCATGTTTACAATGTATTCCATTAGAATGGTAGCTGGCCCTCGCTGCGGTAGGTAGACTATAAGAGAAGATGTTGGAGAAGGCCTGGGGTCACATAGAAAGTCTCTTCCAACCAAAGCATTAATCCATGTCCTACCACTTTCTAAATAAAATTATAAAGGGGCTTCACAAACGTAGGCATCTGTAGGAATACCTGGTGGCCAGCCATAAACATCACTACAAGGGGGCAATTACTCCGTCCCTGTGCATCATAGATGGCCAATCAAGGTGTCATTGGAAAGGACCGAGTCTGGCCCTTTCCCAACATGACCATATCCAGTGTAAAATGAGAATCTTAAATAATAAAATAAAAACCTAACCTTTTCTTTTTTTTCACAGGATTGAAATGTCTCAGCAGTGCAGGGGTTAACGGTCAGACTATATAGTGTTTTACGTAAATTTTTGCATTAGTTTAGTTGCATATTATGGGTTAATGGTCAGGTTTCATCCATCACAGTATACATTTTATTTTTTCCTTGATTAATGGCATTTTAAGGGTTAATGGATAGGCTACATGCCTCACAGCATATACATATTGGGCAGTATTACAAAGGTGGTGCTAACTTAACCAGAGCTGTTGTAAACTTACCAGAGCCACTGTAGTCTATGGAGTTGCTAAGTTTACAACGGCTCTGGCTAAGTTAGCCTCAGCTTTGTAATACTGCCCGTCATGTTTTCCCCTGATTAATGGCATTTTAGGGGTTAATGGGTAGGCTACATGCCACACTGTTTATTATTTTTATTGTATTTCCCTGAATTTTAATGTCATTTTAGGGGTTATTATGGAAGTTAGAATCTAAAGGTTCTATTAATCTTTTAGACCATTTGCTTTTTGTCACATTTTGGGGAATCCATTCCCCAATAATGGAAAGAACAGGCTATTGCTGTTCTCCAATCCAGCCATGGAGTCCATGTGTCCTGTTAGCATCTTGTTTGCTGCTCCTGGATGTCTGGAGAGTGATTCTGCAACCAGGCTGTGGGGTCAGGGGGGGGGTTCACTGGGACAAATATAGTCTGGATGGGACAAAACATAAGAGGATATTATTATTATTAATCTATTTATAAAGTGCCAGCATATTACGCAGCGCTGTACAATGGGCACAGTATAGATAGGGTTACAATACATTGAACAACATTTTGACAAACCAGTACAGGAGGAAACGAGGGCCCTATTCCCGAGGGAACTCACAATCTAGAAGGGTTGGGGGTGGAAACAGGAGGAGAGGACTGCTAGGTGAGAGTGATGGACTTGCAAGGTGGGAAGTGATGGACTTGCAAGGTGGGAAGTGATGGACTTGCAAGGTGGGAAGTGATGGACTTGCAAGGTGGGAAGTGATGGACTTGCAAGGTGGGAAGTGATGGACTGGTTGTGTCAGTGAGTTGGGTGGTAGGCTTCCCTAAATAGGAAAGTCTTAAGGGAGCGTTTGAAGGAAGGGAAACTAGGGGAAAGTCTGACTCTACAGTCTTGGCCAAAGTGGATCCCAAACAATATTTTCAGAAACTGGTCCTCTGTAACATCTACCTTTATTTATTTATTTATATGCAAAGTATTTTACCAGGAAGGATACATTGAGATTTCTCTTGTTTTCAAGTATGTCCTGGGTCCTTGTGGCCTGGGAATCTAGAAAATCTGGAATTTCTGGAAAGAGGCAGGTTTGTATGAGAAAATGCAGTTTCCTGAATGCTTATATTGGCCCGATGCTATGTATAGTAGTGATAGGACACAAGGCCAGTCATGCCAGTCTGCTGTGTTTTTTTAATTAAGTATTTTGAATAAGAAATGCCAACAGCATTCCCAAGATATAACCCAATGTTTCCTATTTATCCCTAGCTGAAAACCGCGTTAGATGGATGCATGCGGAATTGGGCCTGGGTGAAAAGGCACACGGAAGGCCTGGAAAATGCAATGGAGACTGATGAGAACCGGCGTTGCTTTGAAAAAGAGGAACCAGGCTCGTTTTTCCCAAGTCAAAGTTACGCCATAATGAGGCCAAATTGTAAGTGCTCTATTTTTGATTGCTGTTAGCCAGCGCGTTTTACCGAGCACGCGGCAGAGGAGTTTAATCTCCAGCGTTTAACCTTTATTTCCAACTTTGAGGGAATAGGATGCTAGAAATACAGTAACCTAACGGTTCTTGATTTCCATCATGAATTATACCATGGGCTACATTCATGAAAACTCTTCAAAATAAGTAGGCCTCAGTGGAGTGGAGTGGGAACAATTCAGTAAGCTGCTCTTGTTTGTTGTGAATCCATTCTAATGATGCATTAAAAGGGACACTTTACTCATCCTGACCATTTCATTGCTTTAAAGTGGTCAGGATGTGAGTAGTGCCCCCCCTTATCCTCCCCATAGAAAAAATGGGCGTAAGCCCCGGTGTGAGCGCACTTAACTGTAATGGATAGACTTGAATGGAAAACTTCAATGGTATTCTTGATAATCTGGTTAAGAGATCATAACGACCTAATAATAAAAGATGAAAAACTCCATGGTGCAAATAACATTTGTGTAAACGGATAACACAGTTTTGTGAGATAACAGATTGTATGTATGAGGAACTCACAAGTGTAGAGCCGAATAAGGCTCAAATAATATCGCCTCTTGACCACTCTGGGGGGTCACACCCCTTGTATGGGATTCTTCACACTTTAACCACTTCGCTGCGGAAGACGAGCTCAGCGCGTCCTGCCGCAGGAAGGGTTGGCTGCGGAAGACGCGCTGAGCGCGTCCTCCCGAAGCAGCCTGCGATCAGCCGGATTCCGACCGATCGCTGTGCCCCCCGGTGCGGGCTGACATCTTGGATGTCAGCCCGTCAATCCGGGACCACCTGCGGGCACAATAGATGTCATCGCGGCGGCGCGATGACATCTATTTCAGGCGCCCCCCCCCGCGTGTGCGGAGGAGGCGCCTGAAAGGGAGGGGGGGAGGTCCTTCGGACCTCTCTCCCTCCCGATCGCAAAGGTCCTGAGCTTAATGCCAGGCACCGTTTGGAAGGGCACAGCCTGCCCTTCCAAACGGTGGCTGCCATTAACCCCTGGGGAGCCGGATCACGAATCGGCGCTGAAAAGCGCCGGTTCTTGATCCTTTCCCGGAGCTGGCCGACATCTTGGATGTCGGCCAAGCCTCCGGGAACTCCCCCTGAGGACTGGCGTCATCGTGCATAGCACGATGACGCCAGTCCTGGAGTTAACCCTAGCTGCCACCAATGGTGGAGATAGGGGGTTCCAATGAACCCCCTATCTCCCGATCCGTGGCAGCTAGGGGTTAAAGTTTGATACTGTTGGATCGGCCAGAGCATGGCCGTTCCAACGATACCAAACAGGACTGTGAAAAAAGTTTTTAAAAAAATAAATTAAAAATAAAAATTAAAAAATATTTTAAAAAAATAAAGTTTTTTTTCTTTTTTTTGGTTTGTTAATGCAGCAATATTGTTCCCATTTCAATTATAATGTGAACAATGATGCTGCACTAACGATTTTTGTATGCGGTGCGTTTGTTAAAAATCGCGTAATTTTCCCAAAAAAAAATGTAACGAGACCCCATTTCTAATTTTTTTAACAAGCGCACCCCATACAAAATATAACTGCAATTGCTCGCATGTTAAAATGTGAAACAAAAACACTTTACACGTTGTAAATTATTGAAAATTCATATTTTATTGCATTTTTTGTTATAATATACAGACAGGTCATGACGTATACATATAATAATGACATATTATTAATCTGCCGAGTCTGACGGAAAGAACGATATATAATATGTCTGGGTCAAATACTAAAATAAGCCTTCAAAACGCGTTTAAACATGATGAGCAAAACCGGTAAAAATGACCTCAGCACAGAGGCGGGAAATGCCTCAGCAGCGAAAGGGTTAAAGCGGTCGTAGGGTCATCCGTTGGTGGATTCTTTAACTCTTTAAAAACAAAGGAACACTTCCATTGCGCAAATATCAGTAACTTTATTATGAGCAAATAAGAGAATGGGTACTCACAATCTCTTGAGCCTCTTAAGAAAGTGGCTCAGTATAAAGGCTTATCACGGATCTTGCTCCCCCCATGCTCCAAACTGGAGACACAACGTTGGGTGAAATGGAGGAGTTTCCTCCAGCCCGCCCTGTGTTATCAGCAGCCGGGATTTTTGAATTTCCTGGATGCTGGTCACCAGATCGATCACTAGTGATGTCAGCATGCAGAGACCGTGCTGACATCACCCTCTGACACCAATCATTGTAGCAAGCGGTCACAGAGAGGCAGCAAATGGATCAGACCTGCGCCAGCAGGCAACTCCGTTCCATCGCTCTGCCCAGGAACTTGCATACATTGTGGTGCACGATTTGCGATTCCTACGCTACTCAAGTTACGCCCGAGCGCAAATTGCAAACAGAAGCTTCAGGGACTTCCAGGTTTGAGAAACCTCTAGTGTTCATTTTAAGGCATTGCAGGACTGTGATTGAAGAGATCGCCGATTACAACAAAAAAAAATGCCCACACTCTGTTCCTCAAAATATACTTAAAACGTAACTGCTATTATTTCCTTTATAAACCCAAATCACGTGTATATTCAAAAAGCATTAAAGCAAAGAAGAATCCCTTCACTACCATGCGATTTTTCTTGATTTTTTTTTTTTTATCAAGTGTTTGAAACCTGGGATGCCAAGTTAACAATTAAATATGGGGTAAAATATAAAGTGTGCACAGAAATTGTTGTTCTGAGATTAAGAATTAAAATAATGTAAATTTTCTCATTTTTAAATTTCCTTGTATTCATTTATCCATTGCAGAAATATTGTTGAAATTAAGGAACACTCTCAAGTTCAGAATCTTTATCTTACACAATGTCACACGGGGTCTGCATTATCAGCATAAAGGCAGAAATTACCTTTGTGTCAAATACTGTAACTGTGATAAAGATAATAAAAATGTTCAGATCTCCTGCTTATGGGGATTTGTAGCGATCATAATGAGATTATTAGCAATGCAGCTTCCAAAAAATAGAATATAAAAATAGTATCTGTAAGTGGGATAATGCCTGTACATATATATGGGAATTACAGTAAAGCCATGTATCTGTACTGTACAGGGATTTTCACTCATTATAACCCGCTGTATCTTATCCCTGAACAGCAGTACGTGACCCCACAGAGCTCCCTGTATTCTGCCAAATCCCTGGCTGTTGAAATGCAACAATAATGTTTTTGAACATTTTGTTACAGTGAGGCTGCAGTTTGCAGCAAGTTTTCTCTCTTCTGTGTGACTGGACAGAGATAAGACCGTGGATTTTGTTTGCCCACAGGGGGCACAATATTCCAGCTTTAAAAAGGTGCTAAAATTGGGTTTTGTTAGCCTTTGTTCTCTTAACTCAATTTTGGTAGAGAAAGGGTTAATAAAACCATCTGAGTACTCCGATAATGCCCAGAGAATTGGGAAATTCACTTTATTCCTTCTAATCACGTTTCTATTCTTTCTTTCTGGGTTGTCTCCCAAAATAATGGGTAGAGGGGACACAACAATTATTCAGTATCCCAAAAATAAGACCGTTTAGGCTAGTTGCAGAAGAGCGTCTTTGGAGAGCGGAAGGAACGTCCGTGAGAGTGGATGTTCCTTCCACTCGATGCCCGTCTGGCCACCTCGCTGAGTGCACACAGTGCGCTTAGCGCTGCAAAACACGATCCTCCTATGGAGAATCGCGCTTTGCAGCAACGTCAACGAGCGTCCTAGCGCTTTGCCGGAGAGGCTTGGATAACGGATGCTTGTTGCGCACGCACAAGCTTGCACTAGGGTGTAACCGGCCCTGTTGCAGCGTCATAACGCTGCGACGGACACCGGTAAGCACATCAGTATGGGCACACATAGCAGGCTCGTCTGACGCCAGCCTAAAAGATCCATCTAAAATCTAACAAATCCTTCTTAATTCATCTCGGAGTCCCGCTACATATTATTACCAATGACGCAGCCTAGTATTTAATCCGAACTTTATAGCTACAATTGTATCAAGCTCAAATAACGTGCAGTCAAAGCATCCACAGGTTAACTTCTATGTCACCATTAAATGTAGTGGTGTCCAAGCAGTTCCATAGCTATCTATTTTAGGATAAATTCATCATCGTTCCTTCTTTGCCATGCAGCCGACACAGTTTCGCCACCTGGGTCATCAGGGATGCTCATTTTATACAGCTCCATTGACTTAGCATTGAATGGCAACATGTTTCTGCTGATTCAATGACATTTGACTGCCTGCTAGTCACCCACATACCAAACAATCACCTGGGTTGTGGTACCAAGCTACTTCCTCCAACAGGTTCGTTCCAGCCAGAGGAGCACCAGTGAGACGCCAGCCCTAAAATAACGTTTTATACTCTAGGCCAGTGGTTCCCAACCACGGTCCTCAAGTACCCCAAACAGGCCAAGTTTTAAAGGATTGTCTTGGGAAATACAGACTGAATCCTGCAATCACTGAGCAGCAAATCATATCACCTGTGCTGTGCTTCACATATCTGGCAAACCTGACCTATTGGGGGAACTTGAGGACCGTGGTTGGGAACCACTGCTCTAGGCTACAAAATGTGGTTGACAGGGCATAATAAAGGTGGGACTCAGGAGTTGTTAATAATTGCCCTCCTGGCTTTTTCCCATTTTTTTTTTTTGTTGTTTGTTACACATTTAAGGACACGGAGTTGGGTGTTCCAGGGTGGTTTTTGCTGGTCTAGGTGAGGATCTCACCATTTGATTCCATATTAATGTATTGATGTAGCCCTGACCTTGTCATGTCATGCTGTTGCTAGGTTTTAATTCCGAACAAATAGTTATTAACATTTACATTTTGTGGGAAAAGGGGGGTGTTTACACCATGTAAAAACGTTTACTTTCAACATTTAACTACTGCTAGTGTTTCAGAGCCAAGACCAAGAACTCTGCTGTAGGGGTCTATCTTTGCAATGGCAAAAAGGATCATGTTTCAAGGTTGCGCTGCTCCAAAAACGAGGAATTCAAGGTCTTTACAAGAGCTTCCAAATACAGCTTACCATTTAATGTCAGCCATGATTACCTTGTAAACAAAAGCAATGTTTTATTCCTTCAAAACTGTCTGCAGTGTTTCAAGCCCCGAAAGATCAATCATGGAAACTGTCTATCAGAGTCGATTTCCGATTCCCAGAAGATGGTGTTCTGCTGGCATTGCGTAGTGAGGAAAACGTCACCTTGTTCCTCGTAAGACTGGACTGGCAGAAGCGGGTAATCAAGACCAAAATATTATTACAATGTGATATACTTTTCCACTGTTCCATAATTTAATCCGACATTGAGACCCAGCTTACTTCTGGCGTAGCGTGTATGCGCACTGTGCGGCTTTGGAGCCGAACTGCTGATTTAATGTCACTGCTACGGACGTGGGTTTCAAGTTGCCACCAGTTCGATCAAATGATGAAACCATTCTAAATTCCTAATCAAACTGGTATCCTCCTGTGTCTATTATAACTATATTTTAATATCTTCCATCACATCGTTTGTTACATTTCTTTGCCAAGAGTTTTCCGTTCATCAGTTTCCTGTGTCTCTTTCCCTTTTTCCTTCCTTGTCGATGTTATTGAGGTCTGCCTTTGTGTTTGCTTAATTCCATTCTCTCGTGATTTTCACTCCCATCCTTTATCTTCTCTGCCTCCAATACCAGTGTGGAAAGGTAGATTAAATGGCCCATTCATTTTTATAAAGAGACCCTTCATCTTCATGAAAAGTATGTTAATGTTTTGTGGCATCTCCGAAAAGGTTAGACTATAAATTTAACAGGAAAATAAAATGTTTTTCCATTCAATGTCTCTGCAGGTCGTTTCTGTGACTTTCTTCGACAAGCTTACGGGTTCGGTGATGCTCCCAGTGGATTTGTGTCCAAGTCACTGGCAGTTTGTAGACATCCAATTCAGTGTAAACACGTTGTTCATAAAGACAGCGGAGACTATGTCATTTTGGGACATCCAACCTACGGACTTCCAGGCTTTGCAAGACAAATGGACAGACCCCACTTCTGAGATCTACATTGGAGGAGTTCCAGGTAAATTCTAATTTAAGAAATTGTGTTCACTCACGCATGCACGATTTTAGCCGATCAGACATGCTCACTCTGACACACAAGTAGACTTGGTCAACAAACTGAATCGGCCTTGAGTTTGCTGTGCAAACAGTGATATATTAGAGGTCACTGATGTTGCCAGTTTTTAATTTGCCCCTTCATCCTCAAAGTTTTGATGCACATTCTACCATTACCGATTGGGGGAAGGAATTTTATGTTTTTATTTAGTAAAGTTTATTGCGTAAGCTAAACACAGACTTCATGAGAAGACTATTGTACACACACAGACAATAACCTCAGCATAAGAAGGAATAACGGGTTCAGTTGGAGAACGACAGTGACGTGGAGGATATTCTATCACAAGGTGCATCACAGATATCATAGGGCAGATGACACATCAGTTACTACAGAATGGTACACTGTTGTAAAGCACAGCCCAAAAGAGAAGTACTAGGAAGTGGGGGAAAGTTTTATTTATTTATAAAGTATTTTACCAGGAAGGATACATTGAGATTTCTCTCGTTTTTAAGTATGTCCTGGGTTCAAGAACATTGAGATTTTTACAGTTGTTACAGAAATACAGAGTAATAAAATGCAAGATATTAAAAACAAAACACAAATATACAGATTAACAGAAAATAAATATGTAGGAAATAAAGTCACTATGTTACATGTTTACAGGTGTATTCTGTACTGAGGTATGTTAATAGGGAGCTCTTAGGCTGGGGTCAGACCAGCGCACTTTTAACGTGCGTTCTGGCGCACTTAATTACGGCCGCAGTAGCAGCAAATGACGGCCAATATACGAAGTCTGGCCGTGCAACGCAAGTGGAATTTGAACGCATTATTTCGGGAACGCAGAACCACTAGTACTGACGTACAGAGTGCGCTGCGTCCACTAACGGCGTGTGTGCGTGATTAGGAGACATCAGACGCTGCTCATGTCCGTCCAACATAACGTCCAGACACCCAAAGTTTCCTGATTTGGATCCGTAAAAAATCACGCACAAAAATTGCGCATCGTATGACCGTTTTCGCACATTCCGTGAAAAAATACGTCAATGCATTCGGACGCACTTTTTGACGTTCGCGTGTAAAAATGCTTTGGTTTGACCCTAGCCTTAAGTGACTCTACACTGGGGGAAGATTTGGTGGCGTCTGGGAGGTTGTTCCAGAATTGTGGTGCTCTGTAGGAAAATGAGGATCAAACCACTTTCTTTTTGTATTGTGGTATTGCAAGTAAGGTGCAGGTCCTGGATCAGAGTTTATAGGATGAGGCAACCGCTGGGGAAGCAGTCTATTCAGGTAGGGTGGTAACTTCCGAGAAAAACTCTTTAAACACCAGGTTGGAAAGGTGAAGGGTGCGTCTGGATTCCAGCGACGGCCTGTTTAGTTCTTTTAACGGGTCACAATGGTAGGTCATGTAGTTACATTGTAACACAAAGCGACAGAATGAGTTATACAATGTAGTAAGTTTATGAAGGTGCGTTTGCGGGACAGCTGGATACACTACATCTCCGTATTCAATAGCCGGCATAAGCATTTGTTGTACAATCTGCTTTCTTACTGCGGGGCTCAGGCAAGATTTGATGAGCCTTGGCATGTCCCAGTTTGATTCTCCGACCTTTTTGGGCCTTGCATATCCATGTGAATGTTTATCATTAAGCCACTCACTGGTAGGAATACAAATGACACAGTTTTCTCCTCACAGGTTCTGAAGGACCACATTTCTCTGGATGTTTGAAGATAACTCTGCAGGCAGAAGCGGTAGACCTTGATATGGCTCATTATAAGCACCCTTACGTACGTAGTCACAGCTGCCCTGTTGGGATATAGGGAGGAAATCCCTGACTTTCCTCAATTCACGTGCAGTGTAAAGAAAAATATCGAAACCTGTATTTATTTTATAGCAAAGATTAACAGTGTTTTACAGTTTGTTAACATTTTCATGCCACTAGTAAACACTGAATATTGTTTTTTAGTGGAGTTAGTAATTGTTATTTGAGAGCTGTCATGGTACGCCGTTATTGTAGCTGTGCCGGGCAGGTCAGAATCCATGGGCGACTTAGATCAAAAGCGCGTGAGGCCTGTCATGGTGTCTGCCTGCCACTTATCTGGATTTATTCGAATTTTGAAATTTAGACCTATATTGTTACATATCCATTCTTATAGCACAACAAAACCCAAGAGAAAATGTGAAACTATCTGTATGAATTCTAATGGTATCATAACATAATAACTCAGTTTTCTGCAATAAAATAAATCTGAAATAAAGTTACAGCAGACTCTTCTTTATGAATGCACAGATGGTTTCTTTCATAATTACTTTGCAAAACCTCTAAAATATTGCGTTCTTTCTGGAAACCTTGAGCTTCAATAACTATAGGATGATGCGTGACTGGAGGTGGCATCCATAAAATGTGTGTATGACAGGGATAGCTTCAGATATTTAATGCTTGTGACCACACGGTTTCTGCTATTCTGATAAAAAAATAAGGGCTGTGTTCCATAGTTGGTGTAAACGTAACCAGAGCTGTTGTAAACTTAACGACTCTGTAGACTATAATGGCTCTGGGAAGTTTACAACAGCTCTGGTTAAGTTAGCACCAACTTTGAAATATTGCCCTAAATCGTTCAAAATGCTTGTGAAGTTTAATGAAACATGATGTTGGTATTAAATACATTAAAAAGACACTCTGCTAGCCATGACAAATTAAAATCTATTATTAGATGGACATGGTGGTTGGAGTCCTCCCCAGAAGCTGCTGGGCTTCTTCACCAAGAAAGCTGTAAACCAGCCTGAGCTGATCAGCCCCCCACCAGGTTTAGATCTGCAATGCAAAGCTCTGGTCATTCCTCGTCAATGCCTCTAAATTCACTTGCATTGAGAGGCATCTGATTGACTTTATTACCAGCACTAAGCTCTTTCTTTCAGCTTGGACATAGAGTAGTAAAGGGATGCCCCATGGCAGTGGTCAGCAACTTTGGCCCTCCAGATGTTTGGGAACTACATTTCCCATAAAACTGTATCATGGAAGATGTAGTTCCAAATCATCTGGAGGGCCAAGGATGCTGACTCCTGCTATACGGTAAAAACAGGGTGCAGGATGTTCTACAGACGTCAGGAATGGTTTAACTTCTCTTACAATTGGAGGAACAAAATGAGAGTATCTTAAAAGGACATTGTATACCCTAAACGGGTCAAGTCAAAGATTGCAAAATGGTATAATTAAGACTGGAGTCAAGAGTCACTCTGAGGCAGCAGACTTGGGCTGAGGGAAGGATAGTGTTAAGCTACTTTATTGAAGTTACCGGAGACCTAGAACTCACCAAAACAAAGGCGACATCAATTTTCACAGTTGATTGCGGTACCCTGCATTACCTACAATCCTTCGGAATGCAGGAATTGTGGGATACTTTGAGACGACCATGTGATTTAGAGGTCCCCAGGACACAGCACTTCAGGTAAATATTGATCACGTGTGAAACTCTTTACTCATTTTATCAAAAGGTTTAATTATGTTAAATAGAAAAGTGAATTACAATATTATTCATTGAACATTTAGTGCAAAGCAATCAAACAAAAATGTAAGACAAAGGGTTACTGGAGTGAAATACAAAATTAAACAAGGGATGGGCTGCTCTGCAGGTATTACTTAGTATAAAAAAAAATTATTGGAGCACTACCTACATCCCCCTGATGAGGGTCCCCTCAATCCGGACGTGTAACCAAATCACAATGGGCATAAACTCTTAAAAGCTGTAATTAAATCATAATGGAAATTTAAAGAGACCCTGAGAAAAGGCCCCTTTAGTGATTGGTAATATAGATAAAACTTAACCTTTATTATAGAAACATAGAAAAATGTCGGCAGATAAGAACCTTTCGGCCCATCTAGTCTGCCCAATTACATGGATACTTTACCTGGATTTATCTTTTGTTTAGGATAGCCTTATGCCTATCCCATGTCTGCTTAAATTCAATTACTGTTTTGGCCTCTACCACTTCAACTGGAAGACTGTTCCATGTATCCACCACCCTCTCAGTAAAATAATGCTTCCTGATGTTACTTTTAAACCTTTGCCCCTCTAAGCTAAGACTATGTCCTCTTGTTTTGCTACTTTGTTTCCTTTTAAATATACTCCCTTCCTCTACCTTGTGGATTCCCTTTACGTATTTAAATGTTTCTATCATATCTCCTCTGTCTCGTCTTTTTTCCAAGCTGTACATGTTAAGCTCATTAAGCCTTTCTTGGTAACTTTTCTCCTTCAAGCCGTACACCATTTTAGTAGCCCTTCTCTGAACTCTCTCTAAGATGTCTATATCCTTCTGGAGATACGGTCTCCAGTACTGCACACAGTACTCCAAGTGAGGTCTCACCAGTGCTCTGTACAGTGGCATGAGCACTTCCCTTTTCCTACTGCTAATACCTCTCCCTACACAACCAAGCATTCTGCCAGCATTTCCTGCTGCTCTATTACATTGACTACTTACCCTTAGATCCTCTGAAATAATAACCCCTAAATCCTTTCCTCAGATGTTGAGGTTAGGACTGTATCAAATATTCTATATTCAGCCCTTGGGTTTTTACGTCCCAGGTGCATTATCTTGCAGATAAGATTGCCTTCAATATTCATGTATACCCGTACACACAATTAAAATCAATAAAAAAGCGCTTTTCTTATAGCCTTCTCTGAGCTGTTGGTACAAAGTGTGTAACAATATTAACCCAACTCCTTGTTGTACTAATAACACAAAGTGTGTAATACGAACACGTAAACACACACTTGTTAAAATGAAGTATCAGAGAAATAGAAGGAAAAATCAGGGTGTTGTACCATTCCAATCAGTGTGTGCTGTTTCCCATAATGTATTCGATTGTAACAAATGTGTTTGTGTTATTAGTACACCAAGGAGTTGGTACAAACACATTTCTTACAATCAAATACATTATGAGAAACAGCACACACTGATTGGAATGATACAACACCCTGATTTTTCCTTCTATATCCTCCTATACTTCATTTTAATAAGTGTGTGTTTATGTGTTAGTATTACACACTTTGTACCAACAGCTCAGAGAAGGCTATAAGAAGAGCGCTTTTCTAATAGATTTGAATTGTGTGTGTGTGCATGGGTATACATGAGTTTTGAAGGCAGTCTTGGCTATTAAGCAGTAATAAGTTTTATCTCTATATTACTAATCACTAAAAGCACCTTTTAGATGAGTCTCTTTAATTTTTTAATATGCTTTAGGTATTATTTAGTAGTTGATGTACAGGGGGGGGGGTGTATCCTAGCACCTGAGCAGAATATCCATCGAGTCCTTCTAGGATGGACAGAGTAGTTTTGAAAGTTACAGCTCATCTAGGGAGATACACTGAACCCACATTACTGGATCAGAGCAAAGTCAGCCCTTCTCATGCTTGGAGAGGTGTAGGGGGGGTCAAGCCATCTTGGCCATATACAGGTACATCACCCCTTATCCAATATTCCAAAATCCTGAATTTTTGAAGCTGCACCGATTTTACTAATTCAAAACCTGGGGCGCTCTGGATGGATGCTGCCACTTAGTACCGCGCTTTCCGAACGCTGCCGCAGATCGTGGCACGTGCTGGGAGCCTCTAAGGTCAGCAACCTTGGCTCCCTGATGTTTTGGGAACTACATCTCCCACGATGCTCAGTCCCCCATTAGCCTGTCTGAGCCACATGGGAAATGTAGTTCCCAAAACATCAGGGAGCCAAGGTTGCTGACCCCCTGCTGTAGGCAGCCCCAACGTCATGTGACATGCTGCTTTGAGTCTCACTGACTCAGGGACTCCTGAGTGTGAAGTAATGCTGCAAAGTGGGAAGAGGACCGTTAAAGATCGGATTCTGAAATCCATAAAAAACTGGAAAAGCTCTTGGTCCTGAGCATTCAGTGTACAAGGTGGTGTGTCTGTAACATAATACCTCTGAAAGCATTGTCAATACATGGAAAATATGTGGACAGGTCCAGATGTGAAAGTACATATGGTTTGATGGTGCACATCTCCAGCACAAATTTGGCATCATAAGATTCTGTGGTCGAGGATAATTCATATTTCTGCGCAATTCCTGAGCTGTGGCGCAGTGCAACATGTTAATGTTTCTGAAAAGAGAAAAATGACATTAGATTTAAATGTGTTTTTTTTTTTTTTTCCTTTTCTGGTTTATTTACTACGAGTCAGACTAAGATAATAAACTGAAAAATCTACCAACTGAAAGACAGAAAGATATGTCTAATCAGCAAAATATGGGAATCTTTACAAGTAGTTTACACTCAAGGCAGGGATAATACTGCAATGGGATACCGCAAAGTGAAAAATGGCTGCAGCTCTTAACTCTAAGGGCCCTATCGGGTGCTCTGAGCTAAAACCGGGAAGCGTTCGCTAATTTTCCCTTCGCGTCCCAGTTTCACCAGCAAATTACGAGGCAGGCGCTGAACCCAGCAGCCTGCCCCATAGCTACAGCACCGTTTCTCACATCCACTCCATGGAGTCCATAGGACTCCATGGACGCTTCTGCTGCCGGGTCACATGACCAACAGGACCTCGCCACTCGCGAGATCCTGCCGGTTGGCAGAGTGATTGCGAAGGGAGATTGGGGACTTTTCTTCCCCCAGTTTCACTCTGCTTCCGGTGGCCAGAAGAGGTGGATCAGGCCGCTGTTCTCGCCGCGGGATGAGATGAGTATTTGTTTTTTTAAGGGGCTTTTCAGCTGCTGCTAACTGATTCTGCTGCAACTCTGAGCTGGTGTTAACTTTTTCGTTAGGACCTTGTGATCCTAATGCTAGTTACTCTCTGCTTACACTTTGTGCTCCCCCTGTTAAGTATAGGGAGTGAAAAGTACAGTAAACTCGTGGTATAAACCGCTAATACCGATTCGCTAACTTTTTTTTCTTAACCCATTAGCAAATTGGAGGTGATCTGTGCGGAGCGCTATCACCTCTTTTAAGCTAGCGCTAAAGTGAGTGCTAGCCTCAGCTTGAAGGAGGTGACAGGGCCCTAATTGTGCAAAAGTACTATAAATATATCCATAACGATACAACTGCTAGACATTGGTTTTATCGAGCCCATTACCAGCGCTGCAGAATATGTTGCCACTGTATAATTGTAACAAATAAAATCACAAGTCAAAATTACCCGATGTATCCTACTGGTCTAGGTGATATAAAGTAATGACTCCCAGTAGCTATTATTCCAGAAATAGGGCCCTATTACATTCTTCACGCAAAAATGCACGTGCAACGCGTGAATTTGTGCGCCACGTGTTAAACGTTAACACGCGTAAATCACCGCTGGAATTACAATCCTCGCGCATTTTTTCATCCGTCAAGCAATAACGAGCATAAACCGGACGCGCACAGATGCTCGCGCAGTACTGTTGCGCGCAGAAATCGGTGTGCGGACTGTTTTTTTCACACGATTCAGCCAATCAGAATTAAGAACCACAATTATCTCACGTTAAAAAATTGCGCCTGTCAAAGTCAATCTGAGCATATATGCTGCAGCAATAATAAATGCACACACCCAAACAATAAAATGGAGAGGTTGTATGTGTAGAATGTGTAACTATACTGTGCTGTATATTTATTTGGGTTCTGCCAGGACGTTCAGATTTGTCGTTACCACCAGCTTTTAGGAGTTGCTAAAATTATGCGCGCAAACGCTGTGAGTTAATTCCTGAGCATAGATTGTAATACCATCCGCCTACCAGCACACAAACGCATTTGCGCTCACAATGTTAAGTATATTTATTTATAAAGGATTTTACCAGGAAGGATACATTGAGATTTCTCTCGTTTTCAAGTATGTCCTGGGTTCGAGAACATTGAGTGGTCACAGAAATACAAAGTAATACAATGCAAGATATTAACACAAGACCAAATATACAGATTAACAGAAAAATAAATATGGAGGAAAAAAAGTCATTATGTTACATGTTTACAGGTGCATTTCGTATTGAGGTATGTTAATAGGGAAGTCTTAAGGGACTTTAGATTGGGGGAAGATTTGACGTGTCTGGGAGGTTATTCCATATTTGCGGTGCTCTGTAGGAAAATGAGGATCGAGCCATTTTCTTTTTGTATTGTGGTATTGCAAGTAAGGTGCTGGTCCTGGATCGGAGGTTATAGGATGAGGGAGCTGCTGGGGGAAGCAGCATATTCAGGTAGGGTGGTAGCTTCCCAGAAAAGCTCTTAAACACCAGGTTGGAAAGGTGAAGGGTGCGTCTAGAGTCCAGTGATGGCCAGTTTAGTTCTTTTAACATGTCACAATGGTGTGTCATGTAGTTACATTGTAGCACAAAGCGACAGAATGAGTTATACAATGTAGTAAGTTTCTGGAGGTGTGTTTGTGGGGCGGCTGCATACACTACATCTCCGTATTCAATGGCTGGCATAAGCATTTGTTGTACAATCTGCTTTCTTACCGCGGGGCTCAGGCAGGATTTGTTTCTGTACAGGGCACCTAGTTTGGGGTAGAGTTTAGATGAGAGTCTTTCGATGTGGGGGCCAAAAGATAGATTTGGGTCTAACCACATACCTAGATATTTGAGAGAAGTGACTGTGGTCAGCTTGCCATTTGATTTTGTCCCAACACATAGATGGGGTGTTTGCAATTTGTGTAGTTTAGGTGCGGTTCCAAAGAGCATTGTAACAGTTTTGTCAGTATTTAGAAAACGTTTGTTATCTGCGATCCACTTTTCTACCCCTGTGAATTGTTCTTGCAGCACTTCCTCCAGCTGTGGGAGATTTGGTTTGCTGGTATAGATTACAGTGTCGTCTGCGTACATGTGTACAGTTGAAGCTTTGCAGACATTGGGCAGATCGTTTATGAATATTGTGAATAGAAGGTGGCCAAGTATCGAGCCTTGGGGTACACCGCACGTGACTGGGAGGGGAACGGAAGTGCTGTCAGAAATGGACACAAATTGAGACCTATCAGACACATATGATTGGAACCAGGTTAACGTGCATTCACCAATACCAGAGTTTTTAAGTTTTTGTAATAGGATGCCATGGTCTACGGTGTCAAAAGCCTTGGCAAAATCAAGGAAGATGGCTCCAGTTAGGTTTCCTTGTTCCATGCCCGCTTGCATATCATTACAAACTTTTAAAAGGGCAGTTGTAGTTGAATGGTTTGGACGAAAGCCTGATTGATCTGGGGTTAAATAGTTCTGATACTGATAATAATCACGTAATTGAGTGTAGACACATTTTTCCAGAATTTTTGACATTACAGGGAGCAGTGATATTGGGCGGTAGTTGGATACCAAAGTATTGTCTCCACTTTTATGGATAGGTACCACCCTTGCAGTCTTCCAGAGGTTGGGTATGTATCCAGTTGCCAGTGATTCATTAATATAGGACGTGCGCAGTACAGTACGCTCGCAAAAGGTTCGCACAGGTTCACCCGCGGTAGACGAATACGCGCTTTTGTTGCGCTGACATTGTAATACGATGTTCAGCGCAAAGGGTTTTACCCCTCACGTTAATGCGCCGGCGCAAACGTTTGCGCAAAGATTACAATAGGGCCCACAGACTTTTAATATTACTAGCTATTAAAGGGTGGTTCTACATCGGGGGTCTGCAACCTATGGCCCTCCAGATGTTTTGGAACTACATCTCCTATGATGTTCAGCCACACCTTCGATTATGTTGGAGGGCCGAGGTTGCTGAACCCTCATCCTCTTGGTGGAAATATATTGGCATGGCATAAATCAGAACTATTTAGGCAAAGTAAAAGCTGCACAAATTATTAACCTACATCTGTATAATTTTGTGGTAGAATAGTAAGTATTCGTTTATTATCAGTTATTTCTATAGGATTAAAAAGCATTAATGCAGGCATGGGATTCAGCTGGTGCCGTCACTGTCAACTTTGACTGCTAAACTAGCAGCAGGACCAAGATAGAAAACCACTAGTGTGTTATTTAATACAAGGTGGAAAGCCTGCCCAGAGGGCAGTCTATTGTGGATATACTGCCCTAGCTCGTGGATACTGCCCCAGCTCGTGGATACTGCCCCAGCTCGTGGATACTGCCCCAGCTCGTGGATACTGCCCCAGCACGTGGATACTGCCCCAGCTCGTGGATACTGCCCCAGCACGTGGATATTGCCCCAGCACGTGGATATTGCCCCAGCACGTGGATACTGCCCCAGCACGTGGATATTGCTCCCCAGCTCAGACCCCAGACCAGACATGGGGCGGCTGTTCGAATGCTCTATCGGCATTCGGACAGCCGCCCCATGAGCTCCGGCATACTTACCTTCCCGAGCGGCGAAGTGAAAGTTTCCCCGCTTCCGCTCGTTGAAGGACCCAAGCCGCGGTCACGTGGGACTCCCACGTGACCGCAGCTTGGGTCCTTCAAAGAGCGGAAGCGGGGAAACTTTCACTTCGCCGCTCAGGGGTTGGATGCGCGCGGCAGCCGGGTAGAGGCTGCTGTGTGCATCTTGTAACCGCCGCGGCGAGCGCACAGCCGGCTCGTGCCGCGGCGGTTGCATGCGCGCGCAGCCAACCGCCGCTGGTTGCGCGCCGATGCGCAGAGTAAGGCTTGGCGACGGACACGCCAAGCCTTACTCTATTATAGTATAGGATATCCAGAACACCTGCACCAATATGTCTTTAATAAAAAACGTTTCTACCAGTCCTGCAGGTAGAACACACGCGTTCAACTAAAAACAAGTTACAGGACTAATAATAGAAGAAAAATAAGCGCACCAGAACATAAAAGCAGTGGTTCAGTATAGGGAGCAGGCTGCATGCGAATACGATCTTATTTCTTTAATAAAAGCACTATAATAGATGCTGCATGGAACGATAGGGAAGCTTGCCTTGTTGGGAATAGAGCTTATGTACTTGTTCACATTTTGCGGCTCTTAAATTGCTTTAAAAGGTTCAGACTGGTTTATTAGGTTTTATTATGGGAAGTGGACAGTACAATACATACCTTCTTTTTCCTTTTCTTTTTTGAAACTTTAAGCTTCCCACTTTCTTTTAAAATGGCTTTAAAGATTGTTGACGGAAGCTGCGCTATGACTCTCATTTTCAGCCGCGGAAGCTTTCCTGCAAGAAGAGAAGTTATGAATATATGAAGCAAATGGCTAAACTAACACTCATGGCAATAAACCTGGTAATCTATAGGGGTTATTCACAGAGCACCGAAATGTCGCAGGATTCAGCATTCACTGCAGGGTCCCTGAATTGCAGGGAAAAGCCACCTCAATACTACCGATGAAAAAAAGAAACGCTGCAAAACCGCTGAAATAATCGGATTTGATCATTTCAGCAGTTTAGCGGCATTTTTTTTAAAATAAAAATCTGCAGAAATTATCAGATCCGATTAAATGATCAGATCTGATAATCTGCCTCAAACCCGCCCAACCGTACGGAAAAAGCCGACGATCTGCTGAACAAAGTGTGGACCAACCGCCGAAAAAAGCTGTCAAGCTGCCGGACAGGTAAAGAAAAAAAAAAAATTGAAACGATTGAAAGTGTCAAAATTCCAAAATGTCTGGAATTAACATATAAGATCCGATGAATAATAATAATAAAAAGGTCTGTTACAGTAAAAAGAATATTTTGCCTAAAAGATCCTAAAAATTAAATAGACTTTTTGCTGCAGATTAAAAGAATAAACAGTTTTATAGATGTTGGATAAAAACGGGAATATTTTTAACATTGAAGCCTATGGGATTCGCCTGAATAAAAATGACGAATGAAACCACCGAATAACGGGGCATTTCATTGATATTCCTCTGCTGTTCGGTGTTCTGTGAAAAGGTTAACCATTGGTTCTCTATGGCGATTTCACTGCCTTCACTGGTAATTCGCCAAAATTTAACGAACTGCCCACTTTTTGAATAGGCAAATGGCCACGAAATTGCACCATACGGGGAAATTCACTGTTCGGTGCAAGTTTGAATCTCTGTGAATTACCTGTAGGTTTTGACAGTTGTGAATATTCAAGACTGCACATGATACTGTGTGTAACTGTAGGTTTTCAAGTTCATCGTGTTTCTCCATTAGTGTCTCATATGCTATTGCTATGTAGCACTTTCTTCTTAAAAGAACAAAGTACAAAACAGTCCTGCTAGCAGAGTGTCTTCCCTCTTGACAGATGTCCCAGTTTCTGTTCTGCTTTTCTGAATGGATGGAGTTCCCCCACCCAGGAAGTGGTCACCAGCATAGGACATCCTAGTCGGTTTCAGTTCAGGAATGCACAGCTCGGGGCATTGCCGACCAATAAAGATGAAAATAGAATTGTATGTGGCAAGCTTTCTCAGGTGTAAATGACTGCAGTTTTATTAATTAAATGAATTTAAAGTGGGAAATAACTAAAAAAGATAAAACAAAAAATCATAGTGCAATATATTAAACACAAATGGATGTGAATGGCCCCTGATGTATTCAGGATCCTGGATCACTACTATGAATGAGCGGTAACATCTATAATGCCATGGGCTTCTATGTTTTATATTTCTAGTGAGTGTGATATATAGGGGGCCATTCACATCCATTTGTGTTTATTGTTGTCAAGTCAAACTGCAGAGGTACAGAATGGTCGGCTAAGGTACAAGCAAGTGGGATAATAAAATGACTGTAATTCAGTTTAGTTAATTGAAATCTGCAAATGTCTGTGAGAACTAGTCCCTGCATGCAATTCAGCTCCATTTAGGGTCAGCCAATCAGAGCAGAGGTCAGGCTTCCCAGCAGCTTCTGTGATCTGTGGTGAAGGGAGGGGCCATCTTAGAGCTCCATGCCATGAGGCAGGCAACCTGGACATAAGAAAGTGCACAGACATTTACAAACATTTTCAGATCCTGGAGTGGCAGCCGGTGAGTGTGACGGAACCGTTCTCTTCCACCTGTCCTGACTCTCCAGACACTTCTTCGTTGCGGTTACCCCGGCTACTGGGAGCGCTGTCCTCAGCGCCTCGAGCAGCTTGACCCGCCTGCTTCTGTTTCTCTGCCCTGGAGCCGTTAGGAATTTCCAGAAGGCCGCTCTGTGCCTTCTGAGGTTGAATGTGTAGTGTAGCCTAGTTGAAGGAGACCCCAGACGCGGCTGTATGTTCCAACAGGATTCTCTCTCTGTCTGACTTTAATGAACAAAAACACCACTACTTATGCTGAGATCCAACAGCCATAATTTTCATAAATGACGCACATCGTCCTACTAAAATGCTAATTACATTATGTCAGATTTTTACAATAAACATTCCTCTTCCTTCATATCACACATCATTTTCATAATCTATTGTAAAGGAAATCAGTTAGGTTTTGGCTGAGACAATGGAGACTCCCAACCTCTGAGACATGTAAACAGATAGCAGATGAACAAAGAGAAAACCCTTTTGCCTAATCACAAATTACTCAAACCTATTTTACAATCTATACGGAAGAAAGCATTTGAACTCGCTGCAGGTAGTATCTTTAATAAAAACCACATTTTTGCCTAAAGAAATATAAGTATATTTAAAACTAAAGCTACGCCATTTTACACTAAACTAATTTAACCACTTGGATGCTGAGGACGCGCTCAGCGCGTCCTCAGCATTCCCGCTGGTATGCGGAGGACGCGCTGAACGCGTCCTCCCATTGGGGTCAGCGTTCGGCCGGGTTCCGGCCGATCGCTGGCCCCCCCGGTGTGGGCTGACATCCTCGATGTCAGCCGCGCATCCGGGACCACAGCCGCCGGAATTAGGTGTCATCGCGGCAGCGCGATGACACCTAATTCAGGCGCCCCCCCCCCGCATGTGCGGAGGAGGCGCCTGAAAGGGAGGGGGGGAGGTCCTTCGGACCTCTCTCCCTCCCGATCGGCGGCTCTGCGGGGGTTAACCCAGGCATCATTTGGAAGGGCACAGCCTGCCCTTCCAAATGATGCCTGGCATTAACCCCTGGGGAGCTGGATCGCGAATCGGCGCTGAAAAGCGCCGGTTCGCGATCCTTTCCCGGAGCTGGCCGACATCTTGGATGTTGGCCAAGCCTCCGGAACTCCCCCTGAGGACTGGCGTCATCGTGCGTAGCACGATGACGCCAGTCCTGGACTTAACCCTTAACTGCCACCAACGGTGGAGATAGGGAGTTCCAATGAACTCCCTATCTCCCGATCCGTGGCAGCTAGGGGTTAAATTTTGGTATGGTTGGATCGGCCAGAGCATGGCCGTTCCAACGATACCAAATATGAAAGTGAAAAATTTTGTAAAAATAAAAAAAAATGAAAAATAAAAATAAAAAATAAAATAAAAAAAATAAACACTTTTTTTATTTTTTTTGGTTTGTTAATGCAGCAATATTGTTCCCATTTCAATTATAATGTGAACAATGATGCTGCACTAACGATTTTTGTATGCGGTGCGTTTGTTAAAAATAGTGTAATTTTCCCCAAAAAAAAATGTAACGAGACCCCATCTCTAATTTTTTTAACAAACGCACCCCATACAAAATATAACCGCAATTGCTCGCATGTTAAAATGTGAAAAAAAACACTTTACACATTGTAAATTATTGAAAATACATATTTTATTGCATTTTTTGTTATAATATACAGACATGACATAACGTATACATATAATAATGACATATTATGAATCTACCGAGTCTGACGGAAAGAACGATATATAATATGTCTGGGTAATATACTAAAATAAGCCTTCAAAACACGTTTAAACATGATGAGCGAAACCGGTAAAAATGACCTCAGCACAGGGGCGGGAAAAGCCTCAGCAGCGAAAGGGTTAAACTAAAACCAACAATGTAAAATATATTTAAAATCACACAATATAAATGAACATAAAGTCTCCTGGGGCTTGAAGCGTGGAGCGCCACGTCAGCTCCATGACAGTGAGCAAAAGGATTGGTTTCAAATTCATGTGCAGGAAAGGAATTGAGCCAGTTTAGTGATCAATGCAGTCAGTTAGCTTGTAGCTCTATTTCATTCTCAATGTGAGGAGATTCCACATGCGGTCTCTTTGTTAGTTCATTTCAAGCCTGTTTAAGTTAAAATATATTTTGGCAGTAATGAAATTCTAGAAGTGTGTGTTAGTGAAAATATGAAACTGACACAGAAGTTAATGATTAACAAATTTTATGTGCAATGTATTTATACAATTTCTGTATTTCTTTCTGTCAAAGGTTTTTCATCTAATCACTTAATCAACCTATTCATCTAGTCATCTAATCGCTTAATCATCCTATTCACCTATTCATCTAATCATTTAATCAGCTATTCAGTTACTACTCAATCTACGGCTACTTAATTTACTACCCAACTTAAATATAGTGAATGAAGAGTGGAATCCAGTTATTATTTCCGGCGATGATGTTTGAAGTTCCTTTTCAAGCAGGGAAATTGTGCACAAATCATAAAGCTTAACAATTGTATTGCACTATGATTTGTTTGTTGTGGTTTTATCTTTTGTACAGTTATTTCCCACTTTTTCTGTTTTGATCCATTGCTTTTACGTCAGGAGGAGGAGACGTTTGGGAATAACTAAGATATGCATTTTATTGGTGCTGGTTGATGCATGATTTTACACAGTATCTTTTTATTAATCAACTAGGTGGAAAGCCTGCCCAGAGGGCAGTCTATTGATAAGTGTGGTGCGCATGAATGTTGGTGGAAAGGAAAACACAGCAGCATCAAGAAAAGTTAAATATTTTTAGTGACCATTTTGAATAAATTTCTTTGAATACAACATTTTTAGTGAAGCATGCATCAGTCCCTGGTAATAGGTAGCCTTGTTCACGTCCATCGATGACTTTGATTTTAACGTCCGCAGAGCTCTTGACTCGAGAGAATGCAACATATAGTTGTCCATGGCTGAAGACGGGTTCTGGTAAAAAGATGCCAACTCTGTCCAAGGTTTGTCCTTGGGATTTGTTAATAGTCATTGCAAATGCCAATTTAACAGGAAATTGTCTCCTTCGTAAAACAAATGGAAGTTCGGTGTTACTTGGGGCTAAATCAATTCTAGGAATGAAAACATTTTGCGTTCAGAGGTAGGTGTCAATACCTGAGCAATGATCAAATTTTGTCGCATAACTGTCACAATCAGTCTTGTTCCATTACACAGGCCTCTCTTTGTATTCAGGTTACGCAGGAGCATAATAATACAGCCAATTTTGAGTTTCAGTTTATGAACTGGCATCCCAGAAGGAGCCAATTCATTTAAGAACTCAATGGGGTAATTTTCCTTGTCTTCCTGGGATTCATCATCAATAGAATCAGTGCTTAAATAAGTGTAGCTCTCACCTTCTAACAAACTAAGCACTTCTTCATTGATGTTGTCCACATCACAATTTTTGGGGCATAAAATTGCAGTTTTCTCAAACGTTGAAATATCATCAGGGTGTAAATGGTCACCATAAATTTCCTTGACAATGGAGTTTTTGCAGATCATTTTAGGTGGTATCTGAAAAATATCTTGATGGAAGCCATGTTCGTTTGTGAGTTTTCCATCGCCAAGTTTTATTAGCCAAGAGCTGAACTCTGGATCCACAGATCTTACATTTGTTTGCAGCTTTATGATCTTAAATTTATCCCATAGTGTATTGAATTTAATGCTGGATTCAACGATTGCGGATCGACTGCCATGTGCCACAACAGGTAGAGTTTGTCGGAAATCGCCTCCGAGGATAATTGTTTTACCGCCAAAAGGTTTGTTGTTTTTCATGAGCTCTTTCAGTAGTTTGTCAACGCATCTGAGAGCATCACTTGGAGCCATGGTTGATTCATCCCAAATTATAATTTTTGTTTTTCTAAGGATTGTGGCATCATTAGATGTTTGCCTCATGGAAGATGTTGAAGTGTCCAACAAAGGAACAGGCAGTTTAAATTGTGAGTGATATGTGCGTCCACCCTCTAGCAAATTAGCAGCAATTCCAGTAGAAGCAACAGCTAATGCTACCTCTTTGTTTCCTCTAAATGAATGCAATAAAGTTTGGTATAGGTATGTTTTGCCACTACCTCCAGGACCATCGAGAAAGTAACACCTTTGGGGTAATGTATCGTTTTGGGTGTCAGAAAGAATGTCTTCAAAAGTTTCTCTTTGTAGATCATTTAAAGCCGCCTGCATTTGTACTCCTATGTGACTTTCAAGAACTGCATCATAAATGTCTGTTGTTTTGACGGTTGAATAGTCGGTAGGCGTTGGTAAACCGAAATCCTGACATTTTTTCCCGTTAACAATTAAAATGTCTTGAATGTCTAATAGTGCATTATTGAGACATGTTTGGCAGTCTGGTGTGTGGCCAGGGTGTCTAGATAAGTCTTCAATGAGTTGTTGTTTATATTTTTCAAATAGTTGTTTTGCATTTGGTGGAGATGCAAGGGCACAAATGTTGGCAAAAAGCTCTCGAAGCAGTTGAGGCATCATCTCACTTGAAGCTTCGTGAAGAGTCAAGTCCCATAATTCTTCATCCTGAAAAAGACCGAGTCTTTGAGCAGCTTCTTTGAATGTTGGAAAATGCACACCACCAACTGTTCGGATATGTTCAAATGAGGTGGCTCCTTTAACATGGAGTAAAAGTAATCTCAAGCAAAATCTCTCCACATCCGAATTTATGTTAACAGAGTACATTCGCCCAATAGTGTTATTTTCTCGATGTCTCAAACTTCTTTCCCATGTGGTATTTTTCCGTTGAAATACAAAATGTTGTGGAATATCAGTATACAGGAATTCGTGGGCAGCCACATCTTCTCTGTTTAAGGTGAACCAAGCTGTCAATGTTGTGTCTCTTGATTGGATTCTTTCTATAGCGTTCCTGATGTTATCTTCATTAAAATATACCGACTGTTCGCCAGGAAGATGGATTTGTAAGCGCACAATGGTATGTGTTTGATGGTGCATTTTAAAACCAAGAAGGCGCCATGCTGCTCCTGGAGCTGTCACATATCTAGAATCCATGAAGGAGGTGATCTTGTCATGATGGAGCGTTGCATGTTCTTTGATGGCAATATTTGCACAGTCATGTCCTTTATAGATGTATTTGAATAAGTACTTTACACTTTTTATAGAAGCGCAGCTCTCAACGTTTATATGGCAGTTGTATTTTAAAGCTAATAATGGGTTGTATGGCACATCCCAAGAGTTATTGATTATTTTTCCATTTACTTCAATTGAAGCAGCTGTTTGTGTTCTCCGGTACAGTGGATAGCCGTCCATGTTTGGCAAAGTTTCGTCTTGGTATGGTTTTGGGAAGTTTTTTGAGCAAACACCATCAGCCATGCATGGCGAATTAATGTTATGAAGCCCACATGGTCCATGTATCATGTGTTTGATGACTGTTGCATGTAATCGGGGTTGTGCGTGAATGTCGGGGATTTCTGCTGAAATGAACCTATCTTGAGGTGATAATATGAGTAAAATATGTGCATGAGGTAATCCACGTTTTTGAAACTCTATTACATGAATTTTAGCAACAGGTTTACCTAACACATGTTTGTTTGTGATGTCGTGTAGTAGTTCTTTTAGCTTTAAGTTGAAAACTTTGGCAACCAAATCAGGGCGGTATTCCACTGCTTGACCTTCTGTAATATTTTCTATAATTTCTGGCCATTTTGGGTTGCATGTCATTGTTATGAAGAAGTCAGGCTTACCATATCTTCGCACAATAGCCATGGCGTCTTGGTAGTTTTGCAGCATGTTTCTGGGACTACCCTAGAATGTTGATGGAAGTATTACTGCTTTTCCTGGTATCAAGCCCTGTTCTTCGGCAGCGTTTTGTAGATGGTCCATGAGACCTATTTTTCAACTCGTAATTTGGACTGATTTTGTCGTACATAGTTTAGACGGTTACCTTCGGTCTTAACATATGCGTCTACAAAGTACTGTTGAGTTAATTTGCCTGCATTTAAAAATGGGTTGAAATCTTTTCGGATGGAAAGCATGTAGCTATAAAACTGCATTTGAGTGACTCTTTCTCTTGGCTTAGCAGAGGAATGACTGCGTATGGTTTTTACAGTAGTAGGGGTGTAGTTAAGTTTAATGCGAGGTGACCAACTTTGGTCCCCAAATGGAAATAAAAGTGGATAGAGCATCGGCTCTAAGTTTGGATCTAAAATGCTTATCCTTTCTGTTTTTCTGTCTGTGTTTTGCGTTCGGCAATGAATGAGAAGATCTCTTTTGAGAGGAGGTTCTCTATCATCATTTTGAAAAATAATAGCTACTTCATTACTGCGAGGTGCATTGTATCTTCGTTGATCGTCCGTGCGATCTTGTACTATCGCCATGGCGACAGTTGGTGTTATAGTGCCATTTTGTATAGCCTCCTGTAAGGATTCTTGTTCTACCTCATATAACATTTTGCAGGCTTCAGCAAATGGATTGTTTTTATCCATAAAATTGCTTAACTCTGTCATGAGCTCAGGGTTGCATTTTGAATTTTCATTAATCATGAGGCGTTGTTTAGCAGCCTCATCGGGGTCAAGGATATATAGTTGTGCAAACTTTCGGTTATCCTCATTGTGTGGATGAAGAGATGCAGTTCGGTGGTAAATCTGGCCATTAATTCTAAAGCAGTAAGGTCCATAACCAGGAGGAGGAGTAATGTTTGCCCCCATGGAAGCAAATGCTAATGAACTGTTGATAGATCGAATATTTTGTTTGAAATTTTTGGAATGCTTATGAGTGCCTGTCATTAGACTTTCTATCAAAGGAGACATGGGCTCCATGTATACTTTTCCTTTGCCGCAGCATTGAGTGAATAGTCTGTCGGATGGCTGGTGTGTATTAAAATGTAGGGCATTGCAGTTGGTGCACAGAACATCGAGTTTCCCACATAATGTTGTTGCATTTGTTGTTCACTTTCTTCATTGTTAATTTGTTCTTTTATTTTTTGTTGTGCTCGTTGCATCTTGTGTGCTAAAGTGTTTTTAATTCTTTCGTGACACCTTGCATTTTCATCCATGTTTGCTCTCTCCTTTCTTTTTTGTATTTTTTTTTGTTTCCTGAATCTTCTTTTTTTGGCATCTGGCATGTCGTGTGTGCTACTTTCTGTGTCATTTCGTCTCCTTTTACCGACAGATGCTAGTGGTAAATCCATATTTTTTTTTTGTGTGATTTTCTTTGGTTTGTTTTTTATTTTTTTGTGCGATTCTCTCCGGGGATTGTGATTTTTCGGACGCTCTGTGGTGGGCTCAGAGCAGTAATTTTTATTTTTTTTGTGTGTTTTTCTTTGATTTTTTTTGTGTAATTCTCTCCGATGGGGCTTGTGATTGTTCGGACGCTCTGTGGTGGGCTCAGAGCAGTAATTTTTTTTTTTTTGTGTGTTTTTCTTTGATTTTTTTTGTGTAATTTCTTCCGATGGGGCTTGTGATTGTTCGGACGCTCTGTGGTGGGCTCAGAGCAGTAAATAATTTTTTTTTTCTCTTTTTGTGTGATTTTTTTTTTTTTTTTGTATTTATTATTATTATTATAATTTTTTTTATGTTAAATCAGGTGTGATGTTGGACAGTGGGTTTTTTTTGTGCGATTATCTCCGGGGCTTGCGATTTTTCGGACGCTCTGTGGTGGGCTCAGAGCAGTAATTTTTATTGTTTTTTTTCTTTGAGTGTTTTTCTTCAGGTGTGATGTTGGACAGTGGTTTTTTTTTGTGTGATTCTCTCCGATGGGGCTTGTGATTGTTCGGACACTCTGTGGTGGGCTCAGAGCAGTAAATCAAATTTACTCAGAGGGTTCAGAGCAGTATTTTTTTTTTTTTGTGGGTTTTTCTTTTTCTTTTTGTATTTATTTTTATTTTTTTGTGTGATTCTCTCCAATGGGGCTTGTGATTGTTCGGACGCTCTGTGGTGGGCTCAGAGCAGTAAATCAAATTTTATTAGATTTTGTTTATATTTTTTCTTTTTTTTTTTCCCCTTTTTTTTTTTTGTCCTGGCGTTTTGTGGTGGCTGTAAGCTGCAGGGGCTCTATATTATGTTGGCCCTCCAAGCTGAGTGGTGGGGGTGTTGTGAGCTTTGCGGGCTCTTAGTTTGGTAGGGGGACACAGTTTTTTTTATATTTAATTTATTTGGAGCAGGGTCTGAGTGTTTTGGCACTCTGAGCTATCTGGTGGGCTCAGTGCTGTTTTCGGGGGGGGGGGGCACAACTGATTTTTGTAGTACAGTTGCCGTAGTACAGGGGCTTATTGCTCAGTTTTTTTTCTTCCAATTTTAACGCAGCCGGGAGCTTTCAGTGGGGTCCGGAGTCTGGCTGTGTTGAATCTGAGGTGTTTTGGGGCGCCTTTGTGCGCGTACTGCGGCGGTTGACTGCGTGCGCACCCAGCACTACGCTGGGAGCGCACACATTCGTCTGTTTCGGCAGTGGCATGCGCGCGCAGCCAGGCACGCCTTTGTGCGCGTGCTGCGGCGGTTGACTGCGTGCGCACCCAGCACTACGCTGGGAGCGCACGCATTCGTCTGCTTCGGTGGTGGCATGCGCGCGCAGCAAGCAATACGCTGGTTGCGCGCGCATGCGCAGTCCATTTTTTTGGCGACGGACACGCCGGACCTTATCGTTTTATGTTATAGATTGAACAGTTTCTATATTGCTTTCGTTTGCCTACAGCAAAACGGTTACTGACATCGAAATTATTTCGATTAAGATCAACGGCACAATGTTTCAAATATTTAATTTATCAAGAGGATGTTAGAGGGTAATATTCTTATAGCTGTTAATCGCATTCAGTCCGTGAATTGTGCCCTTTTTCTACCAATGATAAATGCAAACATTTTGCATTTCCGCTTCTTAAAGCCAGTTTAAAAGTGACAATGTGCCAAAACAGATTGCAAGAGCCAAAACGCAAGCAGCTCCTTTAGGCTAAGACAGTGGTGTCCAATCCTGGTCCTCCAGATGTTTTGGAAATGCATCTCACAAGATGCTCTAGTTCGGCTGAGCATCTTGGGAGACGTAGTTTCAAGACATCTGTAGGGCCAAGGTTGACGACACCTGATCTAAAGGATTAATTTGGGATGATAGAATACCTTTATTCCTTTCAGTCAGTGCTTCCAAGATGTCGGTAGCAGGAAGGTCACCAAAGCAGTTGTCATCCAAGTTAAGCTCCAACAGCTGCTCAGAGTATCGAATAAGACTGGAATAAAGCGGACCGAAAGGTAGTTATGGCAATAATCTGACAGAGTGTATGAAAGGAATAAAAAGCTGGTCACCAATACCCTATAGAGTATAACATGGAGTATATATGGTTTATTAAAAATGTATTTGAATATCTAAAATGTAAATCTTACATTTTATTCATTAATCTGCTACAAAAAAATCCTCATTGTGCATACATTACATTTTTTAGGGGGGGGGCGACACTTAATATATAACCATTGTGGGCCAAGTCTGGGGTTGCTGTTGGCACTAGCAATATACTCCATATATACAGCTTGCAAATTGAATACACTTGGCAAAGGGTTCCTTATTGTGTCATTTACTTACTGGAGCCAGGTCAGCATAAATGGCAAGCAGCACCTTGCAAAATATCACCAGGTAAGTTATTTGTACTGGAATCACAGTTACTATCTGTTATTTAACTGTTTCACGCTGCTCTATCAGGTCTATTCACTAACAGGGTTATTCAGAGAGAGGTGATAACCGGAGAATGGCAGGAGAATTGAAAATTCTAGGTCAAAATTAGGGATGTGCGTTTCGGGTTTCGGAATTTCGGAACTTTAACGAAATTTCCCGATTCGTGTTTTCGGATGCGGCCGAATTTCCGAAAATTTTTAGATCCGAAAATGTCAGATCCGAAACGTTTTCCGAGCCGAAATGAAATATTTTCGGATTTTTCGAATGGACTTGAAATGTGTCAAACGAGGAGAACAGACGTTCCGAAAAACGAAAATTTTCCGAAAAACGAAAATTTGCTGAAAAACGAAAATTTTCCGAAAAAACGAAAATTTGCTGAAAAACGAAAATTTTCCGAAAAAACGAAAAGTCGATACAAAAAACGAGCAAAGTGACACGAAAATACGAAAAATGGTCGATATTCCGAAAAATGTACAATTCCGAAAAACGAAAATTTCCGAAATCACGAAAAGTCGATACAAAAACCGATCATAGTGACACGAAAATACGAAAAATGGTCGAAATTCCGAAAACAAAATGTACCCGAAAAACGAGCCGAACCGAATCGAATCGAAACCAAAATCGGTCGAAACGAGCCGAATCGAAAATTTTAAAAATCCGAAAAATCAAACCGAATCGAACCGAAAAAAAAATCGGTGCACAAGCCTAGTCAAAATAGCCAAACCAGAAAAATTCTCCCACTTACTCACTGTCCAAATCGGCTATTTGGTGTAGATTGTTCTCTTCTCCTGCCTTCCCCCTGCTTTTCACCTTTCTCTGAATAACCCTGTATAAGATGAAACTCTGGAGAATTGTCAGAGAACAATCTAGACCTGTGTTTCCCAAACCTCTCCTCGGGACCCCCAGCCAGGCCAGATTTTGCAGATCACTTTGGGGAAAAGCAGGCTGAATCCTGCAATCACTGAGCAGCAAATCCTATCACCTGTGCTGTGCTTCACATATCTGGCAA
The DNA here is from genome assembly GCA_009667805.1 of Leptobrachium leishanense. NCBI lineage: Eukaryota > Metazoa > Chordata > Amphibia > Anura > Megophryidae > Leptobrachium > Leptobrachium leishanense. Next base: position 89,360,311 of record CM019066.1, on the reverse strand, counting down.
ACCTGGCGTGGCGGAGGGTACTGAGGACAGGTTTGGGAAACACTGGTCTAGACCAAATTGCCGATTTGGAAAGTGAGAATTTTTCTGGTTTGGCTGTTTTGACCTAGAATTTTCACTTCTCCAGTCATTCTCCTGAGGTTCACCTTTAGTGAATAGACCTGATTGTGCCAACATTCTGGTTAGACACACTTACACGCTTCCATCATGTGAGGCCAAATCTAGGCAGCAGATTGCCTGCTATACACCCATTAAATTGTGGGGCGCACACACAAGCAATGTCTTTGTATTGTTCCATATTTCTCATGGAGCAACTGCATGACTTATCACAAAAAACTTTATTTTTTTTTTACTTGTGGCAGAAATAAGCATGGGCTTGGGCCTGGTTCCCGTCTCAGACACGGCTTTGCACACAATGTAAGTGCACAGGAAGCGATGACCACTTGCCATTAAGTTTAAAGATTGACTTTTACTTTCTACTTGGTATTTTCCGTCAATGCTTGACTTTGCATAGAGCTCCCACTCATCCTTCCTGGCAGTGTAAAGACCCATTCCAGCCCATTGTGTGGCCTGAGCACTTTGCCTGGAAACGGGTCACGCTGGAGTGTAAAATTTAAAGTACTCACCAGCTTAGCAACTGCGTAAATGCAAGCACTCCTATGTCTTTCTCCGTCCCCATCGCATCAATGCAGTTATCGGCCAGATGTAGCTTGCTCACCCATGGCCCTGGAATTACCACAGATTTTTTCTTCTTTCCTAAAATAATTGCAGGTCATGAACAATCTGTTGTTGACATCCTCTGCCGGCTCTGCGTCCTTAACTGCTCCACAGCAGAGATTCCATAAAAGAGGTTTTTCAGGGATAAATTACAAAGAAGTACAATAAAACAAAGGTATTGATTTAGAATTTACTGTGACCAGAGACTGTAGAAAAAGCTGCGGGCTGGAAAGCGTGAAAGCAGAGCCTGTCAGAGAAGTATGTTCAGTGAAAGGCATCCAATGTTTAACAGTTAAAGGGACAATCTATTCATCCTGTCTTCTTTAGCAACCTGGAGAAAAGCCAGCGTCCTGAGAGGCCACCGATGGATCGGATCTGTGCATGCGCGCTGAGCTGATCCATCATTCTGCACAGGCGTAACAGAACGAACTTGCGTACATAAAAGAGCGCAAGTCTCGTTTTACAGGCCTTCACTACGCAATTTGCATATGTAACGAGCACAAGTCTCTAGCGATGCACGTTTTCTGGGCCTACACTACGCTATTTGTGTAGCCATTCTGTAGCAAAGCTGCAGGGGCAGCCAGATTCAGATGCCCCGAGCTGACTGGGACGACTAGTGCAGAGGAAGAAGAGGTACGGATATTAACCTCCCTGATGGTATTCCCAAGTGTGGCTCGGGGTTAACTTTTTGTACTGAAAGCTTACATGTCCTGCGCTCCCTCGCTGATCCCACAGTCTCCTCCAGCCGCTCGCGACGTCACACTGCCTGGTTCTCTTCTCGCGCGGAGTGAACCAGGAAGTGTGACATCGCGATCGGCTGGAGTGTGACTGCGGGGACAGCGAGGGAGCGCAGGACATGTAAGTATCAGCCCGAATGTGGATCGGGGATACCGCTTTCAGTATTGAAAGTTAACCCCCGAGCCACACTCATACCGCTAGGGGGCCAGATTAATTGGACCAATTCTGACATATAAAAGATGTCAGAATCGGACCGCCAGGGAGGTTAATAAAATAAAATAATTGGGCAGATGTGGTCAGCAGCATCTGCCCAATTATTCAAGGGCAATAAAAATTGGGAGGGGTGTTATTGTTTCTTAATAGTGTTCCTTTAATGTAGTTAAACTATGGTCCCAGAGCAGCAGCTTAAAGAATTTCTAACATTAGACCAATAAGTCACAGGACAGATAATATATTCAACCAAACTGCCTCTAGTGGCAATATAAAGGGAAAAAATGTGCCTTTTCTATCCAGAAATGTGAGCATTCACTTTGGATTTAGACCGGCAGGCTATCCGTATAGAGAAAAGCTTCCAATTCAAATTGCCAGAGGGAGATTCCTGTTCTTAGTATATGTTCGTCTCTGCAGGTTGCCAGAGTTAGTATCTGACCTGTTTAATGGAAGGTACCACCATAAGATTACGGCTTGACATTGAGAGGACACATTTTGCCATCCAGGTTATATACAGCTTTATTTAGTAGCAGAATTTGTCGCTTATCCCTACATTAGATAAGAGCGACACAGGACTCCAGTTCTAGAAATACAGCTTTATTAGCAATATAACAGGACCGACACCATTTCACTTAACAATAACGAGTTTAAAGTCCATGGACTCAGTTAATGTTCTGAAGTGACGCAGACAAGCATCGCAAAGCAATTTGGTTTGTACATATACCTTTTCTTTTGCTTTTATTTTTCCTAGGTGTTTTCTCCGGTGTGCTTCCAGGTTCCTGTCCTGACACCGCCGTGTGAATACCAACGCTTTGTTCTGCTGCTCAGAAAGATAAATCCGTGTAAGGCTAATGTCAGACGAACGCAGCCGGAGCGCACTATGCGTGCGTGCACAACGGACAGACGTACGGACGGAAGATACTGTAGACACCACATGGTCCGTTTTTGTTGACGGACGTAGAAGAAAAAAAAGGGAATTATGGGAAACAAAATTAATCTGAAAAATGATAAAAATATGAAAAGGCCTTTTGTGCATCAAGGTGCTGGACGTCGCAAATGCGCTGCGTCTGACATATCACTCACACAGAACGCTACGGTGGATGTGGCGCACTCTGTGCGTCCGTCTAGCGGTTTTACATTCTTGCCTAACTTGCGTCCGTTTGCCACGTGCGTTGTGCGTGTGCAGTCCGGTGCGCACGTAAATCATGTGTGGGTCTCTATTGCTCATGATGCTGTAGCGCTGTGGTAAAATCTTGCTGTGGCAGTACCTATTTTTGGCCACAAGATGGAGACTATCGCGATCAGAGATACTGGATATTGGGACTACAATGCCCGGCATGCTTTGCAAGAAGACAGGAAGTGGGTGGGGACTGGAGACTTACATCCTCTGCCTCGTGGAGAAAGTTCCAGAGCGCGCCAGGGAAGGGAAGAGAGGAGACGCATCGAAGAGATCACGAGAGGGCCTAGGCCAGAGACCAAGAGAGACCTGTTAGTCCAGAGAGGATCACCCAAGCTGAGGAGAAGAAGACCCCCGGGATCCAGGCATTGCTGCAGACCGGAGGAATCGAACGGAGAGCAGGCGGTGAGCTGGAAAAGCTGTGTGGAGTCAGACAACGGATCGGGCCGCTAGTATCCCCAGTCAAAATCGGGTGGAGAGACGTCCTGGTCAGCGGAGCCTAAAGAAATCGTCGGATGGGTGAGAGGCCTCCAAGGCTGTTTATGATTAAAGGACGCTCTGCTGTTTTCTCTTTAAAGTCCACAGGGCCCCAACTGACTAGTCGAAGACCTCCTTTAATAAACTCACTGGCCAGTTGAACAGTACCCGGGTACCACACACACACAGATACACTTTTCACATTCTGGGACTTAACCTGTGCAGGACTCATTTCCTTTTGCGAATCGGAACGGGGGTTAAAGACAAAGATACGTTCCGAATACATTTTTCTCTTTTTCCGCTGCGCGTTTGCCGTAATACGAAGGGATTGTATGTTTGGGGTTTTGCTACGTGTCCCTTTTTCTGAACTATCGGAAATTGCATTGCTTTTATGTTCGGTTGCGAATATTTTATTTTCCGAAATACGAAGCCTCGTGTTTCGTTTCTTTTCCGCTACGCGTTTTACCGGGAACGAAAATACTGTAATAATACTTGTGAATACCGTGTCTCAACATCTGCTCAAATATTTTAGTAAACTATATAAATATAAAAATTCACAACTGTGTTGGAGTATATTTATTCCCTAGTGCGGGGAGACTGACCCGTGGTTCATTTTCAGGCGGCTCCTCCGGGAGTGAGCGCTACACGTGGGGGCTCGTTTCCGGGATCCAGTCTCTGGAAAAACCGCATCTAAAGGGTTAAATATGGATCCAGACACTGTTGCCGAGTGGTGTGGGGAGCACAGTAGCCAGTCAGAATGTTGTATAGTTATGGATATTCCAGCAGACACTTGGGCTGAAGATCAGATTCGCCAGGCCGTGGCCACGCTAGCACCAGATCATCGGGGGTTAATACTGGACATTGAAAAAAACCCAGATACTTCTCACATGTATGTTCTTCTCAAATGGAGAGGGTGTTCCGCCATGTTTTCAGGGCACGAGCGTGAAACTGGCCGAAGAGGTGGAAGTCCAACTAATTAAGCCAAGTACGCCACGTGGCGAATCCGCAAGTGTTTCCGCGCCTAGTCCGTTGGCCATGATAGGGCCTGAATTTATCGTGGCTATTGGAGATCTACTGGCTAAATGTCAGAAAACAAGCCCTCCTCACACTAACTTCGGTTATCGACGGTTAAGAAATTTTACAGGAAACGTACCAACTCCGGCGGGAGAAGAAACCTTTGAAGAATGGGTGGAACAGGCGATGCAGGCTCTGGATGAGAGGGATGTCCCTGAGGCCCAGAAAAAGCAAAGGATCACCGAGAGCTTAAAGGGACCTGCGTCAGAAGCGGTGAGAAACCTAAAACTGAGTAGAAAAGATTGTACTGCTTTGGATTATTTAAACGTTCTTGAAGAAGTTTTTTGGGCGAACTGAAAAGGCGGCCGAATTGGTATATCAGTACGAACACACCTATCAGAGAAGAGGTGAAAGGATGACCGAGTACATGAGGCGCCTGGATAAGATTCTACACCAGATACTCCTGAAGAAAGGGGCCGAACCGGCCGAAGTAGATAAGATCCGAATAAAACAGATCCTGAGGGGCTCTCAACCTCTAGATCCAGTGATGATGCAGCTGAGAAGCAGAGCAGATAACCAAGAGTTAAAGTACCTGGAACTGATCCGAGTTGTACGAGAGGAAGAGGCTTTACTAGAAGAGAAATCTTTCAGGCGGGGGGAAAGGGCTTATGCACAACCTGTGAGACATAACGACGGTCTGCAGCCTGAAAGCGACTCTCTAGATACCTATGGATCTGATGAGGACGAACAAGAACACCTAGTTGTTTTTAAATCTACAGAGAGGGCTGCTAAAGAATCGAACCTCCTGAACGGGGTGAATTGTCCAAAACCGTCAAGGAAGTTCAGGAAGCTCAAGTTGAATTGCAACAAGCGCACGCGGAACTGTGTCGGGTATTGATGAAGGTGACAGAGATGCAGGCAGAAATGCAGAAATTCCTCACAGGTATGCAGACGACGGGAGCTGCTGTGGCGTCTGGTCTCTTGACTCTTAGAGTCAAGGGACTGTTGGAAGCCCTGGAGGGACTGTTATCTACCTCACCGGCGGGAAACGCCAGAGGGCACCAGTGAAGGAGCAACCTGAGTGCCCGAGGGTTGAACCCCGCTCCAGAAATCAAGCAAAGGCTAAGAGGTCGAAAAGGCCCAAAGCCGAGCCGACTGTAGAGCCTGCCAGGACTGAAAGAGTCACTCCCTTAGCATCCGGGTCTACGTCATGGGGAAGCAATGCACACCCAAAACCTGCACGGGCCAAGAAAAAGGCCAGGGTACAACAAACTGGGTCTAAGTGTCCGGATACCGCCACCAAGTTTCCCGACAACTGATAGGTCCTTCTCCTATTGTGCCAATCCAAGTGGAAGGAGTCTACACCAAAGCCCTGTTGGATTCAGGGGCTCAAGTGACATTGATCTACAGAGACTTCTACGAGAAACACTTAAAGCACATTCCTCTGCAAGAATTGAAGGATTTGGAAATATGGGGTATCGGCACTGAGAGAACTCCCTTATGACGGGTACCTGCAAGTGAAGTTGGAGATCGGATCTGAAGTCATCGGGCAGTCTGGGGGTTGTGATGCATTGGCTATTGTGTGTCCTCGACCCTCGGGTGCGAACAGAAGCTGTCACGTTCCCACGTTCCAACCCTGTCTTCCTGCCCTCTGTATTTGTATATATGTTTTTTCCCTTGTGTTTCTGTTGCTGCCAATTTCTGGGTGGCCTCCCAGGGGTTAATTGGTGTTCTGTGTGCTGCTCACCTGTTGATCCTTGCCCTGATTCCCCTGCCTATATTAGAGCTATGTACCCATAAGACATTGCTGGGTCATTTTTCTTTGCCTGGTCTCCTTGCCACTTGTGTCCTGAGAGCTCCTTGTTGTGTTCCTGATATCCTCCGTTTGTTCATCCTTGTTCAGTTTTTGTCTCTATTATTTCTGTTCCAGTTTATGTCAGTTCCTTCTGTGTATTCAGTTCTTTCTATTGCTGTATTTTGTTTTGCTGTTTATGTTCCATTCAGATTCTCGGTTACTGATTTTGGCTTGGCTGACTTCCCTTCTGGTTCCTATTCCTATATTCTGTATGACGTACTCTCTCTGGTTATGACCTTTGGCTTTCCTCTTTATGACTACTCTATTGATTATTCCTTGTCTGTACCGTTTCCAGGAAACCCTGTCATCTGTATACAACAAAAGACTCTGTACGGCTTCAAGGTAATACTTTCCTTTAGATTAGATCCGGCTATCCTAAAGACCGGTCTTTCAGTGCAGGGAATCTTTGGTATTGCCGTACAGAGGTCTTTTGTTAACCCTTTGCTTTCACCTGTCCTTGCAGTTTACCCTGCATCTCTGCATATAGGGACTTCTCTCAGGAACCAAGGCCTCACCTTCCTGCGAGTTACATTCATAGGGATATATATACAGACCGACCACTTCCAAGGATCGGAGGGCAAGTATAGGGTGGTGCGTGCCTGGTGGTACTGCCACCGTGACATAATGACCCAGCCATTACATAAGCCCGCAGAGATGTGTACCGTGTTGGACACCTTATTGCACATGTTTGAGGAATTTGTGGTTCACCTCAAAGGGTTACTGAGCCTGTGTCTAGATTCTGGCAATCAGGTTTCATTTGAAAGCAGAGTTCGTGGTCCGCTTTCTCCTGATGAAAAGAACAGAAGACGTGAGTACAATCTCTGTTTTTATTGTGCCAGTTCGTTGCACTTTTTGTCTGGCTGTCCCCTCAAGCCGGTGCGTCCTGGGGCTGGAGTGCCGGTGCGTCCTGGGGCTGGAGTGCCGGTGCGTCCTGGGGCTGGAGTGCCGGTGCGTCCTGGGGCTGGAGTGCCGGTGCGTCCTGGGGCTGGAGTGCCGGTGCGTCTCAAGACTTGCGGTGAGTCTGTGCGTCCTGATACTGGCCGAGTGCCAACTGTGCCCATGTCCCACAGTAAGATCGCTAAAGCTAGACCACGCATGAGATCCACTGGCGCCAGACCTAGCTGGGAGTCGGATAGTGCCAGACCACGTAGGGGATCTGATGGTGCAAGACCCTGCGGGGAGTCAGATGGCACCAGACCCCACTTTGAGTTCAGACCTCCTGAGAAATCCAGGTCTGAGAAAGAGGCATCCGATAATAAACCTCAGACTTCTGTAGATACCTCTGATGGCTGTAAGGTTTTAAAGACACAACTGGCTGGTTCTGAGCAGCGACTGGCAGCCAAAAGACAGTCCCTACGTATGGTTACTGGTTGTATTACATGTAGAGCCGCAACCCCAGTGCCAATTGGCGGTAAGCCAGTTCTGTCTGGCAATGTAAAGCCAGTCCTGTTTCCGTCTGGCAATGAGAAGCCAGTCCTGTTTCCGTCTGGCAATGAGAAGCCAGTCCTGTTTCCGTCTGGCAATGAGAAGCCAGTCCTGTCTCCGTCTGGCAATGAGAAGCCAGTCCTGTCTCCGTCTGGCAATGAGAAGCCAGTCCTGTCTCCGTCTGGCAATGAGAAGCCAGTCCTGTCTCCGTCTGGCAATGAGAAGCCAGTCCTGTCTCCGTCTGGCAATGAGAAGCCAGTCCTGTCTCCGTCTGGCAATGAGAAGCCAGTCCTGTCTCCGTCTGGCAATGAGAAGCCAGTCCTGTCTCCGTCTGGCAATGAGAAGCCAGTCCTGTCTCCGTCTGGCAATGAGAAGCCAGTCCTGTCTCCGTCTGGCAATGAGAAGAGCCAGTCCTGTCTCCGTCTGGCAATGAGAAGCCGGTCCTGTCTCCGTCTGGCAATGAGAAGCCGGTCCTGTCTCCGTCTGGCAATGAGAAGCCAGTCCTGTCTCCGTCTGGCAATGAGAAGCCGGTCCTGTCTCCGTCTGGCAATGAGAAGCCGGTCCTGTCTCCGTCTGGCAATGAGAAGCCGGTCCTGTCTCCGTCTGGCAATGAGAAGCCGGTCCTGTCTCCGTCTGGCAATGAGAAGCCGGTCCTATCTCCGTCTGGCAATGAGAAGCCGGTCCTGTCTCCGTCTGGCAATGCGCAGCCGGTCCTGTCTCCGTCTGGCAATGCGCAGCCAGTCCTGTCTCCGTCTGGAAATGCGCAGCCAGTCCTGTCTCCGTCTGGCAATGCGCAGCCAGTCCTGTCTCCGTCTGGCAATGCGCAGCCAGTCCTGTCTCCGTCTGGCAATGCGCAGCCAGTCCTGTCTCCGTCTGGCAATGCGCAAGCCAGTCCTGTCTCCGTCTGGCAATGCGCAGCCAGTCCTGTCTCCGTCTGGCAATGCGCAGCCAGTCCTGTCTCCGTCTGGCAATGCGCAGCCAGTCCTGTCTCCGTCTGGCAATGCGCAGCCAGTCCTGTCTCCGTCTGGCAATGCGCAGCCAGTCCTGTCTCCGTCTGGCAATGCGCAGCCAGTCCTGTCTCCGTCTGGCAATGCGCAGCCAGTCCTGTCTCCGTCTGGCAATGCGCAGCCAGTCCTGTCTCCGTCTGGCAATGCGCAGCCAGTCCTGTCTCCGTCTGGCAATGCGCTACCAATGTTGCCTGATCCTGGCACGAAGCCAGTGGTAACAGTGATGTCTGATTCTGGTAAGCTGCCAGTCAGATCCATGGCAAACTGTGTGTCAGCAGTGCCAAAGCTGCGTTGCAACACCACTGTGCCCATGCCCCACAGAGAGTCCGAGGTTTCCAAACCTCGTGGTAAGGCACAGGTAGGCGAGCCTACTCCCGCTGTTGCCATGTCAGGTACGGTGGTCACCCCTTCCAAGTCTCAATCCAGGAGGAGACGGGGAAGCTGACCAACACTAGTCAATCTAGTTCCGAGAATACCACGCTCCATGATGGGTCTGATAATGCCGTATTCCGTGCTTATCTTGAGGAGGTCCAGCAGGGTAGTGGCCTGACTGGTACAACATCCCTAATTCTAGCCCTGTACCCGAGGGTTATTACGATCCCCATGCGGGATGTTGTTCCGTGAGGCACACTGGGCCATGATCAAGAAACTAATGCGCTCATGTGTTTGAGGAGGAGGAAGACGACACTGAGTGGGTCCTCAATGGATTTTGGTGACTGGTGTTCGTGATCTGTTTTCCTGATTTTTCTGTCATGTTTGTTGTTTTAGGTGCCCTGAGGTCACCTTTTTTGGAGGGGGCTACTGTCACGTTCCCACGTTCCAACCCTGTCTTCCTGCCCTCTGTATTTGTATATATGTTTTTTCCCTTGTGTTTCTGTTGCTGCCAATTTCTGGGTGGCCTCCCAGGGGTTAATTGGTGTTCTGTGTGCTGCTCACCTGTTGATCCTTGCCCTGATTCCCCTGCCTATATTAGAGCTATGTACCCATAAGACATTGCTGGGTCATTTTTCTTTGCCTGGTCTCCTTGCCACTTGTGTCCTGAGAGCTCCTTGTTGTGTTCCTGATATCCTCCGTTTGTTCATCCTTGTTCAGTTTTTGTCTCTATTATTTCTGTTCCAGTTTATGTCAGTTCCTTCTGTGTATTCAGTTCTTTCTATTGCTGTATTTTGTTTTGCTGTTTATGTTCCATTCAGATTCTCCGGTTACTGATTTTGGCTTGGCTGACTTCCCTTCTGGTTCCTATTCCTATATTCTGTATGACGTACTCTCTCTGGTTATGACCTTTGGCTTTCCTCTTTATGACTACTCTATTGATTATTCCTTGTCTGTACCGTTTCCAGGAAACCCTGTCATCTGTATACAACAAAAGACTCTGTACGGCTTCAAGGTAATACTTTCCTTTAGATTAGATCCGGCTATCCTAAAGACCGGTCTTTCAGTGCAGGGAATCTTTGGTATTGCCGTACAGAGGTCTTTTGTTAACCCTTTGCTTTCACCTGTCCTTGCAGTTTACCCTGCATCTCTGCATATAGGGGCTTCTCTCAGGAACCAAGGCCTCACCTTCCTGCGAGTTACATTCATAGGGATATATATACAGACCGACCACTTCCAAGGATCGGAGGGCAAGTATAGGGTGGTGCGTGCCTGGTGGTACCGCCACCGTGACAGAAGCTCCCTGATAGTGGGGACGAATACTGACCTAGTGCGGCGTCTCCTGACGCCTATCGTGTTGGAAGAAGGTTCAACTCAAGGAGTACACCCAATGTTACGTCCGGTCTATCAGAGGATGGTCGAAGAACGAAAGGCACCTGCCGAGGTGGGAAGACTGTGGAGACTGGGTGGAACAGAGAAGGTTCTGCAAGCAGGAGAAGTAGCGAGTTTCCGGGCTTCAGTCAAGTTGAATGGATCGCAACCAGGCCCCTATGTGGTGCTGGGAACCGATTTTGATCATGGGAGTGAAACCGGAGTCGAAGTAATTCCTGAAATAATCTCCACCAAAGCTCTGAAGAGAACACGAGGAAGAGTCTCGGTCAGTGTGTGCAACGTGACGGATTTTCCAGTAGTCCTTAAAGCACGAATGCCTATTGGGCAAGTAGAGTCTGCTACACCCCTCTCTACCGATTCAGGAGGGGGAGAGGGTAAAGAGATTCCAGATGAAAGATTCTACCCCAAGGACGCTCCTATTTCACCTGAATGGAAGAAACGTCTTCAGTCTCAAGTTCTAAAGTGGAAGGAATTGTTTTCAAAAGATGAGTTCGATGTGGGCCTAGCTAAGAGTACTGAACACCGCATTCGATTACAAGAAGACAAGCCGTTTCGCGAAAGATCAAGGCGAGTTCTGCTAGGAGACTTAGATGATCTGCGAGAGCAGCTGAACGAGTTACAGAGAACCAAGGTGATTCAAGAGTCCAGGAGCCCGTATGCATCTCCTATAGTGTTGGTCCGGAAGAAAAATGGTTCTGTCCGCTTATGCATAGACTATCGCACATTGAACCGGAGAACCATCCCCGATCAGTATGCCACTCCTCGGATTGAAGATGCCCTACAGTGTTTGTCTGGAGCAAAGTGGTTTAGTGTACTAGACCTGCGAAGTGGGTATCACCAGATACCAATGCATCCTGAAGACAAGGAGAAAACTGCGTTCATCTGTCCACTGGGGTTCTTTGAATTCAACAGGATGCCTCAAGGCCTTACGGGGGCTCCAGCCACGTTCCAACGGTTGATGGAGAAGACAGTCGGGGATATGAATCTAATCGAAGTATTAGTGTACCTGGATGACATAATTGTGTTTGGGAAGACTCTGGAAGAACATGAGCAACGTTTGGAGAAGGTCTTGAAGAGGCTCCATGAAGAGGGGCTGAAACGGTCTCTGGAGAAATGCCAATTCTGCCTACCCTCTGTTACGTATCTGGGACATGTGGTCTCAGCGGAAGGTGTTTCAACAGACCCTCGGAAGTTGGAGGCCGTAGCTTCTTGGCCTAGACCCCGAAACGTCACTGAGCTTAGATCTTTCTTGGGATTCTGTTCATACTATCGAAGATTTGTGGGAGGATTCGCGAAAATAGCCCAACCACTGAACAAACTCCTGCAGAAGGAAACCACAGAAGAAGGCTGCAAGGTCTCTGACAAAAACCCGTCAGCTCCGGGGCCAAGGAAAGCTCGAGAGTCTATACAAGGTGAATGGACCAGTCAATGTGAAGGAGCTTTCGTAAAGCTGAAAGAGAGCCTAACCCGAGCTCCTGTTTTGGCCTATGCGGACCCTCACAAGCCGTATGAACTACATGTGGATGCCAGCCGAGAAGGTCTGGGAGGAGTCCTATATCAGGAGTATGGTGGATTGCTGAGGCCTGTGGCGTACGTGAGCCGGAGCCTTACGCCTTCAGAGAAGAACTATCCTACTCACAAGCTGGAGTTCCTAGCCTTGAAGTGGGCAGTGGTGGACAAGTTGAAAGACTATCTGTATGGAGCTGAGTTCGTGATCAAGACGGATAACAATCCTCTTACCTACATCCTTACTACCGCAAAACTGGACGCAACGGGACATCGGTGGTTGGCCGCTCTGTCAGGGTTTCGGTTCAGCCTGAAGTATCGCCCTGGGGTGAATAATCGAGATGCTGATGCGTTATCGAGAAGACCCTACACTACAGAATGGACTCAGTTGACTCCAGACGGGGTGCAAGCTTTGTGCCAAGGAACAGAGCGCCGGGTCAAAGGAGGGATTGAAGCAGAGGCCATAGGAGTTATGGCTGCGGCTGTTCCTGAGTTCTACTGTAACCCTACGCAGTTAAGGGATGAAAGTTTACCTACCTTTTCGAGACAGGACCTGAAAGCGGATCAGGCCAGAGACCCTTTAATTGCCTTGACCATAAAGGCCCTGTCTGCAAACCAGCGAGAGATTTTGTTAACCAACTCCCCGAGTGGAGCCAGATTGGTCTACAAAGAGTGGGAGCGGTTAAAGATGTTGGATGGGGTGGTCTACCGAAGGGGCCCCTCAACCAACTCTGAAGAGATTCAACAGTTATTCCTCCCTACTAAACATAGGGAGAGTGTGCTGCGATCACTACATGATGAGCATGGACATTTGGGTGCAGAGAGAACTTTTAAGCTGGTGCGAGATAGGTTCTATTGGCCTTGTATGAGGGCTGAAGTAGAAAGCTATTGTCATTCCTGTCTGAGGTGTATTCAGAGAAAGACTCTACCGACCCGAACTGCTCCAATGAGCCATCTGCAGAGCCAGGGACCCATGGATTTGGTGTGCATTGACTTCTTGTGCTTAGAGCCGGATGCTAGTGGGCAAGGGAACATTCTAATAGTGACTGATCATTTCACTCGTTACGCCCAAGCTTTTTCCACGAAAGATCAACGCGCTCCGACTGTAGCCAAGGTGTTGATGGAAAAGTTCTTTGTTCACTACGGACTGCCAAGGAGGATACACTCTGATCAGGGTAGAGACTTTGAAAGCAGACTGGTGGGGCAGTTGTTAGAGCTGTTGGGAATCCAAAAGACCCGAACCACACCATATCACCCTCAAGGTGATGCTCAGCCTGAAAGGTTTAATCGCACACTGCTAAACATGCTGGGGACCTTGTCGAATGTGGAGAAGCAGAGTTGGAGTCGTCACATAGCTACTCTGGTGCATGCATATAACAGTACGGAGAGCGATGCAACTGGATATTCACCGTACCGTCTTATGTTCGGAAGGGAGGCTCGACTGCCGGTTGATTTGGCATTTGGGTTATCCCTAGACCAGACATCAGTAGCTTCCCATAGAAACTACGTGGATAGACTTCGAAAGAATCTGGCTTCTGCGTTTGAACAGGCCCGTTTGACCTCGGGAAACAGGGAGCAAAGAAACAAAAGGAACTATGACCTGAAAGTTCGAATACAAGATCTACAACCCGGTGATAGGGTGCTATTGAAGAACTTGGGTGCTGCTGTGAGACACAAGTTGGCGGATAGGTGGAGTTCCCAGGTTTACATTGTCTGCAAACAACTGCCGGGTTTACCAGTGTATCAGATTCGCCCGGATGGAAAGGCTGGGCCTCTTAAGAACTGGCACCGAAATCATTTGTTACCTTTGAGAGAGACTGTAAGGATGCCGGTTGGGGACGAATTGCCTCGGCCAAATCCGCCTGTTCCATGTTTGCCTCCTGTTACCCGGTCTCAACAGACTCGGGTTGTCGAAGAGAGCGAAAGGGACAGTGAGGAAGAAAGTTTCTGTCTGGACTGGATACGTTCACCGGAGCCTGAAGAGATTACCTCAGTTCCTGAACGATGGGAGAGTAATTTGAGGCCTGAAGCTCCTGAATTCTTGTTTGAAGTCCCTGAGACTGTTGATATCCCTGAGCCTCTTGAATTTCAGTTGGAAGTCCCTGAGGATGTGGGGATCTCGGTAGTTCCGGAAGCTTACTCAGGTGATTATAGTTCTATGCCTTCACTGGAGGGATCATACTCTGAAGAAACGTCTGCTCCAGTGATAGAGAGAAGAATTGAGCCAACGCCTATAGTACTTCCATCTGAAGAGGAACTGATTGAGCCAGAACCAAAAACGCTCTGTTCGACCGCGCCCAATGACTCACCTACGACTCACCAGGACATAGCACTGAAGAGCCATCACCACAGTGCGGAGGTTGCCCGAAGTGTTCTGCTATGCTAGCTGAGGTAGCCCAAAATATGAGTCAACTTGAGGAAGTGTTCCTAACCCACTGACTGTATGCTGCTGAACCTGTACACATTGTGTAAATTGTATTTAAATATTGTGGAAATGTAATGTAACTGTTGTACCTCCTTGGAGAGACCCAAGAGTTTTAGGAGGGGGAGAGTGTAGCGCTGTGGTAAAATCTTGCTGTGGCAGTACCTATTTTTGGCCACAAGATGGGACTATCGCGATCAGAGATACTGGATATTGGACTACAATGCCCGGCATGCTTTGCAAGAAGACAGGAAGTGGGTGGGACTGGAGACTTACATCCTCTGCCTCGTTGAGAAAGTTCCAGAGCGCGCCAGGGAAGGGAAGAGAGGAGACGCATCGAAGAGATCACGAGGAGGGCCTAGGCCAGAGACCAAGAGAGACCAAGAGAGACCTGTTAGTCCAGGAGAGGAATCACCCAAGCTGAGGAGAAGAAGACCGCCGGATCCAGGCATTGCTGCAGACCGGAGGAATCGAACGGAGAGCAGGCGGTGAGCTGGAAAAGCTGTGTGGAGTCAGACAACGGATCGGGCCGCTAGTATCCCCAGTCAAAATCGGGTGGAGAGACGTCCTGGGTCAGCGGAGCCTAAAGAAATCGTCGGATGGGTGAGAGGCCTCCAAGGCTGTTTTATGATTAAAGGACGCTCTGCTGTTTTCTCTTTAAAGTCCACAGGGCCCCAACTGACTAGTCGAAGACCTTCCTTTAATAAACTCACTGGCCAGTTGAACAGTACCCGGGTACCACACACACAGATACTTTTTCACATTCTGGGACTTAACCTGTGCAGGACTCATTTCCTTTTGCGAATCGGAACGGGGGTTAAAGACAAAGATACGTTCCGAATACATTTTTCTCTTTTCCGCTGCGCGTTTGCCGTAATACGAAGGGATTGTATGTTTGGGGTTTTGCTACGTGTCCCTTTTTCTGAACTATCGGGAAATTGCATTGCTTTTATGTTCGGTTGCGAATATTTTATTTTCCGAAATACGAAGCCTCGTGTTTCGTTTCTTTTCCGCTACGCGTTTTACCGGGATACGAAAATACTGTAATAATACTTGTGAATACCGTGTCTCAACATCTGCTCAAATATTTTAGTAAACTATATAAATATAAAAATTCACAACTGTGTTGGAGTATATTTATTCCCTAGTGCGGGGAGACTGACCCGTGGTTCATTTTCAGCGGCTCCTCCGGGAGTGAGCGCTACAATGCTATGCTACAACGGACGTTAAACTGTGCGGCAACACGGACGTGATCACTGCGTTCGTCTGACGCCGGCCTAAGTCAGAATGAACCTGATTTGTATTAAGGCTTGATAAAGACCATGTCCCTGCTGAAATAGCCTGGTTTGACTAAAGGGATTATTCAGAGAGCCGATCTGGCCCCGAAATGGCACTGAACAGTGAATTTCCCCGTACGGTGCAATTTCCTGTTATATTTTAAATATCTATTAAACTGTTTATTCTTTTAATTTGCAGCAAAATGTCTCTTTATTTATTTCAGTGGAACTTCCTAGATAGGGTTAACCAACATTTTTTCTTTTAGCTCGGTGCCTGTACTGTGAAACTATGAAGTGAAGGAGGGGTAGTTTGGGAATAGACCCCTTAAAGGACTTCTCACCAAGATCAGAAGACAATATAGAAGACATTATAGACTATACTACTGACCCCGGGGTACACTTAAATGGCTCTGGTAAGACTATTTAAGTCTATGGAGTGCTTAACTTTACACCAGCTCTGGTTAAGTTTACACCAGGGTCTAAATAGGGCCCTATGCCAGGAATTGAGTATACTCCAGATTTAAGTCACAAAGAATGGGGTTTAACCCCTTTACTACCACAAGCTTATTTTTTTGGGGGGGGGATACTAGCACTTACTTCAATATGATGTGCATGTAATCCGAGATAAAAAGTGGCCTATTGTAGGATATAAAGATAACACTATACATTTGTTCATCCATCACAGAAGTACTATTGGGATGAAGAGTTCTAGTCTTTGAACGTGTAAAAATAAAGGACACCACCTAAAGCGTGTGCATTATTAGCATACAAGCAGAATTTGTCTTTATGGCAAAGGGAAAACTGGAAAACTTGATAAAGATGAGAAAATAAATCCATCGGTTAACCCACCTTTGGGCATTTGTAGGGAGGTTACTTGTAGTGGGGTTACTTGTAGTGGGGTTACTTGTAGTGGGGTTATTGGCAAGGCAGATTTAATAAAACAAAATACCAACATAATAATCAACACCTATATTTGAATATAATACATTATGGGCCCTATTAAGATGTTGGTGTTAAAACGCGGGTGCAAAGGAGGAAAAACTGCGCCCACAGTTTTCCCCCTTGCGCCTACTTTTTTAACGCCACATCACAATGCAGACGCAAAATATGCTGCCTGCATTGTTTGCAGGCGGTAAAATGCCGGATGCGCGCGGCAGCGCTAAGCGCAGCCACGAGCATCCCGTTAATGGAGTCCAAAGGACTCCATTGAGTTCCTCCCTGCCGGTCACGTGACCAGCCGGATCTCGCCTCGCGAGATCCGGCCGGTTGGCGTAGGGATACGCAGGGAGAGACTGTGGGGACTTTTTCCCCCAGTCTTTCCCTGCTTCCGCCGGCCGGAGGAGGTGGAAAGGGTCGCCGTCCTCGCCGTGGGACAGAGGGTGAATATCTGTTCTTTTCTTTTTAGGCTGGTATTAACAGATTCTGCAGAAGCGGAATCCGTTAACACCAAGTCCTGGCTCTGGTTAACTTTTCGCTGACCAGAGCCAGACGTTAATCAGCGCTGGGACTTTGTAATCCAGCGCTGATTAACACTTTGCGCTCCCCATGTTAAGTATAGGGAGCACAAAGTACAGTAACCTCGCGCTGAGAAGCACAAGGTACCAAACGCAAATGGGTTTTTTAACCCATTTGCGTTTGGATTGTAATAGGTGGTAAATACCGCAGCAAATGTTAATGCTCACGCAGGTGAGCGCTACCGTTAGCGTTAAGAGTGTAATAGAGCCCTATATCGGTAGTATAATGGCATTTTCAGCTGTAGGAAAAAATGGAGCTCTCTGTACATGAATAAGATCCAGGTTGCATTGACTCCTATCTGTCTAACTTGGTGAGCAATTCAGACTGGGTTTTTTGCCTTCTTTTGGAGCAACAACAGTAGGCCATTTGTGAAAGGCCGAACCCGATGACCGCATGTCTTTTTTCAGCCTATGTAACTATGCAACAGGTCCTTCTCTGTGTCCTTTGACGGTAACTCCTCCTCTTCATTGCCTTTATCAGTTGGTGTACCCCAATGCTCTGTCCTAGGTCCTCTGCTCTTTTCTATCTACACCTCCTCCCTGGGCAAAATCATTAACAGCTTTGGCTTTAATTACCACCTCTATGCTGATGACACTCAGATCTACCTCTCTACCCCTGATCTCTCTCCTCTTGTCCTTTCCAAAGTCAGAGACTTTATCTGGCATCGCCTCCTAGATGGCCTCTCACCACCTAAAGATCAACATGTCTAAGACTGAGCTCCTACTATTTCCTCGCTTTAATGCCTCCCCACCTCCTGACTTTTCTATCATGGTCGATGGTATCACCATCTCCCCATCAATCCAGGTTCGCTGCCTCGGAGTTACTCTTGATTCTGCTTTTTCCTTCATCCCCACATTCAGTCTCATTCCTCCTCCTGCCTCTACCAATTGCGTAACATTTCCAGATATCGGCCATTTCTTACCACTGACACCACTAAGCAACTCATCCACGCCCTTGTAATCTCCCAACTCCACTATTGTAATAAACTTCTAGCTGGCCTCCCTCTCTCTCTCCCCCCTCTCCCCCCTACAATCCATTCTAAATGCCTCTGCCAGGCTCATCCACCTCACACGCAGCTCTGTCTCTGTGAGTCCCTTCACTGGCTCCCCATCCACTGCAGAATTAAATTCAAAATCCTTACCTTGATCTACAAAGCTCTCACTAACTCAGCTCCCCACTACCTGTCCTCACTAATCACCAAATACCTCCCAGCCCGCTCCCTAAGCTCAAACAGTGACCTCCGTCTAGCGTCTCCCCCGCATCACATCTTCCCATGATAGACTGCAGGATTTCTCACACGCAGCCCCCATCCTCTGGAACGCTCTCCCTCGTACTGTTAGACTTTCCCCTAGTTTCCCTTCCTTCAAACGTTTCCCCTAGTTTTCCTTCCTGCTCAAGACATTCATATTCAGACAAGCCTACCACTGGACTCACTAATACACCTCACTGCCCCAACCAGTCCATCACTCTCACCTTGCAGTCCATCACTCTCACCTTGCAGTCCTCTCCTCCTGTTTCCACCACCAACCCTTCTAGATTGTAAATTCCCACGGGAATAGGGCCTCCATTTCCTCCTGTACTGGTTTATCACAATGTTGTTCAGTCTTAATGTATTGTAACCCTGTCTATATTGTGCACATTGTTCAGCGCTGCGGAATATGCTGGTGCTATATAAATAAAGTATAATAATAATCATTGCCGTGTAATTCAGTAGTGTTTGGCTTATATTTATTTTTTTACAGGATGGGAGCCATTTTCACAGTGAATTTGGTATAAGGCTGGCCGTCCACTAGGTCCGTATTTGTGCGATGTACGATCATCCGATATCGTCTGAAATCGACTGACCGATCCCACAACATGCAGGTGAATCAGCACTCTTCCACTGCATCCGACCACCATCGGACAACTTCAGACAAATTTATGCGATTACAACAGACTAGTGAGCTAAACGACTTGAAGAGGATTTTGTCAGATGAAATCGATGTACAATTGATTGCATAGTTAAACCGCTGTGCCGTGGCAGGGAAATTGCCCCATAGATTATTATTATTATTCTTTATTTATAAAGCGCCAGCATATTCCGCAGCGCTGTACAATAGGCACAGTATAGACAGGGTTACAATACATTGAACAACATTTGACAAACAGTACAGGAGGAGATGAGGGCCCTATTCCCGTAGGAACTCACAATCTAGGAGGGTTGGGGTTGGAAACCGGAGGAGAGGACTGCAAGGTGAGAGTGATTGATGGTTGCGTCAGTGAGTTGGGTGGTAGGCTTCCCTAAATAGGAACGTTTTAAGGGAGCGTTTGAAGGAAGAGAAGTTAGGGGAAAGTCTGACAGTACGAGGGAGTGCGTTCCAGAGAGTGGGGGCTGCTCGTGAGAAATCCTGCAGTCTATCATGGGAAGAGGTGATGCGGGGAGAAGCTAGGCGCAGGTCACTGTTTGACCTTAGGGAGCGGGCTGGGGTGTATTTGGTGATTAGTGAGGACAGGTAGTGGGGAGCTGAGTTAATGAGGGTTTTGTAGGTAAGGATAAGGATTTTGCACTTAATTCTGCAGTGGATGGGGAGCCAGTGAAGGGACTCGCAGAGGGGAGCGGCAGAGACAGAGCGGCGGGTGAGGTGAATTAGCCTGGCGGAGGCGTTCAGGATGGATTGTAGGGGGAGAGGCAGGACAGAAGGAGGCCAGATAAGAGATTATTGCAATAGTCGAGTCCGGAGATTACCAGGGCGTGTATGAGTTGTTTTGTGGTGACAGCGGTAAGAAATGGCCGAATTCTGGAAATATTACGCAGTTGGTATCGGCAGGAGGAGGAAAGACTTGATGTGGGGGATGAAGGAAAGAGCAGAGTCAAGTGTAACTCCAAGACAGCGAACTTGGTTTGATGGGGAGATGGTGATACCCTCCACTGTGATAGAGAAGTCAGGAGGTGGGGAGGCATTGGAGGGAGGAATAAGTAGGAGCTCAGTCTTTGACATGTTGATCTTTAGGTGGTGGGAGGCCATCCAGGAGGAGATGCCAGATAAACAGTCACTGGCTTTTGAAAGGACAGGGGGAGAGAGATCAGGGGTAGAGAGGTAGATCTGAGTGTCATCAGCGTAGAGGTGGTAATTAAAGCCAAAGCTGTTGATGATTTTGCCCAGGGAGGAGGTGTAGATGGAAAAGAGCAGATGACCAAGGACAGAGCCTTGAGGTACACCAACAGATAGAGACAATGAAGAGGAGGAGTTACCAGCAAAGGACACACAGAAGGACCTGTTGGATAAATAGGAGTCAACCCAAGCAAATGCAGTGTCACCGAGACCCAGAGAGTTCAGGGTCTGTAGAAGGAGGGGGTGGTCAACAGTGTCAAAAGCAGCCGAGAGGTCAAGCAGGATGAGAATAGAATAGTGGCCGTGTTTTTTAGCAGTTAGGAGGTCGTTGGTGACTTTGAGGGCAGTTTCAGTTGAGTGTAGGGGACGGAAGCCAGATTGCAGGGGGTCAAGTAGGGAATTGGAGGACAGGAAGAGGGAGAGGCGGTTGAAGACTAGTTTTTCTAAGAGCTTAGAGGTAAAGGGAAGGAGGGATACAGGGCAGTAGTTGGATGGAGAGTTGGGATCGAGGGATGGTTTCTTTAGTAAAGGGGTAACTAGCGCGTGTTTGAAGGCGGATGGAAAGGAGCCAGTGGAGAGAGATAGGTTGAAGATGTGTGTGAGAGCAGGGGTGAGGGAGGAGGAGAGGGGAGGAATTAGATGTGAGGGAATGGGGTCGAGCGGGCACGTGGTGAGATGTGAGGAGGACAATAAGGAATTGACTTCCTCCTCAGTGGCTGGGAGGAAGCGGCAGAGGGTGGCAGAGGGGACCTCTGGGAGTGGAGGTGGCAGATAACTATCTTGTATTGGGATGTTGCTTCTGATAGTTAGAGTTTTACTGAGGAAGTAGTCTGCCAGGTCTTGAGCGCTGAAGGCAGCTGAGGGGGGAGGTGCAGGTGGGTAGAGGAGGATGTTGAAGGTGGACCAGAGCCGTTTAGGGTTGGAGGACAGCATAGATATAAAAGATGAGAAGAAGGATTGTTTGGCCAAGTGGAGGGCAGAGGTGTATGACCGGAGAATAAACTTGAAGTGAACAAAATCAGCTTCAGAGCGGGATTTCCTCCAGGCACGCTCTGCTGTGCGGGAGCATCTTTGCAGGTAGCGAGTCTGGAGGGTGTGCCAGGGCTGAAGCTGGCGTCGTGGGGCCTTACAGAGTCGAAGAGGAGCAAGAGTGTCTAGAGCAGAGATAAGAGTTGTGTTGTCGTGATTAGTGGCAGCATCAGGGCAGGTGAAGGATGAGGTGTGAGGGAGGTGGTGAAGTAGATTGGAGAATTGATGGGGATCCACAGCATGTAGATTTCTGCAAGTGTGTGTGCGGGGTGGGGGAGCAGGGTGTTTAGGAAGTCCAGATAGGTTGAAAGAGAGAAGGTGGTGGTCAGAGATGGGGAAAGGGCGACAGTTGAACTCAGAAATGGAGCAGAGGTTGGAAAAGACAAGGTCAATAGCGTGACCATCGCAGTGGGTAGGGAGGAGGGAGGATTGTGTGAGTCCAAGGGAGGACGTGAGTGAAAGAAGTTTGGAGGCAGCAGGGGCGGAAGGATAATCAATGGGAATGTTGAAGTCCCCGAGAATTAGGCATGGAAGATTAGAAGACAGGAAGTGAGAAAGCCAGGTAGCAAAGTGGTCAAAGAACTGGGAGGTTGGTCCCGGTGGGCGGTAGATGACTGCCACCCTGAGGGCCAGAGGAGAGAACAGGCGGATGCAGTGTGTCTCGAAGGAGGAGAAGGAGAGGGATGGGGGTGGAGGGAGATGCTGGTAGGTGCAGGTGGGAGAGAGCAGGATTCCGACCCCGCCACCATTTCTCTCACCCGTTCTGGGGGTATGGCTGAAGTGTAGACCGCCATGTGAGAGCGCAGCAACGGAGGCCGTGTCAGAGGGAGTTAGCCAGGTTTCAGTTAAAGCTAGGAGGTTGAAGGAGTTTGAAAGGAAGAGGTCATGGATTGCTGTGAGTTTGTTGCACACAGAGCGAGCGTTCCAGAGGGCGCAGGAGAAAGAGGACAGGCGCTGAGGGTTTATGGGAATGAGGTTGCTGGGCTTGCAGGGAGGTGATTTATGTGTGATGGAGATAGGATGAGAGGGAAGTATTGGATGTGTTGTGGGGCCAGGGTTAGGGGATATGTCACCTGCATAGAGTAACAGCAGGAGGGTGAGAAAGAGAAGGTGGGAATGGGATTTGTGTGAGTGGGAGTGATTGGCAGCACGAGAGTTAGAGGGAGACCATGTTCTGAGGAAACAAAGGAGCTCACTCATGTGAGGCCATCATGTGGGACGAGAGGAGGGAGGGAGAGATGCAGATAGTGTAGGGGTCGGTGGTAGAGGGGCAGGAGTTCCATTTAAGGAGAAAGGTAGAAGTAAAGAGTAGAAGTGTGAGAGAAAGCAGGATACAGATGTGCGTTTACCCAGAGTAAAAAGTGGGCCTTGCAGTTCCTTCCTCCAGTCCCGCAACTCCAGGAAATCAACTCTAAACGTCCACTTAGGATGCCACTTAACTCCAGGAAATCAACTCTAAACGTCCACTTAGGATGCCACTTAACTCCAGGAAATCAACTCTAAACGTCCAATTAGGATGCCACTTAACTCCAGGAAATCAACTCTAAACGTCCACTTAGGATGCCACTTGGGGATGTCACAAGAGCCAAGGCTCAAATGGAGCCAGTCTTAGCTGTTATATAGGGCAGACTAATTGCATTCAGGCAGTTAAAAGGTAAACACCTGATGCTGGATGGGCTGTGTCAATAGGGCAGGAGATTCACATGCTAATTAGCAAAGCAAATGGTGGAGAAAGGAGACAAAAATAAATTAAAAAAAAGAGACCAAGGTAACGTTACAATGTGGGTGCCTGCAAATACTGGGTGATGGGGGTCCTACCAGCAAAAGTATGCAGGGGATCAGTTGAGATGTGGGTGTCTGTGGATACTGGGTGATAGAGTCTTACCAGCAAAAGTATGCAGGGGATCAGTTGAGATGTGGGTGTTTGTGGATACTGGGTGATAGAGTCTTACAATGTGGGTGCCTGCAAATACTGGGTGATGGGGGTACTACCAGCAAAAGTATGCAGGGGATCAGTTGAGACGTGGGTGTCTGTGGATACTGGGTGATAGAGTCTTACCAGCAAAAGTATGCAGGGGATCAGTAGAGAAGTGATTCGGTGCGAAGCTCATAGGATTCAATGTAAAAAATCTTTTCATTTTTGATTCAACCATTTATTTT
Organism: Leptobrachium leishanense; assembly: GCA_009667805.1. NCBI lineage: Eukaryota > Metazoa > Chordata > Amphibia > Anura > Megophryidae > Leptobrachium > Leptobrachium leishanense. Next base: position 89,336,929 of record CM019066.1, on the reverse strand, counting down.
TTTTAATCCACAGCAAAAAGCTTATTTTTTTTTTTTTTTTTTTTGGTATTTTCTGGATTGTTTTAGGTGAAATTTTGGGTTCTGATTAAAAAGACAAAACGTGGCTTTTTTTTCTCGCCGAACGAGTATTTTTTTTTTCCCTGTTTGAGCCAGATGCATTCAGCGTCGCTGTCCCTGATGCTGAAACCTATTTCAGAGAGGTTTTAACTTTCTGTCCCTGGTGCTGAAGGTTTTCAGCACCAGGGACAGCAAGTTAAAACCTCTCTGCAGCCTTCAGCGTGGATCCCCCCCCCCCCCGTTGCACTGGACAGGGGCTGTCCTTGGTGCTAAAACTCAGTTTTTCTTTCTGCAGTGGGGTTTTTCATTTATTTTTTTTACATTCGGCGGCCTGTCTATCAACTGACCTGGGCCGTCCACAGACTCTTCCAGTGGACGACCCTGATTGGCCGATGGTGTTGTCCGTAGTCAGGTGACTAAGTTAGTCGCCCGACTACGGTACTAGTGGACAGCCAGTGTTATTGAAAAAGAAAAAAAATGTCTATCACAATTTTTTTGTGTAAATTGAACAAGAAAACTTACCTTCCAGGATCTGGTGAGCCAGATTAGTGGCTTCTTCAACTTTCTCTTCTGAAAACTGACTCTGAGCATACTCTGCGATAGCTGTGATAAGGTCCACAGCCCCGGAACACTGCAAGTGGTTTCCATCAAGGTAAAGTTCACTGCGAGTGAAATAACCAATTACATTAGGACGTATTATCCAGTCGAATGCTCAGCCATTATGACCATTTGAAATGCTTACTTTACTGGCCCACACATTAGACTTTTAGTTAATCTATTTTTCATTAGACATGTGCATTTCATTTAATTCCGAATACAAAGAAGGATGAAAATCACCGTTTTTGTATTTTTTTAATTTCCGAAATAGCACAAACAGTTAATTAGCATTAGAATCACAAAGTCCTAACGCTAATTACTCACTGCTGCACACGGACGTGCTGTCAGGAGAGGCAGGTGAGGCGGAGCCTCAACTGGCATTAAGTGCTCAGCTGCCATTAAGTCAAGTGAAATAATAAAAGAATAAAATAAAACTCATTAACTATCACCTGCTCCGCACTCCCCCACCATCGGCGCAGTCCTGCTTCTGTTCATGCGCGTATTAGTGTTCACCCTAGCAGCCTACGCAATTTGTGTAGCAGTACACTTCCCCCGCTATGCTAATCGTATAGACTGCCAAGAAGTGTGAGGCACGCGTCCAAGTGCTGCCTACTTCCAGAACACTGCTCTTCAGTGCCTGAAGAGCAATGGAATAGCTTGGACCAATGGGAAAACACAATTGGTCCAAGCCATTCAAAAATGCCTGCATGGGAGGCTGGCCTCTCATGCAGTCATGTGACTATCCTCCTCGTCTCGCAGTGGGCACACATGGGGCTGTGCTCGGGGTGGCGTGTGGCCTCAGCTCAGACCTCTCAGTGAGTGTGCAGGCCAGGAGGGCACAGCGATAGTGCGCGGCTGGCAGACTGACACTCGACTATATTGGACTATTGGAGCCTAGTAATGACAGCAGACGTACATATATAATATAATAGAAAAGGATGGTACTACCAAACTCAAACTGAATAATTTTCACCTTTCCATGGGCATGTTTATGATGCTTGTGTTTCTTCTGCTTTCCATGTGAGCCAGCCACCTTGCTGAGGAAAGCCAGGGGGCTGTGACAATGCCCTCATATCCCTGCCATATTTGTCCACATCCCATGACCTCATAACATCCCATGCCCTCAGATCCTACTGTAAGGGAAGCAGACCAGAAATAGGCCGCCATGATGTTCCAGGCGGCCATCTTGCTCAGGACTTTGGTTCACGTAAATGTATATAGCGAATATTGATTGAATTAGACGAGTTTGCATAGATTCCTTGGAATTCTTTAGACTAACAGGCAGAGCAATTAAACGAACAAGATCCGGGCAGAAACCGGAAAAAGTGTCAGGATGGAGATTAGTTACATCAAGGTCAGAAAGCTAGAGGCTAGAACAATGATGGATGTGAAGCTATCTGGGTGCTTATCAGTAAAACACCACAAACAAGTTCCAGGGAGGTAGGCACAGACAGGATCTGGCCGAGTGTTAAATTATTCAATTGTCATAATACTGTGACTGCTGCCAATTTACTGCCAATTTGTGGAATGTCTTTGTATTCTAAAAGCAGAAGGTACAGACCCACATGGGGTGGGATAGTGTCACCATGGGGTGGGCTAATTGGGATGTACTGGATTATCTATTCAATGTATAAAATGCTATGTTTTGAATGTAATCGGGGCTCAGTCTTTGCGATTCAATCCTGTCTGAGCATCTGTGACGTCACAATAAAGTTTGCCTTTCCTGAAGAGACTCGTGTCCAGTCACTCATTGTCCACGCCGGCCCGGTCTCCACCCGAGTGAGCCAGGTGGATTCCGGTAACACTACCTATATGGCCATGCACAGAATTTTTTTTGTAAAAAAACCCCACTTTTCTAACTTTCACCCCAAATTCCATCACGCATTTACAACCCCTAAAAAAGACCCCGTCAAAATAGTTTCTATGTTTTGTCCTCAGTTTAGAAATACCCAATATTTACATGTTTTTTGTGTGAGTTATAGGGCAATAAGTAAGTGGCATTGTAACTAACTTACTACGGTTTGTGTTTAGGCATAATTAATTACCATCGTAACCAATTACTGTATCCAGACATGTTATATACCGTTTTTCTCAACATTAAATGGACTTTCTAAAAATACCATTATTTCCATCATATCAAATACTTTACTATTAAAAACAAATTAAAACTATGGTCACAATTAATTTTTATTTTCATTTTTTCATCATATATTTTTTTTTAATAGTAAATTATATAATATGATGAAAATAATGGTATCTTTAGAAATTCCATTTAATGGCGTGAAAAAAAGGTATATAATAGGTGTGGGTACAGTAAATGGTTAAGATGGAAATTAGACCTAAACGCAAATATGATATGTTAAATGGGTTGTTTTTTTTCTGTTATTTTAACTAGCCAGTGCCTCATCACCCACTGACCTCACTACATGTCCTTGCCACTGCGGCCAACTGAAAAGTGAACCACAGCTTGAAGCTGGTGCTAACTGATATGGCTTCTGCAGAATCAGTCAGCACCAACGTAAAATCCCCCCAAACATCGGAATACTCACCTCACCCCGCAGTGAGAACAGCAGCCCAATCCGTCGCTTCTGGCCGCCGGGAGCAGAGTGAGACTGGGGACAAAAAGTCCACAGTCTCCATCCGCGGCCCTGCAGGATCTCGTGACCTAGCAGCACAAGCCTCCATGGAGTCCTATGGACTCCAGGAGGTGACACTCCTGGACCTGGACCACTCCTGGACTAATGTAGGTTGCAACTATGGCTATAAAGGACAGCGTAGAGGCAATGGGCAATATGTGGTGTAAAGGGCATCATGGCAGCACTTGAGGTTATATGGGATAATATAGTAATTGGGTGAATAAAAGGACAAATGGTAGTCAGGAAAAAAATGTTGATTTGAGTTAAAGAAATATGGGGCAATTAAGAGGATAAGGGGATATATATCAGAGTCATTTAATGACTGAGATCAACATGAGTTAAGAGAGATAAGAGGAGCAACCTGCAGCAATGTGGGCAAAGAGTTATGTGAGGGCAATGTGATAAGTAGGGCAAATGTTCATGTGTCAGAAACACTGGGGAGTGTAGGTTGTGTATGAGTCAAGTGGCGCAAGGGGCCGGTGTCTGGGTATTTTGAGTCATTTCAGATAATGTCAAAAGTCACTTTGGTCAAAATGAGATATATATAATATATATATATATATATATATATATTATATATATTAGTGGCCCCTATTACAATCCTCGAGCAGCGCATTTGAGTGCGCGCAAATGCACTTTTGCGCGAGGACAAAACCATTTGTGCGGAACGTCGTATTACGACGTTCGCTCAAATAATGAACGTTAGCTTCTACCGTGATTGACCCTGCGCAAACCCAGTGCAAGTGCGTGCGCGCATCCCATACTTACCATTGTCAGCGCAAATGCGTTCGAGCGGATGCTATTACGATCTTCGCGCAACGTCGTACAAACGACGTTTGAGCGAAGTATCATAACGTCTTTGAAAACATGGTGTTAATTTACAATCTGAACGTTCTGGCCGAAATTAAATGAACCCATAGGCGACTCTACAGGGGGGCAAGGGGGGCAATTGCCCCCCTAGGTTATTCCTTGCCCCCCCATGTGCCCCCCCACCAAAAATCAGCATCCAGCTTCCCACACTTTTTCGGACCGCTGTATCTCCGTCCCTGTGCATCGTATATGGACAATCTATGTGTCATTGTAAAGGGCAGATTCTGGCCTTTCCAATGATACCCAACATGACCATATTCAGTTTGAAATAAAAGTCATAAAACATTAAATAACGGGCACTTAATCTTAAGCATTTTCACAGGGTTGAAATGGCTCAGCAGTGAAGTGGTTAATGTTCTGACTATACATTACATTGTGTATTACGTTAGTTTTTGCCTTGGTTTAGTTGTATATTAAGGGTTAATGGGTAGGCATCATCCCTCACAGTATACATTTTATTTTTTCCTTGATTAATTGCATTGTAAGGGTTAATAGGTAGCTACATGCCGCACAGTGTATTCATTTCATGTTTTCCCATGATTAATGGCATATTAGGGGTTAAGGGGTAGCTAAATGCCACATTGTTTATTATTTTTATTGTATTTCCCTGGGTTTATGGCATTTTAGGGGTTATTATGGAAGTTAGAATCTAAAGGGTCTAATGGTCTTTAGATCCTTTGCTTTTCGGCACATTTTGGGGAATTCATTTCGCCGAAAATATAGTGAATTCCTATTTATCGAATGGTCACTGTAATTTGCTAAAAGTGGAGTCACTGAAGCAGCTATCAGACATTCAGCGAAAACTGCCGAATTGCGGCAAATAAAGTATCAGGTTAGTACAATAAAAAAGCATCATTGCGTCACATTACTCTGGGGTTTTGGAATCTTATTATATATACTTATTTAGGGCACTATTACCTGGTGTGGGTTAACCCTTGCGTGCGCATGGTTTTGCGTTAGCGCCAGGTTAATTGAGTCTAGCGCCTGACCAACAGATCGTTTGCCTCTCGCTACAAATGGGAAAAATCACTTAGTGTGTTGCTATTAGCGATTTGTACCGCGAGCTTAATGTACTTTCCGCGTCCTTTACTTAACACGGAGAGCGCTAGAAATCTCTAGCGCTTTTGCAGCTAACAGATCACTTGGTGCCAGCGCTAATTTTTTAGGGGCGCTAATTGCAACATTTTACCTACTGCTCAACCCTGGCGCTATCTCCAAAAAACCAGAAAAAACAGGTCCTCGCCCAAAATTAACAGGCAATTGAAAGGAATGCAGCACAGGTGTTCTCTTGGCCCCATTCACCATAGTAATGGATCTGGTCCGCATTGTCGTTGCTGTTGCAGTAGGCTCTATTATAAAAGTGTCCTTTATCCACATATATCCTAATATATTGCCTAATTTTTAACATTTTATGCTGGGGGTTATTCATAGTATGGAAGTGGTTGATTATTAGGGTGACCGTGTGGACCATCTTTAAAGTGACACATGGATAAGTCTTGCCCTGAAACATGTATTATTTATATGCTGCAGCAGGGAATTTTTTGTCGCTCACCTGGCCTTCCTTTTGGATCTATTAAATGCAGTGTAATGATTCTACATGCTGCTGGGTGGCATTTATCATGCAATGTCCATCAGCCTTAATATATGTGTGCATCAAAACATGGAGGATACGGCCACCTTGGAGGCTTTTAATAATGCAGGGTGTGAGGTTATTCACTGTATGTGTTCATATTCAAGCTTGTGAGGGCGGGGGATAGGTATGGCCCGGCACTCTGCACTGGGAAAGAAAAAACAGTTCTATCCTGTACACACTAAACAACTTTATTAACCCTTTCGCTGCTGAGGCTTTTCCCGCCCCTGTGCTGAGGTCATTTTTTACCTGTTTTGCGCATCATGTTTAAACGTGTTTTGAAGGCTTATTTTAGTATATGACATCGACATATTATATATCGTTCTTTCCGTCAGACTCGGTAGATTCATAATATGTCATTATTATATGTATACGTTATGTCATGTTTGTATATTATAACAAAAAATGCAATAAAATATGTATTTTCAATAATTTACAGCGTGTAAAGTGTTTTTTTCCACATTTTAACATGCGAGCAATTGCGGTTATTTTTGTATGGGGTGCGCTTGTTAAAAAAATTAGAGATGGGGTCTCGTTACATTTTTTTGGGGGAAAATGACACCATTTTTAACAAACGCACCGCATACAAAAATCGTTAATGCAGCATCATTGTTCACATTATAATTGAAATGGGAACAATATTGCTGCATTAACAAACCAAAAAAAATAAAAAAAAAGTGTTTATTTTTATTTTTTAATTTTTTTTTTAATTTTTTTTTTTTTTTTTTTACTTTCATGTTTGGTATCGTTGGAACGGCCATGCTCTGGCCGATCCAACGATATCAAAATTTAACCCCTAACTGCCACGGATCGGGAGATAGGGAGTTCATTGGAACTCCCTATCTCCACAGTTCGTGGCAGTTAGGGGTTAATGCTAGGACTGGCGTCATCGTGCTGCGCACGATGACGCCAGTCCTCTGGGGGAGTTCCCGGAAGCTTGGCCGACATCCAAGATGTCGGCCAGCTCCCGGGAAGGATCGCAAATCGGTGCTTTTCAGCGCCGATTTGCGATCCAGCTCCCCAGGGGTTAATGCCAGGCATCATTTGGAAGGGCAGGCTGTGCCCTTCCAAATGATGCCTGGGTTAAGCCCCTGTGAGCCGCCGATCGGGAGGGAGAGAGGTCCGAAGGACCTCCCCCCCCTCCCTTTCAGGCGCCTCCTCCGCACATGCGGGGGGGCGCCTGAATTAGGTGTCATCGCGGGGGCGCGATGACACCTAATAATGGCGGCCACTGCTCCGGATGCCGGGCTGACATCCAGGATGTCAGCCCGCACCGGAGGGGCCAGCGATCGGCCGGTACCCGGCCGAACGCTGACCCCAATGCGAGGACGCGCTCAGCGCGTCCTCCGCATACCAGCGGCAATGCTGAGGACGCGCTGAGCGCGTCCTTAGCAGTGAAGTGGTTAATACAAACTTTGCAAGAAGACACCAATAAAAAACATTAAATTGAATGAATGACGTGTATCGGATGGGCACTGTGTGGCTATAGCAATGCTGATGGATGGAATCAATGCAACTCAGTATATCACACTCATAAGAAGTAGCGCGGTACAAAATATTCACTTAATGGATGATGTGCAGCAAAAGATGCAAATTAGACCAAACACATTAGCTCAGTAATTATTAGTGTTTCTATCCTGTACACAACTGCATTAGCGCTGGGTCTCAGCTCGGGTCTAAGGCTAGGGTCAGACGAACGCATTTTCACGTTGTCTGTGAAAAAGTGCGTTCGAACGAATGGACGTATTTTTTCACGGAGTACGCGATAGCGGTCATACTATGCGCATTTGCGGCCGTGAGTTTGTACGGATCATCAATAAAACACTTTGTGCATCTGGACGTTATGTTGGCCGGACATTAGCAGTGTCTGACATCTCCAATTCACGCACACACACCGCTAGCGGGCGCAGCGCACTCTGTACAACCGTACTAGTGGTTTTACGTTCTCGACAAAATGCGTTCGTTTACCACTTGTGTTGCGCGGCCGGACTTTTGTGCGACCGTACTTCGTATATTGGCCGTCATTGCCCGGCATTTGCTGCTAGTGCGGCCGTAATTAAGTGCGCCTGCACGCGCGTTCGCACTGCCTCAGTCTGACCCTAGCCTTAGAGTTTTCCTAGCGCCCGCCAAACGACCTTGTTTATGGACTACCGCAGACAAGGTGATCTGTTAGTCTGCGCTAAATTTATCCTTTAGTGATGGTGTTTTAGTTCACACCAAGTGATAGGGCTCTTAGTTTTATTCAGTGGTATGATTTAGTGGTGAAAATTATTAGTGCCCCCCCAGTTTTGACTGCGGTATCTTCTGTGCCCCCCCTAAATATTGTTCCTAGAGTCGCCACTGAATGAACCTAAACAAAACAAAAAAATACAGCACAGTACAGTTACACATTCTACACATACCCAAACAATAAAATTAATAAATTGTTTAATTTTTTATTTTTGTTGCAGCACATATACGCAGATTGACTTTGACATGCGCATCAACCGAAACCTAGCAAATGGTGGTTCCTAATTCTGAATGGCTGAATCCCGTGAAAAAACAGTCTGCCCACCGATTCTTGCTGGTCATTTGTGCCCGGCTTTGCGCGTCGGATTTGCGCTCGAAAAAACATGAAGGCTGAAAAACTGGGCTCGGATCGTAATACCGCGTTAATTTGCGCGCGCTAACGTTTTTTGTGTGCACAAAAAAATTGCACTGCGCGAGCGCATTTGCGCGAACATTGTAATAGGGGCCAGTGTGTTTATTATTTCAAAAGCAATTTCGCACATTACATATCAAAGGTCAAACCATAACATTAGTGTAGGAATAAGATTTCTGTCTGTCAATTACCTATTCATCTTTTTAACACACTCCCACCTGAACAGGTTGTGAAATTTTGGAATAAGTTTCCCCTAGACCAGTGTTTACCAATCCTAGTCCTCAAGTCCCCCTAACAGGTCAGGTTTTCCAGATATCTGCAGCACAGGTGATATGATTTGCTGCTCAGTGATTGCAGGATTCAGTCTGCTTTTCCCCAAAGTGATCTTTAAAATCTGGCCTTTTTAGGGGGGGCATGAGGACCAGGGTTGGGAACCAAGGCCCTAGACAAATAATGTCAGGAAACATTGTAATTACCACAGATACCTTAAGGCTGTCTCTGCTAGGACAATGCCCAGGGGCTTCCCGCTTTCAGGGCCCAGGTTACAGTAGCACAGGCTCAGACAGACCACCCTCTTATTACCCTCAAGACCACGAACAAGGCCATGTATTCCATCATGTAAGCTAATGAATGAAACAAAAAATATAAAATCATTAAAATACATTTCTTTAAATTTACACTTGGGTTTATACAACTTCAGTGAACGTATAATTAAAAATGAAAAAAATAGCCTAGAAGGTAGTGACCATGTATCACAATTGACTTGGCGTGTAAAACATGTGACTCATTTTAAAGTTTACATCAGCTCCCATGGACAGTTACTCAAAGCAAGATGGGCGCCACAGCAATAAAACTCACAGTAATGTGCGTTGTGTATGGGCGTATCACAGAGCTCCACAGCAATAAAACTCACAGTAATGTGCGTTGTGTATGGGCGTATCACAGAGCTCCACAGCAATAAAACTCACAGTAATGTGCAGTGTGTATGAGCGTATCACAGAGCTCTGCAGCAATAAAACTCACAGCAATGCGCGGTGAGTATGAACGTGTCACAGAGCACACACATCTATATACACTGCCACACTTCCATACACCCACACACACCACCTGAACAAGGTCACCGAGGCCCAGACAAAGGCAGCTGCTCCATGCCATGACCTTGGACAGGGTGACATTTGTTGCTCCTAGCAAAGGGCCGCCTGGAGCCATGGCCGCATCCGGTCCCATGGATGGGTCAGCCCTGGTTAAATTGTTCGTCTATTACTGTCACTTATCCACACTCCCTGAGTTGTTCTCTGTGATTCCTGACTGCTCAAGGACAATATGAAGGCATTTGGAGAAAGTGGGGGGAAATGTGAGATAAAGGGTAATATGGGCAATAGTGGACATGGGACGCAATATCACTTTTAACCTCAGTGTTAATATAATCAACATTTTTTATTATGACAGGAAATCGGGGTGAAAGGGTTAATATAATTGTAATTTGGGTATAATGGGGCAATCTGGCGCATCTACCTTTGGTGACCTTCTTATCTTTTTCCTTTTAAAGTAAGGGGGTGGGGTTAGACCAATCACAGCAAGAGAAGCATTGCTTCACAGTAAGTCATTGAGGGTCTACCACATGCATGTAATGGGCTAATGCAGCGGTATAAACAGTTGTCGATTATGCAATGCATTTGTCATACTGTGCCGCTATTGTTCTTCTCCTACAGGCTGCATAACCACGTATCAAGCACTTACTCATTGTAATCCAAAGTAATAGAGGTCAGTTGGCTGGGTTTGATTGCTCTTCCCAGACGCGCCGCTGACCACGCATCTATTTGGCAGTCAATCGCATCCAGTTTACAAAATGGGTAAAATGTTCTTCCAGTCAACTCCAGTAAGATCGCCTGCGGTTGGAAAAGTCAGTTTCTGATGCTATTAATTGTAATGATCATGAATTATATCAACACTCCGATTAAAAGCTTACAAAGCTCGAATTATTTCCTATTCCATTGCTTTGTTTTAATATAGTAGACAGGAAAGACTGAATTTCTAACAACGGGTTCTTATAGGGTAAAATAGGGCTTATAGTGAGAAAAACGAGAGGTTTGTGAGGGTCCTGAGGACGAGCAACGGCACTAGTGGCCTGCTCTACAGTGGGGCCAGCTCAGGTCTCACTGGGCTTTTGCGCGATTGTGCCATTTCAGGGATAAATGCTCCATATGCAAATCAGTCTGCTCTCACCCAGAAAGGGTGGCCAGTACTGACTGCCAAGGACGTCATCCCTGCACGAGAGATGCAGCAACCCCCAACGATCGTTTCGGCCTTGTTAGGCCTCGTCAGGAGGGTATAGCTGACATCCCTCTAGGCACCTCGAGCAAAGGGGTTGCTGCACCTCTCGTGCAGGGATGACGTGCTTGGCAGTCAGTACTGATCACCCTTTCTAGGTGAGAGCAGGCTGATTTGCATATGGAGCATTCATCCCTGTAATGGCACAATCGAGCAAAAACCCTGTGAGACCTGAGCGGACCCCACCGTAGAGCAGGCCACTAGTGCGGCTGCTCGTCCTCAGGACCCTCACAAACCTCTTTTGTTTTTTTAACATAGGGCTTAGCATAGTGTTAATTACTGGAGACTTACCAGTGTGGCAGCGTCCTGATTACTGAGCGGGATCCCCCACAAGCACAGCTCAGTTCCCAACATGTACCGCTCATCTCTGATCGACCTTAGCAGTGGATTCAGCAGAACTCGTGGGGTTTCTGCTGGTGGAGTCTCTGGACATGACAGAATGATCTGCAAGAGTCATTAACAACCTTGTATCATTTAGGTGTTTACATACGGTAGCAGCCTATCTGAACACCTCCACTCACACGCGGAGCCAAATAAGGGGAAGCACACGACAAATTTTAAATCTGTGCTTCCAAAGTTCAGTACAAAATATGCATTTTGATTGCACTCATTAGCATATCAAGAGGCCATTTTCACACCTTTTTAAAGCAAAATTAGAGTGTCCCCTGTAGAGAAACAAAATCCTTTGTTTTAGGTCTCTCCAAGCACCCCGGAAAGACATAAACCAGCTGCAAATAGAGCCCCAGCCCTCACTGTAACAAGCAGTTCAAATAGATTACTGCTGCATTACAACAGTCAGGGAGAGGGCAGAATACAGGGAGACCTCTGGGGTCACTCACTGCTGTACAGGGATAAGATTCAGGGGGTTTATAAGAGTGAAAATCCCTGTACAGTACAGATACAAGGTCTTACTGTAATTTCCAAACACAAATATTATGGCACATACAGATACTATTTTTATATTCTATTTGGTATTTTGTGGAAGCTGCATTGTTAATACCGGCTGGGGAGAGAGCCTGTGGAGACATGGGTTCGATCCCAGCAAGAGCACCTCTCCAGTAAGTGTCCTTGGGCAAGACAGCTAACGGTACATACTCGCCACCCAGGACATACTTGAAAACAAGAGAAATCTCAATGTATCCTTCCTGGTAAAATCATTTCTCAAAAAAAATTAATAAATAAATAACTGCAATATGATCACTACAAACCCCCATAAGCAGGAGATCTGAACATTTTATTATTTTAGCTTTATCACAGTTACTGTATCTAACAAAGGTCCTTTCTGCCTGTATGATAATAATGCAGACCCCGTTTGAAAACGTGTAAAATAAGGGTTCACCATCTAGAGTTCAGAATCTTACATTTCAACAATATTTCTGTAAAGGAGAAACGAATACATGAAAAATTAAAAATGATCAAATAAACATTATTTTTTTTTTTTATCTCCAAATAACAATTTCTGTGCGAAACTTTTATTTTACCTTATATTTAATTGCTAACTTCAGTTACAAGTTTCTATAAAGCGCTAACAAGTTCCGTAGCGCTGTACAATGGGAGGCAGAATAACAAATATACATACATACAAGTTAAACACACAGAACAGTAGGAGAGAGGACCCTGCTCGAGAGCTTACAGTGTATCCAATAATATGTTATGATAACATTTATTTCCAACAAAAATCGCACCCAAAAGGTGCAGGTAGGATCTAAATGGGTGATAAAGGTCCAGGTCGCTTGGCAAACCTGGGAACCTCCTCTCCACCCAGCTTTGATGCCTTCTAATACCATTTTTTTTAACATACATATAGCAGCATGTGCTTGTAATGAAAACCAAAAAATAAATAATACATATAAGGAATCTGTAATTTGAATTTCACTTTATCGCTTCAAATCTGATACACAAGTGGCTCCAATGAAATATACGTTATCTCGTTCAGTGGTTGGTTTGTGCATATCCCAGTTTATGAGTAACTGTATTATTGTTAATAGCAATACCTTTCTATAGGGCATCTCTGTTTGGATGCATTTTTTGATGGCTCGTGTGATTGTAGGACTGACCGGCGATTGGGTCTGTGTGCAGTGATTCTCATACGTCTTCAGAAGCCTCTTCAGAGCAGTAACATCTACTTCTTTATGAGCTTTTGCTTTCCTTTTATTCTTTTTCCGCGGCATAGCATAGATCCAATCCACTGCAACAATAACGGGCAAAAGGTTATCCTATACTAGGTGGTACGGGAGATGCAGGCAGGAAAAACTAAAAATATTCCATTCTCCAGGTCAGTCATAACCAAAGCCACTATACAGTGTCGCTGTAACTCCCATCACTCAGAGTCCACCTTCAGATCTGTCTTCATATCAACTCCGGCTTGCCTTTTGGGTTGGGCTAGCTGGGCGTATGCCCTCGTACCCACACTTCGGGGGCCCCTCACCACTGCTGACACCCTCCATTTGATACAAATTGTCAACGACTGACACCTCTCTATCTGGAGGAAAGGGGATGTCTATGGAGAGGTGTTGAGGGGTGTCTATCTTGGGGCTAGAAGTTTCGGAGGGGGGTTATTGTGTATCTGTGTGTGGGGAAAAAAAGATGAAGAATAAGGAGGTGTGGTATTAGAAGCGTGGCAAGAGGCAAAAACAAACCAATTCTCACCCAGTGCTCCTCAAATGCAAGAGGTGGTCCTGTATCTACTGCACGGCTTCAGATGGATTCTTGGTGATGGGGGTTGCAGTTACTGACAAACATCCGGCCGGCCGGCCGAGCCTAGAAACCTGACCAGTCAGCCAATCCATGCAGCACAATGCCTCCTGCAGTTCCATGAACAGGAGGTATCGCACAGGTTCAGAGTTCATTTCCGGCTCAAACTTAGACATGCATATCCCTCTAGAATCCTTTTTTAAAACTGACATTTAAACAATTTTATACCTAGAAACAAACTAGAATAAAATCAATAATAGTTTTAAAAAGGATTAAAAAGAAGATATATTTTCTTGTCTTAAACTCTGTCATTTCATAGTCTCTGGCCATGTCCCTCAGCTAGGGGCTCTCAAACCAAGGTTTTACTGTACATACCCTCAAAATAAACCTGAATGTGCACTTTAAGCCCATATCCATTATATAACTATAGCTTGAATATGTTTTGGTAAATATCTGAAAAAACTAAAAGTGTGCCTAACTGTATATCCAGATATACAGCCACATTGACACAAACCCCCAACTACTGGCTGTAACGTTGGGGGCTTCCAGCCTTTCCGGTGTGCTTGACGGCAGCATGTCTGATGCTGCTCGCTCACCAACACCCGGTTTAAATTGAAACAGGCAGGGAGGTGGCTGCATGAGGTGCGGCTTGAGAGGGGGGCGCGGTCTGGTGAAGGTCTTTTAAAAACCAACAGTTCCTTCTAAGCAGTGCCAGATCGTGGTTATCCATACCTGAGCTCCTTGTACCTGAATTCTCTCGTGATTTAACCTGTTATTGACCTCTGCTTGTTTTCTGACCATTCTGCCTTCCGTTGCCCTAGACTATTTTCTTGTACTACGCTTCTGCACTGATATCGACCCGGCTATTCCATTTGACTATTCTATACTCTGTATTCCTGATTCTGGCTCGTCTGACTACCCCCGTGTTGCTAACCTGGTTTTGTATTACGACATTGTCTTTGATTAACCCTTTCTGTCTAGCTAGTATACCTGCCCAATTCTAAGGACCAGACAGTTAGGGATTCTTCTACGGCTACCCTGTTGGTAGCTTTTGGGCTCTGTGGAGTGTTGGGCTTTAAGGACTGCGTGGTGGGATCCGGGAACCGTGACACGGGCAAACTTACTCTTAAACACAGGCCTAGTCAAAGCTACATGATGATGTTACTACACAGACTAAGGCAGGCATGCATAAACAGGCTCACACTCCTTGAACCCAGGACATACTTGAAAACGAGAGAAATCTCAATGTATCCTTCCTGGTAAAATCCTTAAATAAATAAATAAATACAAACTAAGACCTACACTTAAATGCTTCTAGTTACACATGTGCGAAGATACTCTCCCACAAATATGTTCTAGGGATGTCTGATTGGCCTTTTCCAACCGCCGATGAGTCGTGAGGTAATCCGGATCGACTGATACAGAGTCCCGATCCGATACCGCCGACTCTATAATGCCGGGGCTTTGGCATTCACTGCAGCACCTTCCCTACCTGCTTGTGTTATTGGATCCTGATCCTTAGGATCGGATCGGGACATCCCTAATATGTTCATGTATGTAATGACACAGACATGCAGATATACAGACTGCAACCGACAAATGCAGACAGTGGCAGATATATACACAAACAGTATCTGTCTAGTTGGCTCTGTCAGTGTCCAAGATACATACTGAGACAGATTGACACCGGTACACAGAAACCGGCAGTGACCAATATATTATATAGACAATGGTAGATGCACACAAACACTGTGTACGTCAAACATTCACACCAACACTACGGGCTATATTACAAAGTTGGTGCTAACTTAACCAGAGCTGTTGTAAACTTACCAGAGCCATTATAGCCTATGGAGCTTTTAAGTTTACAACAGCTCTGGTTAAATTAGCACCAACTATGTAATATGGCCCTACATTTGTGTTCTACTTATCATCTCAAAGTATGCTCAGGCAGCCAGTAGGTGTTTTGTTGTGTGATGGGAACCTCACAGCTAAACTCTACATGAATGAATATTCTGCACGCATGCAATCTTTGTTCTGTACAAAATACATCTCCATGTACACTTAGCCATCCAGCAGTTTTGTATGGAGCGCAAAAAGCAAAGGGTGATAGGAGTTCACAGCGCCCATCTGTAAGCCTGACCCATCTCCCCTTCATTTAGTATAGCACAAGAGTAAATTATACATACAGAAAAAATGGCGTTGCGCTCATACTCACCAGAGCGGCTGCAACAGCCAGGAGTAACAGCCCAGTTCATGTATGAAACATAACAAGAGAAAAAAGGTGTCATCTGCGCTCGTTTCTATGTATTTCCATGTGCAACAAAACACTGTCAGAGGTTTTGGTTTGCTTAAGAGAGGCGGCACACGAGCATACTGTACTGCCTTTTTTACGGACGCACTTTTTGATGGAAGATAGTGTGAGTACTGCATAAAGTGCGTCCGTAACGTCTGATGTCTCCACGCCCTAGGATAATACATGGCGGCATTGTTTTTGTGTCCGTTTAGCTTTTTCACGTCAATGATGTTCTGCTTTATGTGGTGTATTTAATTGACTCCTTTATAAAGCTACGATGGAAGGCAAACAGTGCGGTCAAACGGACGCAAAATGTTTGCTCGTGTGCCGCTAGCCTTAATGACCATTGAAGCGTAAGCTCACTCGCCCATCAAGGCACCTCTCAGTAGAGCGAGTCCTAACCAATGTACCAAAAGCTGCTCCTCTGAGCAACTGCATGTCCCCCCTGCTGCTTTCCAGCTAAGGAGAGGCAGAAAAGTAAAGAGTAAATTTGATTTACACACCATTTCAGTACCTAAGTAAGGATCGTCGCCAGCCTGCAGGAGCACACGCACAGCTTCACATTTATGTGTTGTTTCTATGGAAGCAGAAAACTTCCTTTCACTTTACAATCCTCACAGTACACACCCACCTCACCGAGCCACCCCTACCGTATGCTGCCTTGTGAGCGCAGGATAAATTCCAATAGACGGTGCTTAGACACTGAATGAATGGGGAGATCATGGCTTATTGAGTTCATGTTCCAGTGAACGATACCTTGCCTCCATGAGCTATGTGTCGCCATTTAGGAGAGATGGTCCCTATTGTGGGTGTAAGCGTTTGGTTACCTCTTATCTACTCTTTTGCCAATTTTTAATTTCTAATATTTTGTGTGGGTAGAACTGCTCATACATGACTATGTAAAATCTAAGAGGAAAAAAAAAAACAGTAAATTTTTTTATTTTGTGGGGTTTTTTGGGGTGATGTTGGGGTGGAGAGCAAAGCAGGGGGTGGGGGGCAAGAAAATGTTTTGCCTCAGACCCTGTCAATATTTATGACGGCCCTGCCTGCAGTGTCAATGCGTTTACAGTGATCGGCAAGGTGTCATGTTCCCCCTGTAAGGTGCTACTAAAAGGTACATGTCACACAGTAGCATATTGCCAGAGAACACGTCACTCTCATTAGCACATGTAGCGCTCACTCCCGGAGGAGCCGCTGAAAATGAACCACGGGTCAGTCTCCCCGCACTAGGGAATAAATATACTCCAACACCGTTGTGAGTTTTTATAATTTAAATAGTTTACTAAAATAGTAAGCAGACGTTGAGACACGGTATTCACAGGTATTATTACAGTATTATCGTATCGCGGTAAAAACGCGTAGCGGGAAAGAAACGAAACACGAGGCTTCGTATTTCGGAAAAATATTATATTCGCAACCGAACAGAAAAGAAATGCAATTGCCCGAAAATTCGGAAAAAGGGACACGTAGCGAAACCCAAAACACAATCTCTTCGTATTTCGATAAACGCGCAGCGGAAAAGAGAAAACTATATTCGGAACGTATCTTTAACTCCCGTTCCGATTTGTAACAGAATGAGTCCTGCACAGGTTAAGTCCCGGAATGTAAAAGGTGTATATGTGTGTGTGGTACCCGGGTACTGTTCAACTGGCCAGTGAATTTACTTAAGGAATGTCTTCGACTAGTCAAGTTGGGGCCCTGTGGACTTTAAAGAGAAAACAGCAGCGTGTTCCTTATTTACATACAGCCTTGGAGGCCTCTCACCCATCCACCGGTTGCTTTAGGCTCCGCTGACCCAGGACGTCTCTCCGCTCGATATTGACTGGGGATACTTGCGGCCGGATCCGTTGTCTGACTTTCCGTAGCTTGTCCACGACTTGTCCAGCTCACCGCCTGCTCTCCGTATCCGATCAACTCGCGGCAACTCCTCACTCGAGGTCTTCGGTTTCTTTGATCTGCAGCAATCCCTGGAACTTGGAGGTCTCCTTCTCCTTAGGCTGAATGACCCGATAAAGGAACTGACAGGTCTCACTCGCGCTCTGGCCTAGGCCCTCTAGCGATGTCTTGCACTGCGTCTGCTCTCTCTCGTTCCCTCGCGCGCTCTGGCGCGTTCTCCACGAGGTTCGGGATGTAAGCGTCCTGTGTCCCACCCACTTCCTGTCTCTCTGCAAAGCACGCCGGGAAATGTAGTCCCAATGTCCAGTGTCTCTAATCGCGATTGTCTCCATCTTGTGGCCAAAAATAGGTACTGCCAGCAGCAAGATTTTAACACAGCGCTACACACACTACAGAGGTACATGCACCTTTTGTGGTGTGCTAGTGATATGTTCCCTTGCTTCCACCTAAATTACTACAATAGACATCAACCAAATATGTAAAAAGAGATGAAGCAGGATCTTAAGAAGGTAAAGCAGGTGCCTTCAGTAACACTTTCTGTTCTGTCTTCACCACGATTTACCTTTTTAGTAAAAAAGACCCCTTATTTATCATTTCTTGCTGTTGATGGTCAAGTTCTTTCAATATTGTAATACTGTATGATTAAAAAATCTTGTCTTGTATTTCTCTTCTAAGACTTAGGCTGTCCGTCCACTGGGTCCGTAGTCGGACGACCAACTTGCCTTCCAACTACAGACAACACCATCGCCATGGGCGTCCGCAGCATGGGGCAAGGGGGGCACTTGCCCCCCAACAGGCTTAAATTATGATAATTTATTCACTGCAATGCTGCAGTTCCTGGGCTCTCCCCTAGGCTGCACCAGCATCACATCCCCACTCCACCTCGTGCTCCCACTCACTTTGCATGCTGGGATGGGCAGGGCTGAGGCACAGCTGCTTCTATGGGCCACAGACTGGGATGCTGGACACAGGAAAAAAGGTAATGATTGTCAAATATTAAAATTGTAAAATTGTCAAGCTTTTTATTAAGCTTGATGCCAGTGTCTTTAGGAGATTACCCTGATCTGAGTCTAGTTTATCTGTCAGGGGAAGAGGAACACAAAATGATTAATGGCAATCTGATGGGGGCCTGTGTTAAGATCACAGAGCTTGCATGAGGTACAGGCCAGGGCAATATTGGCAGTATACAGGCACTCTAGGCAGGGTCTTGCCTGGGCAGTGGGGATGAAGACCCAGCTCCAGATCTTACAATGAAAGAGGAGAGGGGGCCCTGCTCAAGAGCTTACAATCTAAGAGGAGAAAGGACCCTGCCCCAGAGTTTACAATCTAAGAGGAGAAAGATTGTAAGCTCTGGAGCAGGGTCCTTTCTACTCTTAGAATGTAAACTCTGGAGCAGGGTCCCCTCTCCTCTTAGGCTAGGGTCAGATGAGCGTGATTTCTACAGACTGTACGTCCGTGCACACGGACGTACGTCAGTACGGAAGACGCAGTAGTGGCCACACAGTCCGTTTATTCACTGATGTATATTTTGACGGATGTAGGCGGGAAAATAAAATAAAAAGCAAAACCATTTTGTCCGTGAAAAATGCTGGATGTATAAATGCAGTCCGTCTGACCAAGTTCCATCACTCACACACAAAGCTATGCAGATGTTGCAGACGCAGCGCACTTTGTGCGGCCGTTCTAGGGGATGTACGTTCTTGCCTGCCTTGCGTCCATGGGCCGCGGCCGCTGTGCGTCCGCAGTTCAGTGCGGACGTACTTCATGTGTCAGGCTCCAATGGGCTTTCTGTCATGCTATCACGGACGTACTTTTAGGCGCAATCACGGACGTGAACACTACGCTCGTCTGACCCCAGCCTTAGATTGTAAGATCTGGAGCTGGGTCCTCATCCTCACTGCCCAGGCAAGACCCCCCCCCAATGTTTTTTTTTTTTTTTTTTTTTTTTTTAGTATTCAAATTTTTTTATTTTGAAATAAGTCATCATACAAGTAAAACGTAAAGTGAGGGCCTCGCAGGGCCGCATATAATCGTCTGCAATAACTCAGTGTAAAGAAAAACAGCATAGCATAAGAAAAGATCATCAGGAATCATATGCATCGAAACTACAAGGCGTATAGATAGCAATATCAACAGCGAAAGTCATCAAATATAATTATAAAAAGGAGAGCAAAAAAAAAAAAAAAGGGGGGGTGAGGGAAAGATGGCAAAGGCCATATTAGTGCCGCCTCTGGCACATTCCCAACTGGTTAAAACCACGGGAAAAGGCCATGGGGGTTAATGGCACCAGGCCTGGGCACCCGGGGAAAAGCTCTTCCCCTAGGACAACCCAGTAAAGCCAAAACAAAATGGGGGGGGGGCAGAAAAGGGAGAAAGAAGAAAAAAAAAAAAAAAGGGGAAAAAAGAGAATTATTTACGAATGCTGCAACAATAGGTATAGAACAAATATAAAATGAAGGCCTTGCAGGGCCTCCTTAAGTCATCTAATATGTCACACAAAAGCCATAAGACCATTAATATACATCCATAGATATGAGAAAAACAAAAACAGGTCTTCTGCAAATAAAAATATCCTCTGCGCAATACCAAAAACCAGAAAGATATGAAAAAGGCTGCGAAAGGCATCTAGTTTGTAAAAATATAGGAGAGAGAAAGAAAACCCCCAACAGAGTTCGCTATAAGTGAAACATACCCCATATAGTTAGAAAAGTCTCCGACTTTCATGAAGGCAATAGACGGCATCAAAAAGAAAAATAGCAAATATCAGCGAGAAGCAGAACGGTCCGTATCACAAAGAGGGGGGAAAGCGGAATGAGAGCAGAATCCTGTTAGTTTAAAGCACCAGGCTGTGCCATTCCACGTCCGATGCTATCCCGGATCTAGCATCGGAGGGGAGGAACCCCCAGGGACAAGGCTGGGGGACACCGGGGCAGGGGAGAGGTCCAGGGAGTGAAGCAGGGACCATGCGGCCTCAGGGGAAGACACCAGGTGAGACAGGTTGTCATAATTTATGTACATAGAACCTGCAACCCCCCATCTATATCTAACCCCACGGTTCCTCAGGAACGCCGAGACTTCTCGGAATTGCCGGCGAGCTATCAAGGTCACAAAAGGAAGATCGTTAAACAGTGACAAAACCATCTCTTCAAAAACAATTGGGGTTCGAGCTGCGGGAGCCGACATCAGGCGCCGTTTATCTGTCTCATTTCCCGCCACCGCTAGCACATCGCGGGGGAGTCCACCGGAGCTGTAGTCGCCTTACGTAGTCGGAAAACGTTGTGAAAAACAGTCCCGGACGGCGCAGCGATCACGTGCAACGCCAATTTGTTAATAAGCGGTAGCAGGGCATCATCGGCTATCGTCTCCGGGATCCCCCGGATACGAACGTTTCTCCGGCGATGGCGGTTTTCAGCCGCCTCCACGGCTCCCGTGAGCGCCGCCACCTGCGACTGCAGTGAATCCACCTGTGGCGCGAGGAGCGTCTGGGTCGCTACTATCTCTTCAACCCGGGCCTCTACTGTCTTCAGCCTCCCTTTGACATCCGTCAATTCTGTTGTTAAGGCCGCAAAGTCCGTGCGCCACACCGCTCTCATCTCCTCGAGTGCTTCTCCCAGTAGGCCACGTATATCGTCCCTAGTGAAGGACACGCGGTCCGCGTCTCTTCGCCTCCCAGGAGCAGTCGGAGTAACCTCCGCAGGGACAGGGGGACCAGAAGACTCGAGTCGGCGCGCCACTGGGGTCCTCCGACCATTGGGTTCCGCAGCTGACCGTCTGCCTGCCTCCGGTGCCCGGGGCGAGTGCCGCGCCACCACCGAGGCCTCCGACCAGTATGGGTCCTCCTCCTCGGACGAGCTCATCGTGGGAGACCGGTATGTATGGGGTTCTCCCTGTCTCTTACGCCTGCCCTCTCCCAGCGCATCTCGGATGTCCAGCTGTCGTGGGCCTTCTAATGGGAAGGGCTTCTTACCCGACTTCTTACCCATGGAGATGCGGCAGTCTGGGTCACTAATCCACCGGGAGTATCTCTGCCGGGGGAGAATCCACCAGGATGGCCGCCAGGCGTGTGTTTCCGCAGTAAGCCTCTCCCTGCTGTATCACCTCCGTCCGGGCTAGATAAATATCGCACCACAATCCAAAGCGCCGCGACAGGTCTAGGGAGACATCACCCGCTGTATCAGAAGGGAGAATGTCACTCAGCACGGCCGGAGCAGGGATGAATAGGCCCAAGATGGCCGCCGCACGCAGATAGCCGAGGTAGGCCCAAAGTCACCGCACTCCAAGATCTCCACCTAGCACGACTCAGCAAGATCCCAGTCCGAGTCAGAGGGCTGTAGGGACCTCCTGTCACCGTCCAGTACGTTTAAATCCCACGGGAATCACCAAAATATGTCAATAAGCTTCTATGGTCGAGGAGCTCCTCAGAACGTGACCTTCCTCGTTGGCAGTTAGCTCCGCCCCCCCCCAATGTTTTAACCCACGAATAAACACGTAATTTTCCTTTAACTTTACCATCTCTCGTATATAATTTTCGAGATCAGATTTAATTACCATCTTCATCCCCTCAAACCGATGCAGGGAATCTGAAATCAGCACACCAAAAAGGGGCCCCCCCGCCCTCATCCTGACATCAACGCTGATCCAAAGACCGGAGCTGAAAGACGTCCTAAGGAAGAGGGGTCAGGTACTCACCTAATGAAGCAGTACCATTCGCCCACAAGCTGAGCCTGATATATCCGAGACTCCAACATCGGTGAGTGAATTGAGAATACGAGTTTACTGTGTTTTCTACCGATTGTGTTACGTTATGGGAGCATTGTCTCTCTGTGTTTACTTTATTTGAGGCCGACTGGAGGATATAAAGAAGGGGAGCACCACCTTTATATGGTGTAAAGCCCTTCAACATAGAGCTGGGAATTTTGGGCTCAGTAATCTGTGAGTGAGTTTTTATAATACACTCATCAAAAAAAATCGTTTAAAATCAGTCTGCACTATTGTTGTTTTCTCTCTCTCCCCTCGCATTTACATCGAGATCTGCCTATTGAGGAGAAGAATTGTGACGGCAGGACAACAAATCCCACAGTACAACCTTTATGCCATAAAGCGACTTGCGGACATTTATTTGGACTATATTTCCATCTATTTGCACTTTTGCCAGTGCACTTTATATGGTTTTAGGAATAACTAATGAACTATTCCTGTTTATAGAAGGACATTCCTCGATCTTGGTGCACATTACTATGACACTTTCTCGGTGTTTTGCACTTTATTATAAGAAATATACTTGAGCACATGCCCTTTATATAAGTATTTGCATGAGTGATTTTATGATATATTTCCACAATAGGAGAACTAATTATTTTTATGTAGGTTTAAAAGTATGGTAACACTGTCATTTTGTATGACTTTGAGTTTGCACTGTCATGGAGCTGACGTGGCACTCCACGCTTCAAACCCCAAGAGACTTTATGTTCATTTATATCGTGTGATTATAAATATATTTTACATTGTTTGATTTTAGTTTAAATTAGTTTAGTGTAAAATGGCGTAGCTTTAGTTTTAAATATACTTATATTCCTGTAGGTAAATGTGTTTTTGTATAGCCAGTAAACAAGCTTTACTGCTGTGTAATTTATGCAACAGGGCTTTTCCCCTTATCTGGCTGCATGTTTGATTCAAGAAGTCTGGGATAGTGTTTGTCTTTAATCTGTGTTAGAACAATAGATTATGTAAATATTGTGTGAGCTAAAGGCTAAAGAATGTTTATTGTAACTATCTACCTGACATAATGTAATTAGCATTTTAGTAGGACGATGTGCGTCATTTATGCAAATTATGGCTGTTGGATCTCAGCATAAATTGTGGCGTTTTTGTTCATTAAAGAGCTCAGAGAGAGAGAATCCTGTTGGAACATACAGCCGCGTCTGGTGTCTCCTTCAACTACGCTACACTACACACTCAACCTCAGAAGGCACAGAGCGGCCTTCTGGAAATTCCAAACGGCTCCAGGGCAGAGAAACAGAAGCAGGCGGGTCAAGCTGCTCGAGGCGCTGAGGACAGCGCTCCCAGTAGCTGGGCTGACTGCAACGAAGGGGTGTCTGGAGTGTCAGGACAGACAGAAGAGAACGGTTCCGTCACATGCACTAGCTCTGAATTTATCGATCAATTGGAGAGCATTTTTTATGCTAAGTGATCACTGTGTCAAATGCAGATTTAGGCCTTTTATAAGCACTTTACAGGCGTAAGACATTTGTCTGGGTATAATTTCTGTTTATAAGAAACCATCCAATTTATTATTAATTGCGCCACTTGGACTTCCCCACTATTTCTGTATTATTTTTGCACATTTTGTTGAGGTTTATGTGCAATACCTTGTAGGCAGCACACTCTTACTTATAACAATAATTCAATAAGCGCCTCCGCAGACACCAATTCTCTAAGTCCTATATAATTAAAGGCCCCCAGACATAATTTTCTTTTAAAAAAAACTTTTTACATTTCTTTTACAACAAACCTTGACATGTTTGGTATCATTGGAAAGGCCATGGTCAGGCCTCTCCACGGATATAAAACAAGACCCTCTTACTGCCACGGATCAGGAGATTGGATCCCCCTATCTTCACTTGGCAGCTAGGGGGTTAACTGGCCCACTGACAACCTCCCACATATGGTGAGGATGTCAGTGGTGGGGGGTGACCCAGAGGCTTGGCTGACATCCAAGATGTCAGCCACCTCCAGGTTTGAATCGCGATCCAGCCACGAAACAGTTAATGGGACACACCGCTGAAAAGGGAAGACTCTCCCCTTTGCAGCGGTACAATTAGTTTTTTTATACTTAAAACGGTTGGGGAGATAGAGGGCTCCAAATGAGCCCACCCTCCCCTTGCTCATTTTTACTGCAACGCCGGGGGCTCCTGATGACTTTATCACACACAGTGATGACATCATCGTGTCTGCCGGGCCCCCCTGAAAAGGCGGGGCAGGCTTCCAGCCTGCCAGACCGCTGCGGGTTACCAGCGAGAGAGGTAAGTATAGGGAGGGAGGTTAGGAGACCCTGACATACTATGTACGTCCGCGGGTCTAAAGGAAACTTCCCGATAGTACGTCAGTGGTCGGGAAAGGGTTAAGTACATACTTATCTCAGACAGCCGTATGAAGCGTTTTTCTAAAAGAAATAATCAATACTCTGGTCTAATTGCAGGGTTGGCACGTTATGACACATACAGTTGTGTTCAAAATTATTCAACCCCCAATGCTGTAAAGGGTTTTAGGGAATTTAGTGTACATTTGTAATTGTATTCAGAATGAAATCCTACAAGGACTTTTTAAAGAACCATATGCAACTAAAATGACATCAATTGGTTTTGTAATACAGTAGTAAATGTTCCTTTTGTGAATTCTTCATTGACACAATTATTCAACCCCTTAACCCTTTCGCTGCTGAGGCTTTTCCCGCCTCTGTGCTGAGGTCATTTTTACCTGTTTTGCTCATCATGTTTAAACGTGTTTTGAAGGCTTATTTTAGTATATGACCCAGACATATTATATATCGTTCTTTCCGTCAGACTCAGTAGATTCATAATATGTCCTTATTATATGTATACGTTATGTCATGTCTGTATATTATAACAAAAAATGCAATAAAATATGTATTTTCAATAATTTACAACGTGTAAAGTGTTTTTTTTTCACATTTTAACATGCGAGCAATTGTGGTTATATTTTGTATGGGGTGCTCTTGTTAAAAAAATTAGAGATGGGGTCTCGTTACAATTTTTTGGGGAAAATTACGCGATTTTTAACAAACGCACCGCATACAAAAATCGTTAGTGCAGCATCATTGTTCACATTATAATTGCAATGGAACAATATTGCTACACTAACAAACCAAAAAAAAGAAAAAAATGTTTTTTTTTTTTTTATAATTTTTTTTTAAAATATATTTTTATTTTTAATTTTTATTTTTTTTAAAAAACTTTTTCACATTCAAGTTTGGTATTGTTGGAACGGCCATGCTCTGGCCGATCCAACCATACCAAACATTAACCCCTAACTGCCACGGATCGGGAGATAGGGAGTTCATTGGAACTCCCTATCTCCACCGTTGGTGGCAGTTAGGGGTTAACTCTAGGACTGGCGTCATCGTGCTACGCACGATGACGCCAGTCCTCAGGGGGAGTTCCCGGAGGCTTGGCCGACATCCAAGATGTCGGCCAGCTCCGGGAAAGGATCGCGAACCGGCGCTTTTCAGCGCCGATTCGCGATCCAGCTCCCCAGGGGTTAATGCCAGGCACCATTTGGAAGGGCAGGCTGTGCCCTTCCAAATGATGCCTGGGTTAACCCCCGCAGAGCCGCCGATCGGGAGGGAGAGAGGTCCGAAGGACCTCCCCCCCTCCCTTTCAGGCGCCTCCTCCGCACATGCGGGGGGGGCGCCTGAATTAGGTGTCATCGCGCTGCCGCGATGACACCTAATTCTGGCGGCTGCGGTCCCGGATGCGCGGCTGACATCGAGGATGTCAGCCCGCACCGGGGGGGCCAGCGATCGGCCGGAACCCGGCCGAACGCTGACCCCAATGGGAGGACGCGCTCAGCGCGTCCTCCGCACAGCAGCGGTAATGCGGAGGACGTGCTGAGCGCGTCCTCCGCATTGAAAGGGTTAAAGACTACCACTCTGAAGAACAGAGGTTCATTCAAGTGTTTTCAATCAGGTATTGAAAACACCTGTGGATGTCACGGAGCAGCAATAAAGCATAATAAGCACCAATTAGGCAGCTTTAAAATGACTGTGATACTCAGCTCCTTCTAGACATTTACTGGTGTGGTTACAAACATGGTGAAGTCAAGAGAATGGTCCAGGAAGACAAGAGAAGAGGTGATTACTCTTCACAGGAAGGGCAATGGCTATAAGAAGATTGCAAAGATGTTAAACATACCAAGAGAGACCATAGGAAGCATCATTTGCAAATTAAAGGCAAAGGGCACTGTTGAAACGCTACCTGGTCGTGGCAGAAAGAAGATGCTGACTTCGACTGCTGTGTGCTACCTGAAGCGTAGAGTGGAGAAAAGTCCCCGTGTGACTGCTGAGGAACTGAGAAAAGATTTGTCAGATGTGGGTACTGAAGTTTCAGCTCAGACAATACGGCGCACACTGCGAAATGAAGACCTCCATGCCAGAACTCCCAGGTGCACCCCCTTGCTGTCTCCAAAGAATAAGAAGAGTCGACTGCAGTATGCCAAAAGTCATGTGGACAAACCACAGAAGTTTTGGGATAGTGTTCTGTGGACTGATGAAACAAAATTAGAACTTTTTGGGCCCATGGATCAACGCTATGTTTGGAGGAGGAAGAACAAGGCCTATGAAGAAAAGAACACCTTGCCTACTGTGAAGCATGGCGGGGGGTCAATCATGCTTTGGGGCTGTTTTGCTTCTGCAGGTACAGGGAAGCTTCAGCGTGTGCAAGGTACCATGAATTCTCTTCAGTACCAGGAGATATGGGATGACAATGTGATGCAGTCCGTCACAAACCTGAGGCTTGGGAGACGTTGGACCTTTCAACAGGACAATGATCCCAAGCATACCTCCAAGTCCACTAGAGCATGGTTGCAGATTAAAGGCTGGAACATTTTGGAGTGACCATCGCAGTCACCTGACTTAAATCCGATTGAGAACCTCTGGTGGGACTTAAAGAAAGCAGTTGCAGTGCGCAAGCCTAAGAATGTGACTGAACTGGGGGCTTTTGCCCATGACGAATGGGCAAAGATACCCGTAGATCGCTGCAAGACACTTGTGTCAAGCTATGCTTCACGTTTAAAAACTGTTATAACTGTAAAAGGATGTTGTACTAAGTACTAAGATTGAATGTCACTTGGGGGTTGAATAAAACTGATAATGATGTGAGCACAGAAAAGACATTTGTGGTTATTTCATTATAAATGTTATGTTATATTTGTCTGACCTACACGTGCCTCTTTGATTTAATTGTAAGCAAGATGACTGAATGATCAAAATCAATGTCAAACTGGCCAAAACACTCAATTTCAGTGGGGGTTGAATAATTTTGAACACAACTGTAAGTCGGTTACTGACTCCGTTTGGGCACTCGGGCTCAAAAAGGTTCTCCATTACTGGTCTAGAGCAGTGTTTCTCAAACCTGTCCTCAGGACCCACTAACAGGACAGGTTTTAAGGATCACCTTGGGGAAATGCAGACTGAATCCTGCAATCACTGAGCAGCAAATCATATCACCTGTGCTGTGCTTCAGATATCTGGCAAACCTGACCTGTTAGGGGGACTTGAGGACAGGTTTGGGAAGCACTGGTCTAGAGCACCTGACCTGGCCTGTTAGGGGGACTTGAGGACTGCGGTTGGGAACCACTTGTCGAGAGGGACATCGATGGTATTGTTGGAAATGCGAGAGTATGGGGTTATGTAGAAATAAAATGACCAATAAATAAAATATTTTTCCCTTTTTTCTTTTCTCTAATTTTACAATGATTTATTTATAAAGTATTTTACCAGGAAGGATACATTGAGATTTCTCTCGTTTGTCCTGTGTGATTATAAAGTGATGCTGCACTAACTCACCTTCTCATTTCTAAGGCCAGCAGTAAATGTGGAGGTGATGCTGGTCCAGTGCATTATTTATTGCTGGGTTATAGTGTTAGGATTCTGCTTCATTCTAAGGTGACAGATTCTGCCCCTTCTCGTGATGCCAGAAAAATATTTTATAAAGTTTTACATTGTTGCCCCTTTTAATGGGTGGGTGGGGGGACCAAATTTCTGTGTCTACAGGCTCCTGAGATGTGAATGCAGCAGCGGTATCAGCACACACAGGCAGCCCATGTGCCCTTACACAGAGTGTGCATGTAAAGCTATTGCTGCTGCTGCTGCTGCTCTGTATCTATTACAGGAGCGCCACCTCCTGGACTCCCCCTGCCATCGTATCTACACCATAAGCAGACGCCTGGATTCTCAAATTTCATTGGCTGTGACGAAAGTTCCGGGTCGAGTCTCTGGCCGGAAAATCCGTATAGCTCCCTGTTTGCCGCTGATTGGCCAAACTCACACCATTGGCCGCTGATTGGTTTCTCTAGCACACAGTCTACTGCGGATTGGCCCTGCTCACAACACTTTTTTACTACTGATCGATTGGTTCTAGTTTGCTGTATTGTTGAATCTCATTGGTTCGTGCGTCGTCGGCGCCGTGTGATTGGCTGGTACAATACAGGACTTTCCGTGGTGGGGTGCAGTAGCCGTTTTGGGCCCCGGCCGGTACCGACATGTTTTCCCTGAAGAAATGGAACGCAGTGGCTATGTGGAGCTGGGACGTGGAGTGCGACACGTGCGCCATCTGCCGGGTGCAAGTCATGGGTGAGACGGGGAGGGCTGTGTGTTTGTCTATGGCCTGCAATGCATGCTGGGTATGGGCCATAGGCCATGTGCCTGTGCATTCAGTCTGCAAGAGACCTGGCCTATCAAACCATGACAGGGTGTCTGTGACCCAAAACGTTATCCTGGACCCCCCACTACTCTCCCCCTGCTGCATGAAAAGTGCTGCCTGCTCAGTGACACCAGATATACCGGCTTCCCATCATTCCCCACGATTATTCCACTTGTTTGCATCAATTTCAATACATAGATTCAGTGGGGTAGCCCTTTTCATACAGTGTCTCACAGCCTCAGTCATACACCTGCAGTATATCTGCTGGATCTGCTCAGACGTCGCTTGGGATAATCTTGATTGATCAATTACTTTTTTAAAGTATTTATTTTACGATAGAATCCTCCCTTTTACTTCCTCGCGGTTTGGTCGCGCCTCCTGTTTGGTCGCAGGCTTTCGAGACGCAGAAGCCTCTGCAACTCCTAGCACAAACTTCATCAAGCTAGGGAGATTCCACAGCGCCTGCGCAGAACGATCGATTGCTGCTGCACCAGACAGGATGATGTCCACAAGCAGTGTGTGCTGACATCATTGGTCCTCAGCAGGCAGGGTATTCAAATCCCGGTTGTGCGAATGGAAAAATCTTTCACTTCACACAGCTATACAAAACCGTGGTACTGGAGGGAGGGGGCAGCAGCAGCCCACGCGGCCTGACCGCTTTAATAAGCTGAAGAGGTCAAAGTGTGTACAACGTCCCTTAACCACTTGACTGCGGGCAATGTGCATAGTGTGTCGTCCTCCACTTTCATGCTAGGGTACACTTAGTGCCTTTACAATCACGCGGCTCGGCACTGATTGCAGACTGTTGCCTCCGGGACCTCCCCCGCCCACTGACACCATTGCGTATGTGCTAAAAGGGACTCAAACTCCGGTCGGGAATTCCCTATGGCATTACTGAACCATAATCGCTATAAGGTCATTTAGACCTGAGCATGGACTTCCCAAGCATTATCAGGTTATGTGTAAAAATAAGCCACCCCCACTTTTTTCTTTCTATCGCAGCACTGTTATTCACTTTTCAATTCTAACGTGAGTAATGATGCTGCACTATCTCACCTTCTCGTTTCCCACGATGCCAGATTGTGTGTGGAGGAGGTGGCACAACACATTTTATTATTATTATTACGCATCGTGCCATTGAAAATCTAAACCACTGCGCTGCAGCGATGAACCCCGGGGCTCTTTATAACCTGGCGTCTTGGATTTTTACACTGTACAAGGTCAAGTGAGGTTTCATGGCAAAGGTCGCCTTTCCAACAATACTAAATCTAACCATGTAATGTGTAAAAAAAGAAATGCAAAATGTTACTTTTTTTATTTTTATACTTTATTTCTCATTTTTAAGGCTGTGGCGTTATGTGCTTTTACTTGTAAGCAAACAATGCCAGTGCGATAACTAACCTTCTCATTTCCCATGAGCAAACGTGGAGAGGATATGGCGCAAAGCCGTCATCTAAAACACAAGCCGCTGTGAGCAATCTGCTGAAAATATGGATATATAATATGTCTGGGTCCTACAATAAAATATAACTTCAAATCGCGTATAAACATGAGCGCAAAATGGGCTCAGCAGCAAAGGGGTTAAAGAACACCTGTCATATTTACCTGCAGGGGCGGCCATCTTGGTAATGGCATAGGTCCAATCAGAGCTTCTGATGTTTACCTGTCAGGTGAGATCAGAAAAGCCGGCCTATAGAACACTGGCAATGGTGTCGCCCAGTAGGTGAGTATGGCAGGACCGCTTTAACTAATCGATACCTCTGACCAGGACCATGTTCACTGATATTATTATGAAAGGGTGGGTTGATCATGTATCAGGTGGGCTGGGCAACCCAAACTGTGACCAACCTTTTTATTGATTCATTTGTTTTCCCCCTGCCATCAGATGCCTGTCTGCGCTGTCAAGCTGAGAACAAGCAGGAGGATTGCGTGGGTACGGTAATAACCCTATATTTTAATTTAGATGTCTGGTGATCAGGCTTTCTTTACACGGTGACCGCTACACTGCGGGTCTCACTAAGCATCTGCCAATAAAGGGCCACTACCACCAAAAAATGAAATGTTCTTATGTTTATTTTAGGGATGCACCGATACCACTTTTTTAAGTACGAGTACCGATACTTTTGTTCAAGTACTCACCGATACCGAGTACCGATACTTTTATTTTATGTCATGTGACCACTTTACAATAAGAACAGACCTCATATAACATATAACAGGACATACTTGAAAACGAGAGAAATCTCAATGTATCCTTCCTGGTAAAATCCTTTATTTATAAAAATAAATAAATAAATATAAAGCCCCCAGCTCACATGGATATGCCCCCCCCCCAGCACGTGGATATACTGCCCCCCAGCACGTGGATATACTGCCCCCCAGCACGTGGATATACTCCCCCCCAGCACGTGGATATACTGCCCCCCCAGCACGTGGATATACTGCCCCCCAGCACGTGGATATACTGCCCCCCCCAGCTCGTGGATATACAGCACCCCCCCCCCCCCCGCTCGTGGATACTGCCCCCCCCGCTCGTGGATACTGCCCCCCCCCCCCCGCTCGTGGATACTGCCCCCCCCCCCGCTCGTGGATACTGCCCCCCCCCGCTCGTGGATACTGCCCCCCTCCCCCGCCCGTGGAGACTGCCCCCCGCTCGTGGATAATGCCCCACCCCCCGCTCGTGGATAATGCCCCCCCCCCGCTCGTGGATAATGCCCCCCCGCGCTCGTGGATAATGCCCCCCCGCGCTCGTGGATAATAATGCCCCCCCCCCGCTCGTGGATACTGCCCCCCCCAGCTCGTGGATAATGCCCCCCCCAGCTCGTGGATAATCCCCCCCCTGCCCCCCAGCTCGTGGATAATGCCCCTCCGCTCGTGGATAATGCCCCCCAGCTCGTGGATTTGCCCCCCAGCTCACCTGGCACTCTCCGCTCATACTTACCTTCTTGGGCGACGCCGGGAAAGTCTTCGTGCGCGCTCCTTGGATGGCCCCCAGCCGCGATCACATGGTCCCACGTGGTCTCGGCTGGGGTCCTTCCAACGAGCGCACGCATGGAAACGTTCCCGGCGTCGCCCAGGAAGGTAAGTATGAACGCGGTCAGTGCCAGGTGCCTGTCCGAATGCTGTATCGGCATTCGGACAGCCCTGCAGCTGCTCTCCGCTCATACTTACCTTCCTGGGCGACGCCGGGAAAGTCTTTGCGCGCTCTCTCCTTGGAAGGCCCCCAGCCGCGATCACATGGTCCCACGTGGTCGCGGCTGGGGTCCTTCCAACGAGCGCACGCGCGGAAACTTTCCCGGCGTCGCCCAGGAAGGTAAGGATGAGCAGAGAGCAGCTGCAGGGCCTGTCTGAATGCCGATACAGCATTCGGACAGGCACCATCGGCATTCAGACAGGCCCTGCAGCTGCTCTCTGCTCATCCTTACCTTCCTGGGCGACGCCGGGAAAGTTTCCGCGCGTGCGCTCGTTGGAAGGACCCCAGCCGCGACCACGTGGGACCATGTGATCGCGGCTGGGGGCCTTCCAAGGAGAGAGCGCGCGAAGACTTTCCCGGCGTCGCCCAGGAAGGTAAGTATGAGCGGAGAGCAGCTGCAGGGCCTGTCCGAATGCCGATAGAGCATTCGGACAGCCGCCCCAGCCCCTTGGATGCCGGCAAGCCTGCTCAATGCCGGCTTCCGATATCGAGGGTACTGCACGAGTACCAAGTACTCCTGCAGTACCCGGTATCGGCACCGATAACGATACTAGTATCGGTACAACCCTAGTTTATTTTCTCTTCTTTTACATGTGCTTTGTCTTTCTCTTGTTTAGTTGAGAAGAATATTTTACTCCATATGTGTCACTGGGTGTATCCATTGTGTGTAAACTGCCCCCCACCCCACATTCTTTCCATCACTTGCTCCTCACTGTGTGGCTTTGGTCATAGAATGGAGTCTATGGGTCGATCACTGACTCAAATCCTTGTGTTGTGTGGGATGTATTCAAAGCCCATCACCAGTGGGTAGATTAGAAGTGTTGTTTTTTTTGTTTTTTTTTATTTAAGCTCCCCTGTCTTCTCTCATTCAGCTGCCAGCTCTTATCTCAGGTAGCCTGGAGAACACAATAGACCCCTGCAACCTCATTTAGCGATTCACTCCTCCATCTCATTGACTATTAAACACTGTAGAAGCTAAACCACAACAGCAAAGTAAACCTTTGCACAGATTTTGGTAAATATGGCTTCATGGGGAAAACCCACAAAATGGAAACCGGAGATAAAACAAACTAACTTAATTTCCCTTTTTACATGCAATTACTTCAAAGAAAAAAACAACGGCATGTGTTTTTACAAAGTGTTTTTATTTGTAACCTAGTTATAGCTTATGTAAGTGGTAAAGTTCATCTTCCGTTTGCTATGTATCTCCAATGGGAGAAAACCAGCCAACTTGTTGCCTTTATAATATCATTGCAACCCAAACAGTCAAGTGATAAACCACAGTGCAAAACTATCCGTTTAGTTAAAATCTGATATAAGGCTAATGTCAGACGCACGCAGTGATCACGTCCATGTTGCTGCACAGTTTAACGTCTGTTGTAGCATAGAATCATGATCAATAGAGACCCACACACGAAGTACATGCGCACTGAACTGCGCACACACAACGCATGTAGCAAACGGACGCAAGTTAGGCAAGAACGTAAAACCGCTACCATGGATGCGCAGAGTGCGCCACTTCCGCATAGCGTTCTGTGTGAGTGATGAGATGACAGACGCAGCGCATTTGAGATGTCCAGCACCTTGACGCACACAATGGCATTTCATATACTTACAAATTTTTAGCATTTTTCGTATTAATTTTGTTTCCCATAATTCCTTTTTTTTCCTCTGACCGTCAACAAAAGCTGATCGTGTGGTGTCTACAGTATCTTCTGTCAGTACGTCTGCCTGTTGTGCACGCACGCAGAGTACACTCTGACTGCGTTCGTCTGACATCAGCCATAACCTCAGCAGTCCTGTCGCTTCTTCCCCTCTTTCTGTTCTATTGCTGGTCTGGAGGTTATATTAATGGATGGCTGTTCCGCTGCCACTGCCAAAGATTAACACTTTTTTTTCTCTTTTTGTTCAAGTGGTCTGGGGGGAATGCAACCACTCCTTCCACAACTGCTGCATGTCCCTCTGGGTGAAACAGAACAACCGATGCCCGTTGTGCCAGCAAGACTGGGTGGTGCAGAGAATAGGCAAATAATCCACATTGGATCACTCTTCTGCCTGGAGAACGTACTGTATTTTATGACTCAGGACATGAACCCTGCAGAACAGCCTGTTATCAAATGTTAACCACGTGTGTGTTTGAGAAATTGTATGCACTGAATTGCATGCCTGCCGCCCGCACACCTCCCATCAGTGGCTTTGATTATTAAACCATGGAGTAGTATGGGCGTTTAATGATGCCACAGTGAAATAAGTATTTGGCTCCTTCACTGCTTGAGGACTCTGCTGTCCAGCAGCGTAATCTTCAATAATAAATTTTTATGTGTTCAGTTAATTGTATTATTCCTGTATTTTTGCACCCAAATGCTGACCCGGGGGAGCTTTGATTTCTTTAAGTTAATCATAATATATATTAACAGTCAATGCAGTTAGGATAACGTCTGCATGTAGAACAAACACCATGAAAAGAGCGTCTAGATTTCCTCCATTTCGTTAGGTGGTTTAGGAGAAAAATCGTTTTAGGCTGCGGGCACACAAGTATTTTTCAGAAACGAAGGAACGCTATGAGAGTGGACATTCCTTCTACTCTGATGCCCGTGTGGCCACCTTGCTGAGTGCAGTTAGTGTGCTCAGTGCTACAAAGCAAGATACTCCTATGGAGGATCGCACTGTGTAGCCCCGTCAGCATCCGTTGCAGCTTTTTGACGGGGAGGGCTGCTTGACGTCGGTGGTAGCACGTGCAATTCATGTGCGTGCCACCCCGTGTGGCCCTCCCAGTCGATCCGTCACAAAGCTGCGACGAATGCAGGGAAGTGCGGTCACACGGATGCACTCGTGTGACCGAAGCCTTAGTTAACATCACTGGTCTAAAACTGTGGACAGAGACTGTGGGGACACAGATTCGATCCCGGCAAGGGCACCTCTCCAGTAAGTGTCCTTAGACACTAATGGTACATACTTGAAAACGAGAGACCTCTCAATGTATCCTTCCTGGCAAAATCCTTTCTCAAAAAAAAAAAGTGTGTGTTCAGTAGTGAAACACTCTAGGACAGGGGTCAGCAACCTTGGTCCTCTGATGTTTTGGAACTATGATTCCCATTATGCCCAGCCACTTCTTATTGACTGAGCATCAAGGGCAATCCAGTTTTCAAACCTCTGGAGTGCCCTAGTTGCTGACCTATGCTCTACAGCAGGGGTCGGCAACCTTGTCCCTCTAGATTGTTTCGAGCTGCGTCTAAAATGATGCTCAGCCCCTCGATAGGATGGCGGTTTCAGAACTACATGTCCCATGATGCTTAGGCTAGGGTCAGACGAATGCATTTTTCGCGTCGTCCGTGAAAAAGTGCATCTGAACGAATGGACGTATTTTTTTTCACGGAATACGCGATAGCGGTCATACGATGCGCAATTACGGCCGTGATTTTGTACGGATCCAGACCAGGAAACCTTGGGTGTCTGACGTCACCTAATCACTCACACGCCGCTAGTGGACGCAGCACACTTTGTGCGTCAGTACTAGCGGTTTGAGGCTCTGGAAAAAATGCGTTCATTTGCCACTTGCGTTGTGCGGACAAACATTCGTGCGGCCATTCTTCGTATGCTGCCCGGCATTGGACGTCCTTTGCTGCTAGCACGGCCGTGATTAAGTGCAGCTAAACGCACGTTAAAACTGCGTTCGTCTGACCCCAGCCTTAGTCACACTTAAGACTGGTTGAGCATCTCACACAAATATCGCCATTGTTGCATCCATGATGAATTTCAGCGCGTCCCAAAAGGGAAAAGGAAACAGTGGCAGGAGAAGCTTTATCAATTAAACTTCTGTGTTCCTGAGAAAATTATCTTGGTTGCAATAATGGTAAACTATGGTGCTCGGCGAATAACCCGTCCTGACTATCAAATTTTGAATGCAGTGAGAGCAATTTAAATCTTTAAGGCGTTTATTCAAAGAGCTCCAGAATTTCGGTGCTCTTGCTTTCTCTGCACTTTGGAACTGAAGGTAAAAAACATTTGGATCCGATAAGCTGCCGCAAACGCAGATCAGTCTTAACCCCTTCCCGACCGCTGACGTACTATGTATGTCTGTTCGGGAAGTATCCCTTAGACCCACGGACGTACATAGTACGTCAGGGTTGACTAACCTCCCTCCCGCCCGATACTCCCCTCCCTTGCTGGCTCCCATGGCGTTCTGACAGGCTGGAAGCCTGCCCCGGGCCTTTTAGGGGGCCGGCAACCTTGATGACATCACGCTGCGTGTTGACATCATTGGCAAGCGCCCCCCGGCGCCTGCTGCAAAATCCAGGAAGGGGAGGGGGGCTCCTTTTTGAGCCCTCTATCTCCCCAACAGTTAAAGATACAGCGACGCATAGTATTAGCGGTGCATAGCATTTAACCGGATTGCAATTCAAACCCAGAGGTGGCTGACCTATTGTATGTCAGCCAAGCCTCTGGGTCACCCCCCCCCCCTACCCACTGACATCCTCACCATATGTGTGAGGATGTCAGTGGGCCAGTTATCCCCCTAGCTGCCAAGTGGAGATAGGGGAATATTTTTGGTCGGGGTTTATATCATTGGAGAAGCCTGATCATGGCCTTTTTCCAATGATACCAAACATGACCAGGTTTGGGGTGGTTTACTAAAATAGGACCTAGGATCAGAATGAGCTCAGCGCACACAGGTGAAATGGATTTTAAAAAGCAAAAAGTTTAAAAATTGGGTATTTCTATTCTCGGGACAAAATTTTGAAGCTATTTAGCCAGGGTCTTTTTTGGCTGTTGTAGATTTTGGGGATTAAATTTCCAAAAAGCGTGTGTGGTGTAAGTTATACGATATGATGGAAATAATTGTATTTTTAGAAAGTCCATTTAAGGGCAGGAAAAACAGTGTATAATATGTGTGGGGTTGCGTAAACGAGTAAGAGGAAAATTTGACCTAAACCCAAACAGCGCAGAAATGTAAAAACAGCAGCAGGCACTAACGGATTTGTGTAAAACTGTCCGGTCACTAAGGGATTAAACCCGTCGAACGTGTCTGGGGAAAAAAGCCAGCGATGTGCCGACTAGCCGCTGGAAAAACCCGAAGGGGGGGGGGGGGAGAGAAGAGACCTCGACTTTGAAAAGCTGTTCGCAAACAAACTACTGGACGAATGCCTGGAATTAACATATAAAAGGGTCTTACAGAAAAAAAGAAACGCTATTTAACAAAAGAAAGAGTTTAGGGAAAAAAAATCCAAATAAAAAGACTTTGCTGCAAACTAGAAGAATAAACGGTTTAATAGAGATTTAATAAAAACGGGAATGTTTTTAACATTGAAAACTATGGGATTCGCTGATTTAAACCTGCCGAATGAAACCATTGAACAGCAGGGCATTTCACTGACATTTCTCTGCTGTTCAGTGTCTCTGAATAGATTAACCATTTCTACTCTATGGGGATTTCACTGCCGCCAAACAACAGGCACCATATTTTGCTTGCAATTCGCCAAAATTTGGCAAATTGCCAGCTTTTGAATAGCCGAATGGCCACGAAATTGCACCGTAAGAGGAAATTCATTGTTCGGTGCAGTTTCTGAATAACCCTGGTAGTCTCTGCATACCAGATTCAGCATTATTTAATATACCTCCTGTGATTGTATGGAGTGTAAAAGTTAAAAACTTATGTATTCCTGCATTCCGTACTAATTTCTGAATGTGTCCTGAGTTACTGAATGGTGTATAAAATGTAGGGGTGCAGAAAATCGCAGGTGAACCAGTACATTGCAAAAATGGCAAAATTGCTCCGATACTTAACTTGCAGCAAGACTAAAAAGACTTGGTCCTTATGGAGTTAAACTGACTATGTATTGCTTTCAATGTGTCTGGACTCCCTCCTATATAAAGCCTGCAAACAACATTAATAAGGTGTCTTGTGGGGAGTAGAGCTAAACCAGAAGACCTCAAATATACAGAGGACAAGGGGAGTAGTCACCAAAATAAGTATACCTTGGCTGCTGCTGAAACGGTGAGTCAGGGCTTTCTATATCGTTTTTCATACTGGTTGTCCCGATCCAGTTTTTATTTTCTACCCATACCCTTGGTTGTCTTTCAGCTTGCCTTTACTATACCCGTGTGCGCCGTGCTCTTGGCCATGTCCTGCACTCAACTCACCGGAATAGTTTTTATTTGCATGCATAAACATTTTATAGCCTTTATTTATAAATATTATAGTAGAAAACGTTATACCCTCTGTCATATACTAATCAGCACATGAAACAGGCAAGCAGTGGAAATACAGCTGATATGGAACTGATTGACTGTGCGCCGCCTGCGGTGAGCGTGTGTTTTGCCCATCCATGTGGATTAAAAGAGGGTATATGTTTAACTGAGACGTATGAAAACACAAGAGCCGACTATTACGCTGTAAAGTAGATGAAATATAGTTCAGTAGTCAACCTGCACAGTTTGGTGTGCGGATCTTCATAGAATAATGCAGAAATTTATCAAGCAGTACCGAGTATATTTTATATCACTATCCTTTAGGAAAAAAAAAAGCTTAATTTATTTTTTTAAATTATTTTATATAAACCTGCAAAAGTTAAACCTGTCATTATTAAAAGAATTAATGCATTTAATACAGCTTCTTCATATACGGTGTCGCTATGCGCTTATTTATTATGTGCCAACATATTCCGCATTGACGTGCAACGGAAGGGACAAAACATAAAATGAACTATAAATGACCTTGAGATAGGCTTTGAAAGTCATGTATCAGTGTTTGCAGCTGACACAAAACTAGGAAAAGTAATACAATGTGAGCAGGATGTTACTTCGCTGCAGAGGGATTTAGATAGATTGGGGGACTGGGCACTTAAATGGCAGATGAAATTTAATCTAGATAAATGCAAAGTTATGCACTTTGGAGTGAAGAACACACAAGCAATTTATACCCTAAATGGTACGGAGTTAGGGAAATCCAAGCAGGAGAAGGATTTGGGAATAATCATAGACTTCAAACTAATTACCAAAGCGCAATGTCAAACAGCAGCCGCCAAGGCTAGCAAGGTATTGGCATTAAAAGGGGAGTTCACTCTCGGGATGAAAACATAATTTTGCCTCTGTATAAATCAATGGTAAGACGCACCTTGAATATGCCATCTGATTTTGGGCACCTGTCTTAAGAAAGTGCTAGAAAAAGTGCAGAGACGGCGACTAAATTAATAAGGGGAATGGAAGGGTTAAGTTATGAGGAAAGACTAACAAGCTTGAACCTGTTTAGAGAAACGGCGCCTTAGAGGGGATCTGATAACCTTATATAAATATATATACGGGCCATTATAAACCATTATCTGGAAACCTATTCATTAACAGGACTATACACAGGACACGAGGTCACCCATTTATACTGGACGAAAGGAAATTCAGCCTAAAGCATAGGAAGGGTTATTTTATGGCGAGAACAATAAAGCTGTGGAATTCTCTGCCTGTTGAGGTGGTTGGGTCAGAGACTGGTACAGA
This sequence comes from Leptobrachium leishanense, assembly GCA_009667805.1. Lineage (NCBI taxonomy): Eukaryota > Metazoa > Chordata > Amphibia > Anura > Megophryidae > Leptobrachium > Leptobrachium leishanense. Next base: position 89,297,162 of record CM019066.1, on the reverse strand, counting down.
CTTTTAAAAAACGACTGGATGACTTCCTGCAGACACAGAATATTAAGGGTTATAATATTTCATACTACGTTTGAAATTTTTTCTTTGGCATGAAGACTCACACAAATCTAATACTATGATATGTACTTTATGTCACTACTCAACATTTTTATGTACAAGAAAAGCAATAATATTCTGTCATCGCTTATACTCAATGACAATGTCAACTCATTGTAATATGATATTCTTTCAATAAACAGTTTGAACACATTAAATATTTTTTTTTTTTTTTATGTGGGTAAAAGCTTCTTGATCCAGGGAGAAATCTGACCCCATTCTGGGGTCAAGAAATAATTTTTTCCCAGTATGTTGTATATTGGCAAGCATTTCAGACTGGGTTTTTGTTTTCTTTTGGATCAACAGCAGTAGGTGATGTGTGATAGGTTGAACCTGATGGACGCATGTCTTTTTTCAGGCTATGTAACTATGTAGCAAATACATTTGACTTGTGGATTACGCTGGGAAAAATTAATCCTGCCCTGTTGAGGTTACAATCTCAAAGGAGTGTGGTGACACACAGAGGTGAGGGTAAATAACAGGGTAGAGAATGGGAACAATGGGATGCTTACTGTGCAGGCTGTGTGCAATAATAAGTTATGGAGTGAGCTGAGAGGGGTTCTCTAAAATAGTGCATTTATAGTGACGTTTTGAACGACAGGAGGCACAGGGAGAGTCGAATGGTGCGGGGGTGGGAGTTCCAGAAACGGGGCAGGTCAGGAAAATGTCCTATGATAAGGTTATGGTGAGGAGTGAGCAGTACAGGATGTGAGGTGAATGAGTCTGGCAGAGGTGTCTATTGACTGTAAAGGGATAAACTGGGATTGTTTAAAGTCAATGAGGAGAATGTTACAGTAGTCAAGTTGGGAAATAAGCTGGAATGAGCATTTTAGTAACATCCTCAGTTTAGAATATATAAATACTGTATGTTTGTAAAATCCTCTCCACCTCATCTCCATGATTAACCTTGTTCAGCAACACCACCTGATCCTGTACAATGTGAACGTTCAAGGCTTGTTTTCAGGTACCTGGGCTTTGCTTTTGATGTCAGAGTTTGACAAGGCACGTTCGCTCCTGATTTGCTGGATGCTCTTTGAATAAGTAGGGGTTTGTACAAAATGTTTTAAGGAAGGACGCCGCCAAGGATCAATAATAGGAATACGTAAACAAAACAAAATAAGGCTCAATCAGCCACTCCACAGGGCATAACCCAACAACAGCAAGCGAAAACGATTTGCACAAAGTGCAACAAGAGTGGTAGTAATGTATAATTTTAATGAAAAATAAGCAACCGACAATGTAATGAAAAGAAAAGAATATGGCTGTGGTCAATTGCCCAGAGGAGGAGAGGTAATGCTGTATCAAGGAGAGAGTAGCAAAAGCATACACATTAGTAATGATAGCTACCTATACCTCGGTGGTTCAAGCCACCTACATAACCAAATACGAAGGCACACTAGGATAGCAACCAGTAATAGCCATAGGACAAGGACCACAAGAAAAAATTAATTCAAAATAGAAGAAGGCATATCTCGACCGGTTTCGCCCGACCAGGGCTTAATCCAGAGATACAATGCCCGCCCAGTTCCCCCCTATAAATACCTGTACGACCGAGGTTAATGAGGTAAATGCATGCGGCCAGCTGAAAAAACCAAATCCGTCCTAAGCGTGGATGTCAGGAAAACATTTCCTGACACATGAGTAGTCATGTGACACCTGAGGACCAGTGGTAAGCCAGTTATGGTATCATGGCATCCAAAGGCGCGGTGGGCAGCCCAATGACACAAAAGTCAGTGCGGGCAGAGCGGGTCATATAATAACCTCGGATCAGAATGAAATGATAAATGAAAATCCCCGATATCCACAGGGGTACAAAACCGGAAAGCTGATAGAATATTAACAAATGATGTAGGTAAATAAAGTAACTAGCGGCCACATAATGATCCGAGAAATGAAAGAAGTAAATGTTAGTGAGTACATGAAGGACAAAAGGGCTACTACAATGAAAAATAATTATGTATGATAACAATGGTGATATTAATAAGAGACAACCGGCCTATGTTATAATGTGTAAGGTTGGTACTGAAAAATGCCCATATGCACGGCATTCTTGATAGAACAAAACAGTCACAGATCATTAATAGCTGGGCAAGCCCCAAATTACTAGAGCTGCCTAACAAAAAAGGCAAACACCAAAGATTGTCACCCCACATCCGATATAACAAAAACATAAACTTTTAATAATAAAAATGAGGGAGGGGGAAGGAAGGGAAAGCCACATGTCGCATAGAAATATAAGGAAGAATGGACTAAAAGGAGTACCAGGAACAAGGGGAGAAGGTGGGGTAAAAAACAAAAAGGAAGGAAGCTTGATATATAAACAATATAAGGATTAATAATAATACATAGTTACATAGTTACATAGTTATATAGGCTGAAAAAAGACATGCGTCCATCGGGTTCAGCCTCTCCCACATAACCTACTGCTGTTGATCCAAAAGAAGGCAAAAAACCCAGTCTGAATGCTTGCCAATATGCAACATACTGGGAAAAAATTCCTTCTTGACCCCAGAATGGCAGTCAGATTTCTCCTTGGATCAAGAAGCTTTTACCCACATATTAAATATTATAACCCTTAATATTCTGTGTCTGCAGGAAGTCATCCAGTCGTTTTTTAAAAGTCTGTACAGACTCTGACCCAACCACCTCAACAGGCAGAGAATTCCACAGCTTGATTGTTCTCACCGTAAAATAACCCTTCCTATGCTTTAAGCTAAATTTTCTTTCTTCCAGTCTAAATGGATGACCCCTTGTCCTATGTATAGTCCTGTTAATGAATAGGTTATCAGACAATGGTTGATAATGGCCCCGTATATATTTATATAAGGTTATCAGATCCCCTGTAAGGCGCCTTTTCTCTAAACTAAACAGGTTTAAGCTTGTTAGTCTTTCCTCATAACTTAACCCTTCCATCCCCCTTATTAATTTAGTTGCCCGTCTCTGCACTTTTTCTAACGATATAATATCTTTTTTTAAGACAGGTGCCCAAAATTGCACGGCATATTCAAGGTGCGGCCTGACCATTGATTTATACAGAGGCAAAATTATGTTTTCATCCCGTGAGTGAACTCCCCTTTTAATGCATGCCAGTACTTTGCTGGCCTTGGCGGCTGCTGTTTGACATTGCACATTGTTACTTAGTTTGAAGTCTATGATTATTCCCAAATCCTTCTCCTGCTTGGATTTCCCTAACTCCGTACCATTTAGGGTATAAATTGCTTGTGTGTTCTTCACTCCAAAGTGCATAACTTTACATTTATCTAGATTAAATCTCATCTGCCATTTAAGTGCCCAGTCCCCCAATATATCTAAATCCCTCTGCAGCGAAGTAACATCCTGCTCACATTGTATTACTTTTCCTAGCTTTGTGTCATCTGCAAACACTGATACATGACTTTCAATGCCTATCTCAAGGTCATTTATAAATAAATTGAATAGTATTGGTCCTATAACAGACCCCTGAGGGACACCACTTACCACTGGTGTCCATCTTGAAAATGTACCATTTATGACCACTCTCTGTACCCTATCTTTTAGCCAGTTTTCTATCCAAGAACAAGTATTTTCATCTAGACCATTTTTTCTTAATTTAAGTAGTAACCTTTTGTGTGGAAGTGTCGAAAGCTTTGGCAAAATCTAAGTAAATCACATCCACTGCGACCCCCTGATCTATACTTCTACTTACTTCCTCATAGAACGTAATTAGGTTAGTCTGACATGATCTGTGTTTCATGAAACCATGCTGATTTTTGCCAATTACATTATACCTCCCAATAAATTCCTGAATATTATCCCTTAGTAACCCCTCAAATACTTTCCCAGCCACAGATGTTAAGCTCACAGGTCTATAATTCCCAGGCACAAATTTTAAACCTTTCTTAAATATAGGGATCACGTCAGCTTTTCTCCAATCCTCTGGTACTATTCCTGAAAGAAAAGAATCTTGAAAGATTAAGAACAGAGGTTTACATATTTCAACACATAGCTCTCTTAGTACTCGCGGGTGAATTCCATCTGGCCCTGGGGCTTTATTAACATTCACATTGTTTAATTTGTGTAATACAATACAATACAATAGCAATGAATCTCATATGAAAAGCATCAAGGGAAACAAATGGGAAACCACCCAAAATAAATATGCTCAAATGAAAGGGACAAACGTAAAGCCTTCGTTAAGGCCCGATGGTGATCTAGTATTGAGGCGATATATCCAGAAGGCTTCACGTTTAAGCAACTTGTTGTCGAGATTACCCTTTCTAGGGCCAAGCTTAATCTGTTCAATGCCCAGAAACCTAAAGTTGCTAAGTAAGCATATATTACATGATATGAAGTGTCTGGCAACAGGAGTGTCCTTTTTAAGTCTAATCGATCTAATGTGCTCAAGTATGCGGACTTTGAGAGGTCGAATGGTTTTGCCCACATACTTTTTACCACAATGGCACAGAAGTAAATATATAACACCGGTGGAGTTGCAGTTCATAAACTGACGAACAGTAAAAGAAATGGAATCATCAATATTACAGAATTGTTTAGGGGTACGAGATACATAAGGACACGCCACGCACCTACCACACTTGTACATCCCTTTAAGATTATTAGTAAGCCAAGATCCGGTTTAATGCCGAGTTGGTTGGAAATGGCTATGTACTAATTTGTCATTGAGGTTAGTACATCTCCTGGCTGTCAGGGAAGGACGATTAGAAACAACATCCTTGAGATGTATATCATTTGTTAACAAAAGCCAATACCGATCACAGATCTGTTTAACAGATTGCCACCCTAGATCGAAATCTGCGATCAATCTTATGGGTTCAGATTCAGTTGTCAAAGGTGTATCTTGTAACAGGCAGTGTCGGTCGGAGAGTAACGCCCGTTTGTATGCAATTTTGAGGACGCGATGGGGATAACCCTTCTCTCTAAAAGCCATCCGAAGAGATTGTGCCTTAATTTTAAATTCAGTAATAGTACTACAAGTGCGGCGTAGTCTCAGATATTGACCAATGGGAATACCTTTACGTGAGGAAAAGGGGTGGTGACTAGACCAGGCTAGCAAGTTATTGGCCGAGGAGGGTTTGCGGAATAGAGTAGTATCAAGTTGCCCCCCTGAGTCCTTATGGATGGAAATGTCAAGGAAATTCAAAGAATGAGTTTGTATCTCATAAGTAAACTTTAAATTAAATTCATTAATGTTCAGACTATCAACAAATAAAGAAAATTCAAGGGCAGTGGAAGTCCAGATGACAATAATATCATCAATATATCGGCGCCAGCTGAAGACATGAGATTAAAAACTGCCATTGCTTTTGATGTCAGAGTTTGACAAGCCACGTTCGCTCCTGATTTGCTGGATGCTCTTTGAATAAGTAGGGGTTTGTACAAAATGTTTTAAGGAAGGACGCCGCCAAGGATCAATAATATGTGTAACCATCCCAACAGCAATAAAACGTATGAATAATTTGTTTATATCTGAAGAGGTAATTCCAGAGTAACAAAGTAGTGTAGGTAAAAAGAAAAGAACTCAAGTCTATCACAGTCTACCTTCCAAAAGGTGGATTCTAAGGCTGGGGTCAGACGAGCGTAGTGTTCACGTCCGTGATTGCGCCTAAAAGTACGTCCGTGATAGCATGACAGAAAGCCCTTTGGAGCCTGACACATGAAGTACGTCCGCACTGAACTGCGGACGCACAACGGCCGCGGCCCACGGACGCAAGGCAGGCAAGAACGTACATCCCCTAGAACGGCCGCACAAAGTGCGCTGCGTACGCAACGTCTGCATAGCTTTGTGTGTGAGTGATGGAGCGTGGTCAGACGGACTGCATTTATACGTCCAGCATTTTTCACGGACAAAATGGTTTTGCTTTTTAATTTATTTTCCCTCCTACATCCGTCAAAATATACGTCAGTGAATAAACGGACTGTGTGGCCACTACTGCGTCTTCCGTACTGACGTACGTCCGTGTGCAAGGACGTACAGTCCGTAGAAATCACACTCGTCTGACCCTAGCCTAAATCAACAAGTTGTTACTTTGCATATTTGCTATTATAGTCTCTTAATAATTTTTTTCTCAAAATAGAAGCCCGTGTTTTTAAAAAAAAAAATATTGAAAAATGGTTATTATACGTAAAAGCTGGAATGCGAGCTCTGCTGACAATTCCAACTCTATCATTATTATCACCAATTATACGGCGGCAACAGTTTCTGCAACGCTTTGCAATAAAGAATGGGAAATTAGCTAAACAAATGGGAAATTAACTAGAATAAAACCAAATGTAGGAACCAGAGTCACAAGATGTGGGGGCCTTGCTAAGATTATCTTACGATCTATGGAATAATTCTTTACTGCTTGTTCGTCTATTTTCACAGGTGCACAAACACTGCTATCCCTCAGTCCCCTGTCCATGTGTTTCTTTCCCTCCCTCTCATACCGCCTGCTCTCTACATCGCTCCTTGGTATATGTAATCGGCGGCTATAGATAGCAAAGTAAAAGCTCCTTACAACAGCGAAACCTCTTACTAGTCACTTTCCACATATGGTACATGGAAAGGGTCTTAATGAAAATCCCTCAGTGGTATTTAATGCTGACGCAGTGGTTGGCCCCTCTTGTCACATTGTCTGCAGAGGGAAGATACATCACAAGGAGAAAGAGAGGGGAGAAGTCACTGGTCCTCTGACCTCTGTCCCAACAAGCAGCTTCTCTTGCTGCAACGATTACGTCCCCTGTGCAGCCATGTGTGACATGGGAGGACTAGATAATCTGATAGCCAACACGGCTTATTTGCAGGCCAGGAAGAGCAGTGAAGGGGATCTGCGGGACTTGCAGAAGAGACGCAAGAGCTTGTCCTTGCCATCCACAGATACCTGCCGCAAGGAATTAAAAGATAACATTGCCCCGGACTTTAATAGTATCTGCGTACAGCAGCCGATTGGTCGACGACTGTTCAGAGACTTTTTGGCCACTGTTCCCGAATATGAGATTGCCCAACTTTTCCTGGATGAGCTGAGTGACTGGGAGCTGGAGGAGGACGCCACCAAAGACAAAGTACTAGAGGACATTATAAGCAAAAGGTTCAAGGAAAATGCTGAGGCTCCGCTGTCTTTTCTGAGTTCAGACCTATCAAGCTGCCTCCAAAAAGACCAGGGCAAAGAGCTCCAGCAGCTCGTTCAGAGTGCCAAGGATGAGACCAAAGCCTTCCTCATGGAGATGCCATTCCAAGAGTTCCAGAACAGCGTTTTCTATGATCGCTTCCTCCAGTGGAAAGCCTTCGAGAGGCAACCCATCAACCAGAAATACTTCTATGAGTTCCGAGTGCTGGGGAAAGGAGGCTTCGGAGAGGTAAAAGCCATTAATGTCTGCAATAGTTTATTAGCACACAAACATTACATTTTTCCATTTCTGGGTACGATTGTAAAATGCACCAAGTTGGATTTTTGGACATTGGTCTTTATCAACCTATATTACTATGTAACTATATAAATTACGCTCCGTATTGCTTAGACAAGGATCTTGCAACTGAGACTTAGAACAAAGTAGAAAAAAGGGAATAACGCTCAATGTCTTCAAGTTTTGCACCTTGATATCCAAATGTGCAATCCCTTCTGCAACTCACCGCCATTCCTGGTTTAGCAAATGTGTCTGTCATTGGTATTGACTTAAGAGTTAAGAGGAGTATGTGGTGATGAAAAGTGATTAATAACAACATATTGTGTTAGCATCATACAAACAAATAATAATAATAATGATAACATGGGGTGGATGGAGGCAATAGTATAATATTGCAAATTAATCAATGTCATTCTATACGATAGTCAACGTGCAACTGTGCGTGTATCAGGGGGGATCTAAAAACAAAAAATGAGGATCCAGGTACCTGTGACTTTTCGTCAGGTTCTGAAATGAAGGTTCCTTTTAATCTACCCTTTTGGACTGCCTGGATTCTTATTATTTGTTTATATACACTACAAGGGTTTTGGACACCGTAGGGTCCATGATCACCCAGCAGGATCACCCACTTGGCATGCAATTTGGTGTGTACCTCCTCCTTCTGTTATACTCAGGGGTGCGTCTAGCCTTCGGGAGGAACAATCTACCAATTCATCTATCTCTTTCCCCTCCCCTACATAAAAAGCAGGGGAACCTATATTTTATAATTCATCTTGAAGATATCCCTATACCCTCTTGTTCCTTGCTATTTTCTTCATGCCTCCATACTTATGGGCTGCAGGAGATTAGGAGTTCAAGCCGGTGGAGGGGTAAGGCACCTTAGGCTGTGTAGAGTGGCTATGGAGTGGTATACACGGCGAGCCTGTAGCCTCCACACACTACTTCTTTTGACGTAGTGCAGCCAGGGGGCTTCCAATAGTGCGTAGTGATGGTGGTCTCACTGCCCAGTGCTCCCTCTTTGACAAACTCATTAGGCAAATGAACACCCCACCAGCTCGAGGGATGTAACGTGAACTGTTGCATCCCCTAAGATCCTCCACTAGCGTGTAATGTGTATTTGACATTGTGTAATATTCATAATATATCTCTTTCTTCTTAGTCAAGTCTCTGTCATAAAGTGAATAAATAAGACGCTACCATACCAAGGCAGGATTTATTGAAAAGAAAGTAATGTGACCATTGGGATGTCTGAGTAGGCAAAGACGACTATCCGTATCATATATAGTAATCAGAGGGTTTATCACGATTTACTCAGAACTGGAGACTAGACTTGTTCTTCCTATTTAAAATGAATAATATCTCTTACGTTCTGTAGCATATAAAAAGAATTATCCGTGCGGTCAGTGTATGCCCTGTTTAATATTTCATACCAGATGTCACAGCGAGACATTACCCAGAGAGAAGAAGTATGTATGTATGTATGTATAAAAATGACACAGACGTGGTGTGTTTTATATGGGCAAAGTTATTGCTGTGTTACATATGTTTGCGTTTTGTGTTTACCTATAGGGTTACCTCGTCACGTTTCACTTAAAAATAATGCATTGAAAAGTGTTGCAAGTCATTATAGTAATGTCGTAAAGTCATAAGGGGTTATTCAATAAGCGCCGAACTTGCCACCGAAGGGCACCGAATGGTGAATTTCACAGTACGGTGCAATTTCGTGACAGATCGACTATTCACAATTCTCCAAATACTGGATACGGTGCAGATCGCCATAATTTGGTGATCTTCTGCGTCAGCGAAATTGTGCCATATAGAAGTAATGGTTAATCTATTCAGAGAATGCCGAACTGCACCGAAGTGTCAGCGAAATGCACAGATTTTCGGTGGTTCAGTTTGACAGATTTAAACAGGAGAATCCAATAGGTTTCCATGTAAAAAAATATTATTGTTTTACATTTTTTTATTCAGTCGTTTATTCCCTTCATTTTCATCAAACCGTCTTTTTATTTAATTATTTTATTGGACCATTTTGATGTTTTTTTTGTAATTTTAAGGCGAACGTTTTGATTCCCAATTTTTTTTTTCTGTGTTTTTAAATATATTGTAACAGACCTTTTTATTACTTTTTATAGGACCATTTTTATTATTTCCATACCTTTTCATGTATTTTTATTGCTTTAAACACCTAACAGAAGAATAGCAGAGTTCTGTTTGGTTTTTTCTCTGCAGTTCGGCGGCGTTCGCCGGTCTAATAGGCGGTCCTAGGGTATACTGATGTGCTGTGTGATGTAACACCTTGGGGACAGCATTGTTGTTTAGTGTCGGGGGGGGGCAGAGTATGCGGTCAGTGTATTCCTGCATAACCCAACTAGGCCTAGGGATGCAGATTGGAAGAAGGCAGCATTTCTTTTTTAATATCTTTTCTTTTAGAGGTATAACACAGCTGCAGATCTATAGGAATAACAGCAGTGAGTCTCTAAACTATAAGTTTTTAAAAGTCACATGGTGTAAATAAAATGCTATGCTCTGAATAACATTTTTAATTGACGGAAATGCTCCTGATAGGCTTTCCAAATTCTGCCTAGCCACGACCTAAGGCAGCACCAAGCCTAAATACACCGCTGGCTGAGGGATATGGAGTACCCCCTTCCGAGTGCTGTAACTCTGTAAATCCTATCTCTCTTAAACAGGCCATGGGCTGAGGAATGAGCGCGAATAACACGCGTCCACCCCAAGAGCATAACACAGCTTAATGCTGCGACATCTGTCAGTGAAGGAGCAGGATTATAGCTGTGTGGTTTTAGTAATCCCTCGCTCCGATCTGTAGAGAGACATCGAGATGAAGCATCGTATATACAGTCCAATGCATGACTAGAAGTAATAGTTACAGGTACTTATAAAGCGCTAACAAATTCAGTAGCGCTGTACAATGGGAGAGACAGAATAACAAATATACAGTGCCTATAGCACAGGATATGACACAGGCAGTCCACAGCTAGGAAATATTACCTAAGGCTAATCTGACTGAGACGAGGGTACAGGAGTCTGTAACAAATCACGTATAAACCAGAGAGTAAGCTCCAGTGTCTTTCAGTATGTTCATATAATGCAGGCTGTAGAGACAGTATCTACTGTCCCATGATTTCTAGAAAATCACTAGCTCTGCCGGCAATGTCTGTGCTTTAAAAGAATATATTTTAAAATGCATTGCTGAAGTAAAACGTAATACATTCGGAGCTAAATATTTTGATGGGCCAAAAGGTATTCCAGTACCTCTCTGCCCTCATTAGGGCCGCTGTCAAGTCCCCACTCACTCCTTATTACCCCACTATCCAGTCCCCATTCTCCCCTCACTACCTCACTATCCAGTCCCCATTCTCCCCTCACTACCTCACTGTCCAGTCCCCACTCTCCCCTTACTACCTCACTGTCCAGTCCCCACTCTCCCCTTACTACCTCACTGTTCGGTCCCCACTCACTCCTTATTACCCCACTGTCCAGTCCCCACTCTCCCCTTTCTACCTCACTGTCCAGTCCCCACGGCTCCCCTTACTACCTCACTGTCCAGTCCCCACTCTCCCCTTACTACCTCACTGTCCAGTCCCCACTCTCCCCTTACTACCTCACTGTTCTGTCCCCACTCTCCCCTTACTACCTCACTGTTCTGTCCCCACTCTCCCCTTACTACCTCACTGTCCAGTCCCCACTCTCCCCTTACTACCTCACTGTTCTGTCCCCACTCTCCCCTTACTACCTCACTGTCCAGTCCCCACTCTCCCCTTACTACCTCACTGTTCTGTCCCCACTCTCCCCTTACTACCCCACTGCCAGTACCTACTCGCTCCTTGTTACCCCACTATCCAGTCTCCAATCGCCCCTTACTACCTCACTGTCCAGTCCTCTTCATTGTGCTATTTTTCATTATCCACGAACTGCCATTGTGCAATAGCTTTATTGTTACCTCCTTGTTATGCCATTGTTCCCAACCCCCAAAGCTGCTTTTATCCTATTGTTTTACATGTTGAAGGTATCTGGGGTCAAATAGTTTGCTTTTCTCTGGGCCTATTATTGGGCACGGTTCTGGTACTGCAGCACCAATAGCCTCTTGTTTATACTTGCCCTGAAGACACAGATTTCTATATTTCTCTATATTTCTCTCCATCTACGTATACGGCTGTCTGTCAAAATCACACACACACTTAAAACCATACACAAGTGCATTCATGCAGGGACTCACCACACCAGGCGTAGGCTCAAGCATATAGACACTTACAAGTAGTAAAATAGATCAGGTTAGAGGGAATGCATGGTCTTGTATTGATAACTGGCACAGTGATGGGTGCAGAGAGTTGTTGCAGGCTTTGCAATACAGTCTTGTGTCAGGCAGCAGCTGCAAAAGCCAGCGATGTGCTGTCATGCATAAGGCTAAAGGAAAGTAAGGCTAAAACATGATGTACGTCATCAACCTACATCAATATGTCACTATACTGCATCCTCTCCATCCGACTGTTCCCCGGCCCCTTTCCAACCTTTCCCCAGACCCCTTGTCAGTCCTCTCCCATTCTCCATGAGGCCAAAATGTAATTACTCTCTAAAAAAATAGTACAGAAATCATTGCAGGCTTTGTATCTGCATTTGTGAGCTTCAAACAGCATTATAACAAAACATGTAAAAACAAATTGAATTTCCATTCAGATATAATTTACTGTGTGTAAAAATTTTTTTCACATTTTATCATCCGAGCTTTTGTGGTTGTATATTCTATGGGATACATTTGTTAAAAAAAAATTAGAAATGTAAACCTGTTACTGTATTTTTCTGAGAAAATACACAATTTTAACTAAAACTGAAAAAACTAAATATTTCATCGCGGGAAATGAGGTGAGGTAGTGCAGCATCATTGTTCACATTATAATTGAAAAGTGTACAATAGTACTGCATTAATAAAATAAAAAAAATTATTTATATTTAATTATTTGTTTTATATTTATTTTTATGTTACACATAACCTGATCATGTTTGGTATCAATGGAGAGGCCATACTCAGGGCTTTCCATTGATACATGACCCTCTAGTCTCCTAATGTCTCCCATATCTTTAACATAGAGAATTCCCTGCTCGACTAGGAGGGAATTCCCTTTCTGAGGTCACGTGCCCATGTGAGATGGCATAAGTAGACAAGGGGAGGCCCGGAGGCGGGGCTGACATCCAAGATGTCAGCCCCCACCGGGAGAAGTTGGTCCTGGCAGATAAGGGTTTAAGAGGGGCATCGCTGGAAAGGTCAGACTGTGACCTTTCCAGTATAACAAAATTGGGAAACAACTGTGTGAAAAACATAAAACAAACACAAGATCATAGCGCACTAAGTTTAAATTCATGGATGCTTTAGGCCCCTTTAAACCGCATTCACAAGATCCAAGATGTGTGTAAGCATGTAGTAAGTGGAGGTAACTCATCTGTTTTCTTTGGCTCCCCGCTGTGGTTTATCGTCTTGGACACAGAATCTCCAGCTGGTTCTGCTCTGTACCGATTTCGTCCTGCGAATTTTTACCACCGATACTGGGATCAAGTTGCCGCCAAGAAACTGGAACCTCCTACTCAATGTGTAGTATTTAAAAGGGTTTTATTGTCATCCAAAAAACAATGTTAAAACATCTGACGCGTTTCCTGGAACACACTTCCACTTCATTAGAGATGTAAAAGCGCTATGAATCTCTTTAACATTTATACTCACAATCTCATAATTGATAAAACGACAATTAATAAAATGACTCGAATCAGTCTTTAATTACTTCCGCGTTCCACGATTGGAACGCAATTGCACGTTGCCCGATCTCCTTTTTCTCCACAGCTTTGAAGAGAACACATACGCAAGCTGGATGTGTCCACTTGATTAAGCGCCTTCTTACAAGTTCCCTGGTGCATAACATGCCATTAACCTTTTAGAGTCCATAACAATAGTTCCTCCAAATCAAGAACCAACGATGAATGAATGTCTATATACTCCATGCAGCAAAGCCACTGAAACCCACAAAAAACCTATATCAGGAAAGGAAACAATGTATTGACCTGCAAACTATAGATGAATATGAAGAAAACCTAGTATTCCTATACAGTGAAGAGCTAATCTTATCATACTGCTATATATTAAATTTATAGTAATATGGTAAGATTAGCTCTTCACTGTATAGGAACACTAGCAGGGTTATTCAAAGAGCTACGAATTGTGACTGAAAGGTAACCGAACAGTGAAATTCAGCGTTCGGTTACCTTTCCTTGCCATTCGGCTATCCAGAGAGCAAACAGTTCGCCAAATGTTGGCGAATTGCCTGCACATACGGTGCCTGTTCGGTGCCTGTTCGAGGGCAGTGAAATCCCCATAGTGAAGCACTGCTTCGTCTATTCAGAGAACACAAACCAGCAGCGAAAAGTTGCCGAATTGCCCTGCTGTTCGGTGGTTTCATTCGACAGGTTTATTCAGGCGAATCCCACAGGCTTCAATGTAAAAAATATTCCCGTGTTAATCCATCATCTAATAAACCGTTGATTATAATATTCTGCAGTAAAAAGTCTCTTTATTAATAGATTTTATATGATCTTTTAGGCATTTTTCAGGATTTTTTTTTTTTTTAATCGTTTTTTCTTTTTCCTGTAACAGCCCTTTTTATTATCATTCTTTGGATCTTATGTGTAAATTTCAGACATTTTCATTCTGTAGTTTCTTTGCAAACAGCGTTTCACTTTTCAAACATTCAAGCGAACTGTTTTGTTTTTTCACTCCATTTGTCTGCAGTGTTGGGTTTTTCCGGCGGCTGCTCTGCGCTCTGATCGGCGGCCGCTTGGGTTTCTCCGGCGTGTTCGGCAGGGTTAATCCAGATGTTTTTACGGGTTTCGGTGAGCGTTCGCCGGGTTTTGCCGTGAGTGTTCATCGGGTTTGCGGCGGCTTTTCCCTGCACTACGGCAGCCCTGTGGTGCTTGCTGAATACACCGCAGGGTCGCCGAAATGGGATCGCGAAATCGCACCGAATTGAAGAGAACGAAAAGTCACCGAACGTGCGGTGACTTTTCGATTCTCTTTGAATAACCCTGTAAGTATTCAGTGTGGGTGAATCTGGAAAAAAAAATAATACAAACAACCAGGGAGAGAGCACTCCAGTCAGCACACTCAAAAACCAACAACAACAGCTTCATGCATGTGAACAGAGTATCAGATTTTACCACATGCTGCAAAGTTTTGAAATCTAAGCTGTGTTGAAAAAATGGTGGAATTTTGGTTCAGAATGGATGGCATGAATACTTTGTTTAGGTTGAGTGCTGCCCCCCCCTTCTGTTTTGTATATATGTAATCTCTTGGGTAAGCACCCCTCCCTGTCACAGGTACTCCACCTACAGGTTCTATTTAACCTTGATCTGCGGGGAGCTCCAGGAAGGACTTGCTCCTCAGTAAGTGAGTTTATCCCTTGAAGGGCCGTCATTAGGTTAGCAGAGTAGGACCAGCCAGCAGGTGGTTTACATTGATGTTGTTGGCAGGCTTAAGCAATTCATGGCCATCCATTGTGAACCAAAATTCCACCATTTTTTTCAACAAAGCTTAGATTTCAGAACTTTGTAACATTGGTAAAATCTGATACAATGTTCACATGCATGAAGCTGTTGTTGGTTTTTGAGTGTGCTGACTGGAGTGCTCTCTCCCTGGTTGTTTGTATTATTTTATTTTGAGATGCACCCGCACTGAATACTTAGTTTAGGTTGAGTGCTACACCCCATGTTTTTTGTATAAATATATATAGTCATTTGCATATCCTACCCTGAGTTCCTTGCTGCATATGGAGAATACAGCACAGGGGCTCTGGGATGCAGTTCTTTGAATTGCTGTGATGTGCTTATGGCTTCTGCAATAATGTATATATATATTTATTTCACTTAATTTATCCCTGCCACCACCACAATATAAGTGAGCGCCAGTCAGAAAAGTAGTTTTAATTTCCATCCAATGCATTTTCCATATATTAAAATGTGTTTCACTGCTCTCTCCAGATATACCAGTGTTCCAGCGTGAATAAGCATTTTTCTTCGACTTGGAAGAGAGGTCACCTTGGAGCCCGACTGAAACTAGCTAGGGATATTTTTTAATAATCTTTAATTATAAGCTGAAGGCTACATTAGCTAGAGAGATGCTTATTAAATGAACGCTGATGGATTCATTATGTGAGTGACAAATTAATATCCCTATGACTGGCTCCTAAACGCTGTATCCACTCTGCTGCACCAGATGGTTTGCTCTTTGATGGAATGGTTGAACTCTGCAGTTATTGAATGCACAGACAGACGTACTATGAGGTGAATGAGATCTTCGTGGAATTACTGTACATTCATTACAATTAAACATGGCTAAACACTGTACCATACCCCTCCCTACTCCATCCACTAATTCTCTTTAATCTCCTGTCCACAGTAAAGGTTCCCCACTGTGAAAAAGAGCCTTTCTGCTGTTAATTACTTGGGGTTGGTGACAGCTGAGTCCACACTAGAGTTGAAGTAAAGGGACCCTACCACCAAAAAAAATTAAATGTCCTTATTTTGTTTATTTTAGGCTGCTGATATCTTACATGTGCTTTGTTTTCTCTTCTATGTTTAGTTAAGAAAATATTTACTCTATATGTGTCACTGTGTGCATCCTTTTTGTTATATTTTGTGTTGTAAACTGCCCCAGTATCTTTACAGCACTTGCTCCTCACTGCATGTCATTGGACATAGAATGGAGTGTATTAGTCAGATGCCAAAAAACTGGCTTATAAGGATTGCATTGTGTGGATTGTACGCAAGGGGGTCTGTTTAAGTATTGAAAGTTCACTATCAGATGTCATCCAGCTGCCATCTCTTATCTTGGGTAGCATAGACAACACAATAAACACAAATTTATTTGCAAAGTATTTTACCAGGAAGGAAACATTGAAATTTCTCTCATTTGCAAGTACAGGTATGTCCTGAGTTCAAGAACATTGAAATTTTACAGTCGTTACAGAAATACAAAGTAATAAAATGCAAGATATTAAAAACAACACAAATATACAGATTAACACAGAAAATAAATATGTAAGTAATATAGCCACTATGTTACATGTTTACACAGGGCCGTAGGGAGGGCGAGGCGAGTGAGGCGCTCGCCTCGGGTACAGAGCTGCAGGGGGCGCAGACCAGGAGCGAGAATATCGCTGCCGCCAGCCGTTCTTCTCCCTGCGAAAGGCCGATTGCAGCTTGGCCGCTCGCAGGGAACCACCTAACCTGCTTGCGAGAATGCGCCTGCGCTGGACCAGCGCAGCCACGTTTTCGCGAGATCGCGGAGTTCACGTGAACTCCGCAATCTCGTGCCCTGGTCAGGTGGTTCCCCGCGAGTGGCCAAGCTGCATGCGGCCGCTCGCAGAGAGAAGAACGGCCGCGCTGACAGAGGCGAGAGCTGGGGGGCAATAGATCCATGAGAGCTGGGGGGGTAATAGATCCATGAGAGCTGGGGGGCAATAGATCCATGCGATCTGGGGGGGGGAATAGATCCATGTGAGCTGGGGGGAAAGATATCCATGTGAGCTGGGGGGCAATATATCTGAGAGCTGGGGGCAATATATCCATGAGAGCTGGGGGGCAATATATATCCGTGAAAGCTGGGGGGCAATATATCCATGAGAGCTGGGGGCAATATATCCATGAGAGCTGGGTGGGGGGCAATAAATGCATGAGAGCTGGGTGGGGGGCAATATATCCATGAGAGCTAGGGGGAATATATCCATGAGAGCTGGGGGGAAAATATATCCATATATCCATGAGAGCTGGGGGCAATATATCCATGTGAGCTGGGGGAAATATATCCATGTGAGCTGGGGGGCAAATATATCCATGTGAGATGCTGGGGCAATATATCCATGTGAGCTGCTGGGGCAATATATCCATGTGAGCTGGGGCAATATATCAATGAGAGCTGGGGGCAATATATCCATGAGAGCTGGGGGCAATATATTCATATCCATGTGAGCTGGGGGCAATATATCATGTATAAGCATATCACAGAGCTACACAGCAGTAATGTGTGTGTGTGTACAGTATAAGTGTATCACAGAGCTGCACAGCAGTATACTCGCAGTAATGTGCAGTGTGTACAGTATAAGTGTATCACAGAGCTGCACAGCAGTAAACTCCCAGTAATGTGTGGTGTGTAAGAGCGTATCAGAGCTGCACAGCAATAAAATTCACAGTAATGTGGGGGGCGCACAATTTTCTGTTCTTGCCTCGGGTGCAGAAAGAGCTAGCTACGGCTCTGTGTTTACAGGTGCAATCCGTATTGAGGTATGTTAATAGGGAGCTCTTGAGTGACTTTAGACTGGGGGAAGATTTGATGGCGTCTGGGAGGTTATTCCATAATTGCGGTGCTCTGTAGGAAAATGAGCATCGAGCCACATTCTTTTTGTATTGTGGTATTGCAAGTAAGGTGCTGGTCCTGGATCGGAGGTTATAGGATGAGGGAGCTGCTGGAGGAAGCAGTCTATTCAGGTAGGGTGGTAGCTTCCCAGAAAACCTCTTAAACACCAGGTTGGAAAGGTGAAGGGTGCACCTAGATTCCAGCGATGGCCAGTTTAGCTCTTTTAACATGTCACAATGGTGGGTCGTGTAGTTACATTGTAGCCCAAAGTGGCAGAATGAGTTATACAATGTAGTAAGTTTCTGGAGGTGTGTTTGAGGGGCGGCTGCATACACTACATCTCCATATTCAATAGCCAGCATAAGCATTTGTTGTACAATCTGCTTTCTTACCGCGGGGCTCAGGCAGGATTTGTTTCTGTACAGGGCATCTAGTTTGGGGTAACGTTTAGATGAGAGTTGTCTAACTCACTCCTCCATCCCATTGCATCTTTGTTACTGTTTTATCCTATACCACAGTTGTAAAGTGAGACTTGCCATAAGATGTAAATGTTGCATCATGGAAAAAATCCACAAAGTGGTTAGCCGGAGATAAACATCTAACTTTATTTTTCCTTTTTACAGCGTTTTGTAGAGCGGAAGGAACGTCCGTGAGAGTGGGCGTTCCTTCCATTCTGACGGCTGTCTGGCAACATCGCCGAGCACAGTTAGTGTGCTCAGTGCTGCTAGGCTCGATCCTCCTATGGAGAATCGCGCTCTGCAGGCCTGTCAAACACGCGTTGTAACACTTCGATGGGGGAGGCTTCCAGGACGACCGCAGCACGCCCGCTTTGGCACACGCATCAATTGTGGCTGGCCCCGTCGAAGTGTCACAACGCTGCAATGGACGCCGGGAAGCAAGTCATACTCAGTACGGGCGCACATAGTGCGCTCGTCTGACCCCGGTCCTAGCAGTAGTGTTTCTTTAAATGTACTGGTGGTGAATGTATAGAAAACAAGACTGTGAAGAAGCAAATTACCGTATTTTTCGCTCCATAAGACGCACCTGACCATAAGACGCACCTAGTTTTTAGAGGAGGAAAATAAATATTCTGAAATCAAATAGTGTAATAATGGATATTGCCCCAGCTCCTCTCATGGATACTGCCCCCAGCTCATGGATACTGCCCCCAGCTCATGGATACTGTCCCCCAGCTCATGGATACTGTCCCCCAGCTCATGGATACTGGCCCCCAGCTCATGGATACTGTCCCCCAGCTCATGGATATGCCCCCCAGTTTATGGATACTGTCCCCCAGCTCATGGATACTGTCCCCCAGCTCATGGATACTGCCCCCAGCTCATGGATACTGTCCCCCAGCTCATGGATATGCCCCCCAGTTTATGGATACTGTCCCCCAGCTCATGGATATGCCCCCCAGTTTATGGATACTGTCCCCCAGCTCATGGATATGCCCCCCAGTTTATGGATACTGTCCCCCAGCTCATGGATATGCCCCCCAGCTTATGGATATGCCCTCCAGCTAATGGATATGCCCCCCAGCTAATGGATATGCCCCAGCACATGGATTTGCCCCCCAACTTATGGATATGCCCCCCAATTTATGGATATGCCTCAGCACATGGATAATGCCCCAGCTCATGGATATTGCCCCAGCACATGGATATTGCCCCACCACATGGATATGCCCCAGCACATGGATATACCCCAGCTCACTCATGGATATGCCCCAGCTCACTCATGGATATGCCCCAGCTCACACATGGATATGCCCCAGCTCACACATGGATATGCCCCAGCTCACACATGGATATGCCCCAGCTCGCTCATGGATATGCCCCAGCTCACTCATGGATATGCCCCAGCTCCATAGGCGTGCGCACGGGGTGTGCCGGGTGTGCCTAGGCACACCCTAATGCCGGCCCGCGGCACATTCTGGGTCCCGGCTGGCCGCATCCGATGGATAGCCGCCAGGACCCCTCGTCTCCGCGGGCCTGGCGGCAGCCTCCGCTTCCCTGGTGGTCCCTGTGGTTCGTGGGGTGCTGCACTGCGCTCTGTGCATGGCGCACAGAGCGCACAGCACATCCCTCACTGACACGAGCGGCCGGCGATCTCTGATGACCTGTCACCTGACCGCCGGCGCTCTGACATAGACAGTAAGCGCCGGCGGTCAGGTGACAGGTCATCAGAGATCGCCGGCCGCTCGTGTCAGTGAGGGATGTGCTGTGCGCTCTGTGCGCCATGCACAGAGCGCAGTGCAGCACCCCACGAACCACAGGGACCACCAGGGAAGCGGAGGCTGCCGCCAGGCCCGCGGAAATGAGGGGTCTCGGCGGCTATCCATCAGATGCGGCCAGCCGGGTTACCCCTCTTTGACCTCCCCCCCATCTGTGCCACTGGACCACCAATGATACATATTCAACCCCCTCCCTGCAAGCAAAAAAAAAACCAAAGGTAAGCAGGAGAGGGGGCAATTTTCATATATGAAAACTATTTTTTAATAGTGTATTTTAAATATTTAAACAGTTTTATGGCTGTGGATTCTGTGATACACATATACTGCTGAGTTTTATGGCTGTGGATTCTGTGATAGCAGTATTTGTGTATCACAGAATCCACAGCCATAAAACTCAGCAGTATATGTGTATCACAGAATCCACAGCCATAAAACTCAGCAGTATATGTGTATCACAGAATCCACAGCCATAGAACTCAGCAGTATATGTGTATCACAGAATCCACAGCCATAAAACTCAGCAGTATATGTGTATCACAGAATCCACAGCCATAAAACTCAGCAGTATTTGTGTATCACAGAATCCACAGCCATAAAACTCAGCAGTATATGTGTATCACAGAATCCACAGCCATAGAACTCAGCAGTATATGTGTATCACAGAATCCACAGCCATAAAACTCAGCAGTATATGTGTATCACAGAATCCACAGCCATAAAACTCAGCAGTATATGTGTATCACAGAATCCATAGCCATAAAACTCAGCAGTATTTGTGTGAGTTTTATGGCTATGGATTCTGTGATACACATATACTGCTGAGTTTTATGGCTGTGGATTCTGTGATACACAAATACTGCTGAGTTTTATGGCTGTGGATTCTGTGATACACATACTGCTGAGTTTTATGCCTGTGGATTCTGTGATACACAAATACTGCTGAGTTTTATGGCTGTGGATTCTGTGATACACATATACTGCATACTGCTGAGTTTTATGGCTGTGGATTCTGTGATACACAAATACTGCTGAGTTTTATGGCTGTGGATTCTGTGATACACATATACTGCTGAGTTTTATGGCTGTGGATTCTGTGATACACTGATACACACTGCATACTGCTGAGTTTTATGCCTGTGGATTCTGTGATACACACTGCATACTGCTGAGTTTTATGCCTGTGGATTCTGTGATACACTGATACACACTGCATACTGCTGAGTTTTATGCCTGTGGATTCTGTGATACACATACACTGCATACTGCTGAGTTTTATTGCTGTGGATTCTCTGATACGCTCATTCACATTGCTTGGTTTTATTGCTGTGGATTCTGTGATACGCTCTTACACGCTGCACATTGCTGAGTTTTATTGCTGTGGAGCTCTGATACACTCATACACGCTGCACATTGCTGAGTTTTATTGCTGTGGAGCTCTGTTACACTCATACACGCTGTATATTACTGAAGGTGTTATTGCTGCGAATCTCTGATACGCTCATACACACTGTACATTACTGTGAGTTTTATTGTTGTGGTTTCTGGGATATGCTCATTCACACTGCACATTAATGTGGGCTTTATTGCTACATACCCCCAGGGTGTAGGGAGGAGGATATATAGTTATGTATGTGAACGTATGGCTGTGTGTATAAATGCATGTATCTGTCTTTAAACAGGCTGCTTTGCATAAAATTCTGCACCTGTTTCCTTGTCCGGTGTTGCCCCCTTGTCTTGTACCATAAAGGATTGTATTGTGCACAGAAATCACCACAATATCTGCTGCCTGCACTCCACAAAAAGAATTACAGCGAGCGTCTTGGCAGCATCGTGAGGTACAGGTAGGAGACTGTATTGGTACAAGTCAGCAAGAGGTTAAATGGGACACTCTACTCAAATTTCACTCCTTTTTAACATTTAACCACTTTGCTGCTGACGACGTGCTGAGCGCATCCTCTGGTTTCATGTTTGTGTGTAGAGGATGTACTCGGCACGTCGTTGAAGTCTTTGTGAGATCCGTCAGGTCGATATAGTGATTCCCAGAGTGAGACTGAGGGACTTTTTCTCCCAGTCTCCCTCTGCTCCTGGCGGCCAGAAGAGGTGAATGGAGCAGTCGTTCTTTTTGCGGGATGAGAGGTGAGTATCTGATTTTTGGGGGGGGGGGGGGTTCAGCTGTTGCTGACTGATTCTGCAGAAGTGGAATCCATTAGCACCAGGTCCTGGTTGTGAGTAAATGTTCAGTAACCGCAACCGGACGGTAATCAGCGCTAGTAGATTGTAATGCTAATGCTGATTAACACTTTCCACTCCCCATGTTAAGTATAGGGAGCTGAAAAGCGCAAGATTCCAAACGGTAACGGGTTTTCTAACAGATTAGCGTTTGGATTTTAATATGGTGCGCCCGCGCTAACTAACAATCTTTTGGATGAAAAAATGTGGTAAAATAAATTTACACGCTGCATGTGATCAAAATCCAAATTTAAATTTTTTGATCTAGCATTTTGAGGTGACATGATGTATACCGGGGTCATTGGTCCTCTAGCTCATTTGGAACTATATCTCCTATGTTGCTCGGCCAATAATTAAGATAGATGAGACTCATTGGAAATGTAGTTTCAAAACGTCTGGGTATCGAAGGTTGCTTAACCCCTGAAGCATACACATAGTAATGGTGTGTGTGTGTCGTTGTATGTATGTATGTATGTATGTATGTGATATATATATATATATATGTGTGTGTTTTGAGCTTTTGGGTGCACACCCTAATGCAATAGGCTGCGCACGCCTATGCCCAGCTCGCTCATGGATATGCCCCAGCTCGCTCATGGATATGCCCCAGCAGCTCATGGATATGCCTCAGCTCACCTGCCGCCGCCGCGTTAGGCTCCCTCTGAGCGTGCGTCCGGCGGCAGGAAGCTTGGGCACTCGCCTGAGGGAGCCACGTGACCGCGATCTCGCGAGATCGCGGTCACGTGGCTCCCCAAAGGCGAGTGCCCAAGCTCCTTGCCGCCGGACGCACGCTCAAAGGGAGCCTACCGCGGCGGCGGCAGGTGAGCTGGGGCATATCATGGGGCATTCGCTCCATAAGACGCACCCACTTTTCCCCCCACTTTTTGGGGGGAGAAAAGTGCGTCTTATGGAGCGAAAAATACGGTAATAGAATGTCAGTTATTACAGGATTCATTGGCCTTTGCAATACGATAGACAGAATGATCCTGGTCATTAAGATGACTTTAATCCTTTGTAATACATAACTTGTAAATTAGAGAGATGACAGCAATGGACTGAATGAAGTTGCTGACAATAGGACTCGATAAACTTTACTTATATGACATCATCATTAGGGATGAGCCGAACACCCCCGTGTTCGGTTCGCATTCGAACTCGAACAATTTCAAAAGTTCGAGTTCGAACACGAACCGAACTCAATACAAGTCAATGGGACTCAAAAGATCGATTTTTAGAGTGCCCTGCAAGAGGGCATATATGCAAGATATTTGCCATAAAAGGTGTATGGGGGTCTGGGTAGTGCCCTGGGGGACAGGAAACAAGGACAAAAAGTTTTAAAAAAAACGTTTTTAAAGGAACAGTGAGTTTTCCATGAAATAAGGGTTAAAAATCAAAAGGAAAAATTCCTTCAAATATCGTGCCTAGGAGGTCCCCATAACCTGCCCGTGAAGTGGCGGATTTGTACGATGTATAGAAACATTTAAAAACAAAAAAATGACATTTCAAATGACGGTAAATGCTTTTCCTTTAATCTATTCATCAACAACTGCTTGGGGCGGCAGCCTGTATGAAAAGACATTTTAGGACTCGCAGAACAAGTTTAGTGATTTTTTTTGGCTAAATTATGGGGAAACTTATGCAGGCTTTGGATGAAAGTAACAATAGGTGCTTTAAAATTGGGCCTTTAGTGTCGGCAACAGTGCCGTCACACCGTAACCCCTCTGTGGTATTGTGGAAGAGTGCAGGGTTGAACCCTGCAGTACAAAAAATTTAAATGATATAAATCTGGTAATATAGGCGTCCGTGTCAGTGCACCCAAATATTGTGCCTTTGGTGGCAGCAAGTGCCTTCACACCGTAACCCTTTTGTGGTATTGTGGAAGAGTTCAGTGCTGGAGGTTTTGTGAATGCAGAAGAGATCCCCGATCTATTCCATTACGTCAGCATTAGGGGAGTGATAGCTGCTGATGCAGGACTGATTAATTTTTATAAATGTCAGCTGGTCAGCTGGACAGACGCTCTCTTTTGTCTGTGACAAAACCTCCAGCGGCACTGAACGTCCTTTCAGAAAGCACGCTGGATGAAGGGCAACCTAGTAGCTGCATAGCATAATGGCTAAATTCTGGCCAGTGAGCCAATCTCAACACCCAGTAAGCCAGTGGATCATCTGCTGGAAAGGTATCCAGGTCTGCCCTTGCCCCTAGGTAGTCCTGCACCATATGGTGCCTACATTTGACGTCCCTGGGCGTCGTGGACTAAAAAATTTAAAAAGGCATTACAGATTACAACAATTCCCAGATATTTTGTAGAAATGAGACCCCCCCCCAATAGCTGCTGGCAGACTGGCAGTGGGAACACACATTAACAATCTCCTCTCAAAAAACACGTGCTGGGGCTGCAAGGGACGCCTTATATAGTGTGCTGCGGGACTTAGCTCTGTGAGCCCATGATTGGGCAAAATTTGCCCGATCAGGACTCTGAGCCGTGATTGGCATAGTCTTGCACCTGTCTTGCACCTAAACTGTGGTCAGGTGCAGGCTGTAGCCAATTACAAGCTTCAGGCCAGTGGAAAAGTGCAATGTGGTCCATTGTGGGCGAACATGCTGCGAACATACAAACTGGCGATGTTCGAATCGAACTCCGAACACATCGAACTGAACAGCTCATCCCTAATCATCATATTCCTCTATGTAGTGGGAACATGCATCGTATTGTCTGGACACCAACAAAAGAGTTGGGGTCACATTACAATCTTAATGTTAACGCTCATCTGCGTGAGCATTAACTTTAGCCACGGTGTCTACCGCATATTACAATCCAAACGGGTTAAGTAACCCGTTTACATTTGGTACCTTGTGCTTTTCAGCGCGAGGCTACTGTACTTTGCGCTCCCCATGTTAAGTATAGGGAGCGCAAAGTGTTAATCAGCGTTAGGATTACAAAGTCCTAATGCTGATTAAAGTCCGGCTCTGGTTAGTGGAAAGTTAACCAGAGCCAGTACTTGGTGTTAACAGATTCCGTTACTACCAGCCAAAAAAATAAGAATCACAAACTCACCTCCTGTCCCATGGCTCTGACCGCCTCCTCCGTCCAGCGGGAGCAGGGAAAGACTGGAGGAAAAAGTCCCCCCAGTTTCTCCCTGCGTATCACTACGCTGACCAGCCGGATCTCCGGCGTCTGGCTCAATGGAGTCCTAAGGACTCCATCGAGTGGATGCTCGCGGCTGCACTCAGCGCTGCCGCGAGCATTGCAGGGCCGTAGCGCGCGGAAACAATGCAGGCAGCTTTTTAAGCACCTGCATTGTAATTCCACACTATAACGGGGGCGGTAGGGGGAAAACTGCGGGCGCAGTTTTTTCTCCCTACTGCCTCCGTTTTAGCGTGGAGATCATAATGTGGCCCTTTGCAGTTTTAAAGAAATAAAATGGAAATTTCACAACTCAAAAAAAAGTTGTTTCATCAGAAAAATCATCTCAATCGTGTCAGCTTTTCATTACAAGTTACCACCATACTCACATAATTTTTTTTTCTGGTGCAGGTAAGGTGCAAAAACAATCCTAGTGTACGTTTTAGGTTTAGGGTTACTATATGTCAGGAATGGGGTGCGACGGTTGGTAAGGTGAGCCTATGATGCAGTGAATGGAGGAGTCACGTAGGTTATCAGGCATAAAGGGTTTATTTAGAGAATAAACACAGCAGGAAATAAATGGATCAGAGTCTATATGATGCAAGTAATAGACTGTATGCTGGTTCCAGGGTTTGCTGGAAAGCAGAGTTTAACCCTTTCGCTGCTGAGGCTTTTCCCGCCTCTGTGCCGAGGTCATTTTTACCGGTTTTGCTCATCATGTTTAAATGCGTTTTGAAGGCTTATTTTAGTATATGACCCAGACATATTATATATCGTTCTTTCCGTCAGACTCGGCAGATTCATAATATGTCATTATTATATGTATACGTCATGACCTGTCTGTATATTATAACAAAAAATGCAATAAAATATGAATTTTTCAATAATTTACAACATGTAAAGTGTTTTTTTTTCACATTTTAACATGCGAGCAATTGCGGTTATATTTTGTATGGGGTGCGCTTGTTAAAAAAATTAGAGATGGGGTCTCGTTAAATTTTTTTTGGGGAAAATTACACGATTTTTAACAAACGCACCGCATACAAAAATCGTTAGTGCAGCATTATTGTTCACATTATAATTGAAATGGGAACAATATTGCTGCATTAACAAACCAAAAAAAAATTTGATTTTTTTTTTTTTAAATATTCTTTTATTTTTATTTTTTATTTTTTAAAAAAAACTTTTTTCACAGTCGTGTTTGGTGTCGTTGGAACGGCCATGCTCTGGCCGATCCAACAGTACCAAACTTTAACCCCTAGTTGCCACGGATCGGGAGATAGGGGGTTCCAATGAACCCCCTATCTCCACCATTGGTGGCAGCTAGGGGTTAACTCCAGGACTGGCGTCATCGTGCTATGCACGATGACGCCAGTCCTCTGGGGGAGTTCCCGGAGGCTTGGCCGTCATCCAAGATGTCGGCCAGCTCCGGGAAAGGATCACGAACCGGCGCTTTTCAGCGCCAATTCGTGATCCGGCTCCCCAGGGGTTAATGACAGCCACCGTTTGGAAGGGCAGGCTGTGCCCTTCCAAGCGGTGCCTGTATTAACCCCCTGCTCCCCGGCGATCGGGAGGGAGAGAGGTCCGAAGGACCTCCCCCCCTCCCTTTCAGGCGCCTCCTCCGCACATGCGGGGGGGGGGGCGCCTGAATTAGATGTCATCGCGTCGCCGCAATGACATCTAATGTCCCTGCCGGGCTCCCGAGTGCTGGGCTGACATCCAAGATGTCAGTCCACAACGGGGGGGGCGCAGCAATCCGCCGAAATCCGCTGAGCGCGTCCGTAGCACAGGAGAACCACTTGGCTGGACGCGCTGAGCGCGTCCATAGCAGCCAAGTGGTTAGCTTGCCAGCGAGGAATCTTGAGAGTGGGGTGCACTTGCCAGCGGGGAGTCTTGCAAGCGAGGGTGCACTTGCCAGCGAAGATGGTTGGAAGCAGGGGTGCACTTGCCAGGTTCACAGGAGGAGTTCAGGTTCAGAATAGCATAGAGCTTCAGGGACTAGACTGGTTGCTTGCACTACCAGAAGGTTAATGTTGAAGCCCTGATGGAAGGGTGGATCCCTGTTTTAAACAGGCTTCATTAGGAGTCATGGCATACACCTGAAGGCACCACGATAGCAGATGAACGGCCAGAGAGGATCCTGAAACCTGTATACAATTATAAACAGGTTAATGACAAGCAAATGTAGGTAAATAGAGGTTTGCCAGGGATTAGGTGGGGGCACAGGCTTAGTCTGGGACAGATTCCTGACACTATAAGGGTTAGTATTTGTTTTAGGGTTAGAGACAGTATTAGGGTTAACCCTAACCATACAATTAACCCTAACCAAAGTCTCTGCTCAATTTTTTTATGCACGCTTCACTATACTTCTTTCAAGCTTGCTACATTTTTAGGCAAAAGATTCTGCCCCTGTCATGGTCCTACCCGCCGTCGTTGAAAAAAGGGCATATCTGGTGCTGCCTCACCGTGATATTCCAAGCATTGCAACAACCACAGGTGCTCCTAATCATGAACCTATGCATCCCTACTTAAGGGTGGACTACCCACAATGCAATGCTTTTGCATTGTTGCTCAGTATCAGTGTTTTACCTGTTTACTAAGGAAGCTAGAAGCCCGAGTACCTGCCAGATCTCCAGTGTACCGGACCTTCAGCTTTCCCTACAGACTCTGCCAGTTATCTGCCTACCCTTGACCTTCGGCCTACCCCTGGAATTTGCTATATGGATTACCTAATTTGATACCTTGTCTCAAGACTCTCACCTTCCAAACAACCCTGCTGTTCCAAAGCCCCTGCAACCCACTGTGTTCCTGCTCCACCTGTCTGATCCCTGACATATCTGGATTCCTACTCTCAACACCTATGGACATTTACCTACAGCCCTGTAACCCGTATACCTACCACTTGCCTTCTGTACTCTGCCAGCCCCACCTTCCTTGTCTATCCAGTAAGTCTTCTTGTAGCCTTTGTATTCTGTTTCCAACTGTGTCCTGCCCCATTCCTGTCTTGGTAGTATCTAGCCCCATTTCAGTCTCGTCCTGTTCTCCCCTGTGCCTCGGTCTTGTCCCGGGTTTCCCCTGCGCCTAAATCTCGCCCCGAGATTACATTCCGGGATACAGTTTAAGATACTGGCGTTCACGTTAAAATCGCTCAGTAACTCAACCCCTCCCTACATGTCTTTGTTACTACACAAACACATCTCAAGAAATCCCTCAAAACCCATCTCTTCAGATTAGTGTACCACATCACTGATGCAACTCATCCCTCTGCTCACCTACTTACACATGATTGAAGCCGCTTCTATGGCCCCACCATTCCCGAACCACTGGCACTAATGATCCTGACAACCAATAAAACTCCCCTTGTCTTCCTCAACCCCAATCCCTCTAGATTGTAAACTCCTATGAGCAGGGCCCTCTACACCTCTTGTTTCCATCCTGTGTCCGTTTATCTGTATCTCGTTACCTTTGGTTATTGTAAAGCGCTGCGGAAAATGTTGGCGCTATATGAATGATGACAATAATAATAATAATACCAACGTATGAAAAATAGGGTGTAAAACTAGAAACCGATAAAACATAAACACTTCAAAGTGCAGTAAATTGTACAGAATAAAATACAGTCAGGTCCAGAAATATTGGGACATCGACACAATTCTAACATCTTTGGCTCTATACACCACCACAATGGAGTTGGAATGAAACAAACACAACGTGCTTTAACTGCAGACTGTCCGCTTTAATTTGAGGGTATGTACATCCAACTCAGGTGAACGGTGTAGGACTTACAGCAGTTTGCAGATGTGCCTCCCACTTGTTAAGGGACCAAAGATAATGGGACAGAATAATAATCATAAAACAAACTTTCCCTTCTTAATACTTGTTTGCAAATCCTTTACAGTCAATCACAGCCTGAAGTCTGGAACGCATAGACATCACCAGACGCTGGGTTTCCTCCCTGGTGATGCTCTGCCAGGCCTCTACTGCAACGGTCTTCAGTTCCTGCTTGTTCTTGGGGCATTTTCCCTTCAGTTTTGTCTTCAGCAAGTGAAATGCATGCTCAATGGGATTCAGGTCAGGTGATTGACTTGGCCATTGCATAACATTCCACTTCTGTCCCTTCAAAAACTCTTTGGTTGCTTTTGCAGTATGCTTTGGGTCATTGTCCATCTGCACTGTGAAGCGCCGTCCAATGAGTTCTGCAGCATTTGGCTGAATGTGAGCAGATAATATTGCCCGAAACACATACACCTACCTCCTGGAGAGTGTTCTTGATGTGGCCAACTGTTGTGAAGGGTGTTTTCTTCACCAGAGAAAGAATTCTTTGGTCATCCACCACAGCTGTTTTCCATGGTCTCCCGGGTCTTTTGGTGTTGCTGAGCTCCCCGGTGCGTTCCTCCTTTTTGAGAATGTTCCAAACAGTTGTTTTGGCCACTCCTAATGTTCTTGCTATCCCTCTGATGGGTTTGTTTTGTTTCTTCAGCCTAATGATGGCTTGCTTCACTGACATTGACAGTTCTTTGGATCTCATCTTCAGAGTTGACAACAACAGATTCCAAATGCAAATAGCACACTTGAAATGAACTCTGGGCCTTTTATCTGCACATTGTAATTGGAGTAATGAGGGAATATCACACACCTGGCCATGGAACAGCTTAGAAGCCAATTGTCCCATTACTTTTGGTCCCTTAACAAGTGGGAGGCACGTCTGCAAACTGCTGTAAATCCTACACCGTTCACCTGAGTTGGATGTACATACCCTCAAATTAAAGCTGACAGTCTGCAGTTGAAGCACATTGTGTTTGTTTCATTCCAACTCCATTGTGGTGGTGTATAGAGCCCAAGATGTTAGAATTGTGTCGATGTCCCAATATTTCTGGACCTGACTGTATATGACCACAATCACAGGATAGAAATGAGTTTCAGTCACATCAGTTGTTACCATACATCTGCATACTCCTGGAGCCTCAGACCTGGTATCGCTCGCTGCCACAGGAATCACAAACAGAGAGCTCCACCGGATGACTACATTTATTCACAATATAAAAAGGATAAGATGCAATATAGTGTATAAAAGGCATAAAATCCAATGCTTTTCATCTAAACCAACATTGGACTTCATCAGCGACCAATTTCTTTTCCTCTGCTGATATCCAGTGGCGTCGTAACGTGGGGGCGGGGGGTGCGGCCCGCACCAGGTGACACCCGCCTTTAGGGTGACACCGTCACCCTAAGGGCGGGTGTCTCATCCTCCGCCGCATATTCGCTCCCTGCGAGCGTCCGAAGCATGCAGCTTCGGCGCTCGCCTGGAGGAAACACGTCACCAGCCAATCGCGGCTGGTCACGTGGCTCCCCCAGGCGAGCGCCCAAGCTGCGCGCCGCCGAACGCTCAGAGGGAGCGAACACGTGGCGAAGGTGAGCTGGGGCAGTATCCATGAGGAGCTGGGGCATATCCATGAGGTGCTGGGGCATATCCATGAGGAGCTGGGGCATATCCATGAGGTGCTGGGGCATGTCCATGAGGTGCTGGGGCAAATCCATGAGGTGCTGGGGCATATCCATGAGGAGCTGGGGCATATCCATGAGGAGCTGGGGCATATCCATGAGGTGCTGGGGCATATCCATGAGCTGCTAGGGCATATCCATTTGCTGGGGTAGTATCCATCTACTGGGGCATTCCATGTGCTGGGGCATATCCATGAGCTGCTGGGGCAAATCCATGAGGTGCTGGGGCATATCCATGAGGTGCTGGGGCATTATCCATGAGGTGCTGGGGCATGTCCATGAGGTGCTGGGGCATGTCCATGAGGTGCTGGGGCATGTCCATGAGGTGCTGGGGCAAATCCATGAGGTGCTGGGGCATATCCATGAACTGCTGGGGCATATCCATGAGGTGCTGGGGCATATCCATGAGGAGCTGGGGCATATCCATGAGGAGCTGGGGCATATCCATGAGGTGCTGGGGCATGTCCATGAGGTGCTGGGGCAAATCCATGAGGTGCTGGGGCATATCCATGAGGAACTGGGGCATATCCATGAGGAGCTGGGGCATATCCATGAGGTGCTGGGGCATATCCATGAGCTGCTAGGGCATATCCATTTGCTGGGGTAGTATCCATCTACTGGGGCATTCCATGTGCTGGGGCATATCCATGAGCTGCTGGGGCAAATCCATGAGGTGCTGGGGCATATCCATGAGGTGCTGGGGCATTATCCATGAGGTGCTGGGGCATGTCCATGAGGTGCTGGGGCATGTCCATGAGGTGCTGGGGCAAATCCATGAGGCGCTGGGGCATATCCATGAGAAGCTGGGCCATATCCATGAGGAGATGGGGCATATCCATGAGCTGCTGGGGCAAATCCATGAGGTGCTGGGGCAAATCCATGAGGTGCTGGGGCATATCCATTTGCTGGGGCATATCCATTTGCTGGGGCAGTATCCATCTGCTGGGGCATTCCATGTGCTGGGGCATATCCATGAGGAGCTGAGGCATATCCATGAGCTGCTGGGGCATATCCATGAGGTGCTGGGGCATATCCATGAGCTGCTGGGGCATATCCATGAGCTCCTGGGGCATATCCATGAGGAGCTGGGGCATATCCATGAGGGGCTGGGGCATTTCCATGAGCTGCTGGGGCATATCCATGAGGTGCTGGGGCATATCCATGAGGTGCTGGGGCAAATCCATGAGGTGCTGGGGCATATCCATGAGGGGCTGGGGCAAATCCATGAGCTGCTGGGGCAAATCCATGAGCTGCTGGGGAAAATCCATGGAGGTGCTGGGGCATATCCATTTGCTGGGGCAGTATCCATGTGCTGGGGCATTCCATGTGCTGGGGCATATCCATGAGGAGCTGGGGCATATCCATGAGCTGCTGGGGCATATCCATGAGGAGCTGGGGCATATCCATGAGCTGGTGGGGCAAATCCATGAGCTGGTGGGGCAAATCCATGGAGGTGCTGGGGCATATCCATTTGCTGGGGCAGTATCCATGTGCTGGGGCAGTATCCATGTGCTGGGGCATATCCATGAGGTGCTGGGGCAAATTCATGGAGGTGCTGGGGCATATCCATTTGCTGGGGCAGTATCCATGTGCTGGGGCAAATCCATGAGGTGCTGGGGCATATCCATTTGCTGGGGCATATCCATTTGCTGGGGCAGTATCCATCTGCTGGGGCATTCCATGTGCTGGGGCATATCCATGAGGAGCTGGGGCATATCCATGAGCTGCTGGGGCATATCCATGAGGTGCTGGGGCATGTCCATGAGGTGCTGGGGCAAATCCATGAGCTGCTGGGGCATATCCATGAGGTGCTGGGGCATATCCATGAGGAGCTGGGGCATATCCATGAGCTGCTTGGGCATATCCATGAGCTCCTGGGGCATATCCATGAGGAGCTGGGGCATATCCATGAGGGGCTGGGGCATATCCATGAGCTGCTGGGGCATATCCATGAAGTGCTGGGGCATATCCATGAGGTGCTGGGGCATATCCATGAGGTGCTGAGGCAAATCCATGAGCTGCTGGGGCAAATCCATGAGCTGCTGGGGCAAATCCATGGAGGTGCTGGGGCATATCCATTTGCTGGGGCAGTATCCATGTGCTGGGGCATATCCATGAGCTGCTGGGGCATATCCATGAGCTGCTGGGGCATTCCATGTGCTGGGCAGTATCCATGTGCTGGGGCAGTATCCATGAGCTGGGGCAATATCCATGAGCTGCTGGGGCAGTATATCCATGAGCTGCTGGGGCAGTATATCCATGAGCTGGGGCAGTATCCATGAGCTGGGGCATATCCATGTGCTGGGGCAATATCCATGAGCTGGGGCATATCCATGAGCTGGGGCATTATCAATGAGAGCAGCTGGGGCAATATATGCATGAGAGCAGCTGGGGCAGTATATCCATGAGAGGAGCTGGGGCAGTATATCCATGAGAGGAGCTGGGGCAATATCCATGAGAGGAGCTGGGGCAATATCCATGAGAGGAGCTGGGGCATATCCATGTGTGCTGGGGCAGTATCCATGAGAGCTGGGGCAATATCCATGTGTGAGCTGGTCTGGGGCAATATATCCATGTGTGAGCTGGTCTGGGGCAATATATCCATATGTGAGCTGAGGCGCAATATATCCATATGTGAGCTGGGGCAATATATATCCATGGGTGAGCTGCTGGGGGCAATATATAACTGAACTGGGGAAATATATCCATATGTGAGCTGGGGGCAATATATATCCATATGTGAGCTGGGGGCAATATATATCCATGGGTGAGCTGCTGGGGGCAATATATCCAGAGATGCTGGGGGCAATATATCCAGAGCTGCTGGGGGCAATATATATCCGTGTGTGCTTTCACTGCCTTCGAACAGGCAACGTACTTGCTGGCAGTTGGCAAAAATTTGTGTGAGCATATGAGAGAGCTCCACAGCAATAAACCTCACAGTAATGTGCGCTGTGTGTATGAGCATTCAGTGTTATATGGGAGTACTGATTTAGGAGTAAGAGTAGTTAAAAAAAATCTGTAAAACTCGGGGGGGGGATAAGTTACCGCACCGGGTGACACCAACCCTAGTGACGCCACTGCTGATATCCATCAGAACTTAAAAGGTAACTCAGTGCTTTATGTGTCCATAGTGTCGTCTACAACACCCTTTTTAATCTTCCTTGAGCACGTTTCAGTCTACTTCTCTCTGATTTCACTCTCTAATCCTTGGCTTCCATTCTCATACAATTACTAGATCAGAAACCTCCACATCCAAAATTACTTCCTTCTTTGGGCTCAACTAGAGGACTAATTCCCATACTGGTAATGTAGGTAACCCTATTGATCTAATCTGCAATTATCTGTGCTTATTATCTAACATCTCTAACCCAGCATTTCTGCTCTGCACTCGCCATCTGCCATCTTAATGCGCCCACCACCCATCTACATACAATGATTGTACAAATATACACCACACACTAGTTATTTCTACTATTGATTTTCACCTCAATTGAGTGAAAATGGCTGTGATGGGGTAACAATATTTAGGCTGGGGGTTGCCCTAGTCCCTAGCAATTCTGCTACCCCCGACAACATCAACTAAACATCAACACAAGCACAAACATGAAATCAAGATAAATATTCTCAACCTGTAGAGGGGTACTATGTAAAATAATCTCATTTAGGTCAAAAGCAAAGTATCTTGTTTACACCAAATGATATCTAACATTTATTATGATTTACAGACTGTAGATAGTTTTACTGCTTTGCAGCTCTGTTATACACCCACACACCTCAAATACACTGTACCTCTAAGGCTAGGGTCAGACGAACGCATTTTTCGCATTGTCCGTGAAAAAGTGCGTTCGAACGAATGGATGTATTTTTTCACGGAATACACGATAGCGGTCATATGATGCGCATTTTCGTCCGTGATTTTGTACGGATCATCAATAAAACACTTTCTGCGTCTGGACGTTATGTTGGCCGGACATTAGCAGCGTCTGACGTCTCCTAATCATGCACACACGCCGCTAGCAGACACAGCGCACTCTGTACGTCAGTACTAGCGGTTTCACGTTCTCGAAAAAAATGTGTTTGTTTGCTGCTTGCGTTGCCCGGCCGAACTTTCGTGCGGCCGTACTTCGTATATTGCCTGTCATTGGCCGTCATTTGCTGCTACTACGGCCGTGATAAAGTGCGGCTGCACGTGCGCTCGCACTGCGTTCGTCTGACCCCAGCCTTAAAGAAGGTCATTAGGAAAAAACTGCCGACCCCTACAATTTTCTGCCCTGGGCCTGGTTGGCCTATGTAAGAATACAGCCCTGTGTAACATAGAATGTTGAGTACCAATACCATGAGGCCTTTCTGTAACTACTAACAGGGTTATTTAAGGTGATCTTTCGTTCCCTGCACTTTTGGGAATCAAATTCCCCAATCCTGCAGTAAATTCAGCATTCACCGCAAAGTCCCCAAAGCACAGGTAAAAGCCGCTGAATGCATCTCAAAAACCACAGCAAAAAAATCAATAGAAAAAAAACGCTACACAACAGGCTAATGCATGTGAAAAAACACTGAATCGATCCGAAAAAACACAAAAACCTGCCAAATCGATTCGAAAACCCGACGAAAAAATACTGAATCGATCTGAAAAAAGCCAGAGTGCCGACAAGATTCCGGAAAAATGTCAACAAGCCGGCGAATGGGTAAAAAAACAAACAAGAAAAAAAAAAAACACACGTACTGCAACTTTTAAAAACTGTTTGAAAAAAAACTACTGCACGAAAATGCCCGGAATTAATATATAAGGTCCTATGAATAATAATAAAAAGGTCTGTTACAGAAAATAAAAAACTATTTAAAAATTTGAGAAAACATTGCCAAAAAATGCTTTAAAAAAAATAAATAAAGAGACTTTTTGCTGCAAATTAAAAGAATAAACGGTCTAGTAAATATTTCATAAAAACAGGAATATTTTTTACTGTTAAACCTATGGGATACGGATTAAACCTGCCGAATGAAACCAGCGAAAATCAGGGCATTTCACTCACATTTTGGTGCTGTACGGTGTTCTCTGAATAGATTAACCATTACTTCTCTATTACTTCTCACTGCCGCCAAAGATCACTGTATTTCGCTGGCAGTTCGTAAATATTTGGCGAACTGCAAGCTTTTTAATAGTCGAATGGCTCCGAAATTGCACCTTACAGAGAAATTCACCATTCGGAGTAATTTCGGAGCCAATTCGGCTCTCTTTGAATAACCCTGTAAGCCTTATGTAATAATTAGTAGAAATCATCTTGGCCAACATTAGTAATTTATATGCAAATTGTAGCTACCAGGTTTACTCCTTGTCTTTATATTTACCAGCTGTATTCCATGACGTGGACCATTTATGTTTGCACCTCATCGTGACGCTTTGGACATATGCCACCAAATTTGTTGTTGTAATTAGCATGCACCACTCAAACATTTTTTTTATTTTTTAGGAATACACTTTTGGCTGGGTGATTGCTACTGCTTGCACTTTATTGTGATTTCTCGATCAGTGCATTGCAAATTGTAGCTACCAGGCTCACTCCTAGTCTTTATATTAATCAGTTGTATTCCGTGACGTGGACCACTTATGTTTGCACCTCATCGTGATGCTTTTGAGTGGTGCATGCTAACTACAATAACCAATTTGCTGGCACATGTCTTTAAGCATTTACGTATACTCTAACGTGTGCATACTTTTCTGAGGGGATCCTTAGGCATCTCTTGCTGATTATTTTTTTCAGGTGGTGGTTCTCAGTTTTTGACATACAATTGTTGTCACAGAGACCTCACCCTGCATTAGATGCTTTTTGTGGTTGGTCATTGACCTTGAGTTATGGTCTCTAATCTATGACCTTTTTTGTGTTTTTTATACATTTTGTGGGTTTGTACGTTTTTTCTCAGAAGTCCAATAAAGGTTTAGAATTTTAATCATTTGTTCCCACCTTCCTTCTGGGTTCTTTGGAATCCAATTCTTCCTAATAATTAGTAGAAGTCATCTTGGCCAACATTAGTAATTCAATTTTACACATTCCACTTGGGTGAAGTAGATGAATCAATATACTGAGTACTTTGGTAGGTACTGGGTCCTTCAGAGTCCCAGGTATTTACTTGTCAGTCATTAAGTGGGGTTACAGGGTAACATGATTATTGGTGTAGGAGACCGTGAGATTATTTTTTCCCATTTTACAGTCCTTGGCATTGATGGAGGAGCAAATGAAAGTTGTGTGCGTGTTTTCTCTTGGTCTTATAATACCTAGAAGCCAATTGGGAAGTTTGAATTAATTCCCTATTTAAATCAGTTTTATGTCACTGAAATGTTTTAGGTTGTGGCAAATTATAAAGGAAAAAATATTGAATTGTAGAGGGTAAGTATTGGAATTTGTCTCTTCGTCAAGATGGGTGCAGTTGACGCTGATACAATAGGAATCCAAGACTTGATTTTTATTCTCCCACCTCTTTTTTCTTTCTGTAACCTTGATATAATTTTGATTTACTTATGAAAGTTGAAATAAAAACTCTAAATAATAAAAAAAAAAATCCAAGACTTGACGTCTGGAGGATACAAAGATAGAAGTAACACATGCACAAATCTTGGGAAATATCCTGCATGATTGGTTACTGAACAGAATTTCTGCATGACCCTCAAGCCGCCATCTTTATTGTATATCGCCTTTCAAATACACATCAATAAAGTTTATTGTGGTTTCAACAATGCTGTACAACGATGTTCCGTGAATAAAGCTGTAAGATATTTTTATTATTATGATCATTTTTTTAGTGCCTCAGTTTTCTCAAGGTTTTACAGTAAAGAATGCGGACAAAATCACAAAAAGCTTTGATAACAGAGAAGAAGATGGAGAGGTCCTTGCACGGATGAGCTTTGTGACAAGGACTTCTGTGGATTGTATGCTTTCTGCACAATTAGCTTCCATTGTTCATGAGATATAAATTTTTATTTGGCCAGAATTTGATTCTCCCAAATAATTCAGCATTTTTATTGTGGGTATAGAAACTAAAATTATTTGAAACTAAATTATGCTTTACAGTTACAAGTACTTATACAGCGCCCACAGATTCCGTAGCGCTTTACAAAGGTGTAGCACGAACGGGTGACATAATAAATAATAAAACATAAGGAACAGACGGCCCTGCCCGTAGGATAATTGTCTTTAATTATTTCCAGCAGAAATGGTTAGATGTTGCAACCTCATATAGCGACTAGATAAAAAAATAACAAGATCAAAATAAACGTTAAGGCTAAGGTCAGACGAACGCATTTTTCACGTGCGTTTAGCTGCACGAAATCACGGTCGTGCTAGCAGCAAATGACGTCCAATGCCGGGGAACATACGACGAACGGCCGCACGAAAGTTCGTCCGTGCAACGCAAGTGGCCAACGAACGCATTTTTTCGAGAACGTCAAACCGCTACTACTGACGTACAGAGTGCGCTGCGTCCGCATAGCGGCGTGTGTGCGTGATTGGGAGACGTCAGACGCTGCACACGTCCGGCCAACATAACGTCCAGACGCAAAAAGGGTTTTATTGATGATCCGTACAAAATCACGGACGAAAATGCGCATCGTATGACCGCTATCGCGTATTCCGTGAAAAAATGCGTCCATTTGTTCGAACGCACTTTTTCACGGACAACGTGAAAAATGCGTTCGTCTGACCCTAGCCTTAGATGTACGACCACCGACACATTGTATAATGTACTGAATCTAATGATGCTATCCTGTGCTCCCCAGGTGTGTGCCATTCAGGTGAAAAACACCGGCCAGATGTACGCTTGTAAAAAGCTGGACAAGAAACGCCTGAAGAAGAAAACTGGTGAGAAAATGGCCCTGCTGGAAAAGGAGATTCTGGAGAAGGTTCACAGCCCATTTGTGGTGACTTTGGCCTACGCCTACGAGACCAAGAGTCATCTGTGCCTAGTGATGAGCCTCATGAACGGAGGGGACCTCAAGTTTCACATCTACAACATAGGAGAGCTTGGACTGGAGATGAAGCGAGTCATTTTCTACTGTGCCCAGATCTGCTGTGGAATTCTGCACCTTCACTCACTCAACATTCTGTACAGGGACATGAAGCCAGAAAACGTCCTCCTGGATGACGATGGCAACTGCCGATTATCAGACCTGGGACTCGCAGTTAAGATCAAGGAAGGAAAACCTGTCACTCACAGGGTAAGTACTGTGCCAGCACACAGCGGCAAGGTCCCTGAAAGCAGGGGAGAAGAAGGGCCTGAACTATTTCTCCTTGTATAATGAGAACAAGTCTTAATTCCTTAGGATTTGTCCTTCGCTAAGGACCTTATGTGGCTATTTAATTTTAAAGGCAGATGGTGAGGAGATTTCCCAATTAACCATTTGGGAGCTACTTAACTTTGAGTTTACATAATGCGTGTGATTGGGAGGTTTGCGAATCTCTACATAATGTGTATGAATTAGTGTTTTGTGCGCTATTGTTTTTTACACAATACTACCAAAACAGGCGGTGGCATTATTTGTATAGTTTAATTTAGTATTTGTAGCAAGGCAAGGGTTTCCTGTCTGTGAAACCAAAATGATGCGTGATAAAGGGGGTGCGCGGGTTTATTTATTTTTCCATATATTCTAGAATCTGGAAATTTTGAGTTTGAAGGGGAAATTGTGATAAATATATTTTTAAAAAATAAAAAAATAACCACTGAGGGTTGACTTTTCAAAAGATTGTATCTAGTGTTTGGATTATTCTGCTTTTTAATTTTGTCCTCAAACAGACCTTTGGCTAATTAATCTGTGCAGACAGATAGAGGACGGTCAAGGTCCTTTAAAGTCAGGAATGTACATTAACAGGCAGCTTTTGAGCTTGTGAGACGTTAGGCAAAGCACTAAGTGAGATCTGTCTTATTATTAGGGCTGAAACAACTAATCGATGATTAAAATAGTTGTCAACTATTTCCATTATCAATTAATCGGTGTCGACTAATCGTCCTGTGTACAGCACATGTTTAGAGTCAGACTGAGTTAAATGTAAATGACGTCAGCTCCGGAGCTAATTGGAGAAGACACGCCGCTGCTTTACTAGGTATGATTTAGTTCTAGGGTTATGTCAGACACAACCAGTTTGTTTTTATTCCGTTTACAACAGTAGAACTATAACACAAACAATAGGATACTGCCACTGGGTGAAGGAGTTGTATGCCTGTGTTTTATCCTTACTTGAAGCTTGAGTCCTGTGCCTCCACCCCACCCTCCCTGCCACACACTCTTTGGTCAGGAACTGCCATTCCCTCCCTTTGGTCTGGTCCCTTTCCCCAAACTCACTCCCACACTCAGATCCGGTCTTTTGTCCATACCCACTGCTTCTCACATTCAGGTAAAGTCACTTGAGCAAAGTCACTCCCTTCCACCTCCAATCCCTCATCCCACTCAGTTTGTTCACAAAATGATTTAAAAGGGACACTCTGCGCATCCTGACCACTTTAGCTTATTAACCCAGATTTCATGCTGACATCATCATCTATGACCAAGTGCTCGTAGCCTTGTTCATTTGAGAAAGCAAACATGGGCTTAAGCTGTGCATACAGCATCAACCCATCCCTCTGACCCATCCCTCTGACCTTGTGTGGAAAGTACACAAGATACGCAATTTGCGTATGTACGTTCGAAAGTTACGTACACTACGCAAATTGCTTATGAAAAAAGGGGGAGGGGTTGTGGTTATTTTTTTACATAAAATTCCTTTTAAGTAAACAAATTTTTTCCTTTTTTTTATCCGATGAATCGATTAATCAAAATAATAATCGGCCAACTAATCGATTGAGAATAATCGTTAGTTGCAGCCCTACTTATTATGCCAAAGAACTGTAGACTTTTACCAGTACTGTATGTTTTAAGTAAGGAATGCTCACACAGGTCTCTTGATAGATAGGAGTATGTGAATGCACAAGTGTATCTGTGTGTGGAATGTCTCTATGCACATGATTTGTTTTATGTATATGGACATTACATACAAATTCCTTCATGCAAGGCCCTGTTGGAGAAAGGCCTTAGAAAGCTGCCTATTTTGCCTAAAAGCAGAGTTGTCTCTGAACTAGATGCCACAACGGATAACACATCACATTTACTTTCCCCTGACGGTTCAAGAGCATTTCCTGAACATGGCAGTTGCCTCCGTTTCAATGAGCTAAACATATTAGTTAAAGACTGGAGCACACAGCTTATGTCTGTGTTCAATTACCCTGCATTCACAGATAAGGTGAATAGAGCTAAATACGTGCTCTCCTCTTAGATTGTAAACTCTCAAACAGGCTCCTCTCTCCTACAGTTCTGTGTGTGTTGTTTAACTTGTATGTATATTTGTTGTTATGCCGCACCTATTGTACAGCACTCCGGAACTTGTTGGCACTTTATGAATCCTTGTAGCTGAAATTGAAATTTGTACACCTTTTGACAGGTTTCCGGAGGACATGCATAACATTTACAATATCACCATCACAACCATAGGTATATCTCACCAAAATTAAAAGGGATTGAGAGAGGAGTTCTAATTTCATCCTTAAAATAGTCTGATGACAAAAAGAAATATCCTGTATTTACTCAAACATCACATTTGAACAGGGCCGGGCTACAGGTTAGGCATTTTGCCGCCATGTCAAAGGGCACCTCATGGAGCGGCCACCGGGGCCTCGACCAGGCCAGGTGGCCACCTGGGCCTCAATGTATGTGGATGTGTGATTGTGTGTGTGTGCATGTGTGTGTCACTGAGTGTTTTTTGGTGTGTGAGTGTGTGTGGATGTGTGACCGCATGTGTCTGTGTGAGTATATGGATATGTGACTGTCTGGCAGGATATGTTTTGCTCTGTGATACTCATACGAGTCTGCACTCATTACTGTGAGTTTTATATCTGTGGAGCTCTGATACGCTCAAACACACTGCGCCTTACTGTGAGTTTTATTGCTGCGGAGCTCTGTAATACACTCATACACACCACACATTACTGTGAGCTTTACTGCTGTGGCACTTTGTTATATGCTCATACAACGCACATTACTGTGTCACAGAGCTCTACAGCAATAAAACTCAAAGTAATGTGCAGT
Organism: Leptobrachium leishanense; assembly: GCA_009667805.1. NCBI lineage: Eukaryota > Metazoa > Chordata > Amphibia > Anura > Megophryidae > Leptobrachium > Leptobrachium leishanense. The sequence continues at coordinate 89,255,067 of CM019066.1, read as the reverse complement.
GTGTATGATTGTGAGTTTTATTTCTGTGGAGCTCTGGTACACACTGCACATTACTGTGGGTTTTATTGCTGTGGAGCTCTGTGATATGCTCATGCACACTGTGTGCTTTTGTTTGGGGTGTAGCATTTCATCCTTGGACCCAGGCAGCGCAGTGTCTTCGGCTGGTTGTGCTCTTTTTTTGAGAGAAAGTATTTTACCAGGATGGATACATTGAGATTTCTCTCGTTTTCAAGTATGTCCTGGGTGGCGAGCAGTGGTGTATTTTGGCCTAGGCCGACTAGGCCCAGGCCTAGGGCGGCACTTTCCAGGGGCACCGAAATAGACGCCAACATTTTGGTGTTCTGTAGTTCCCTGCACTTAGGAGAATAAAATTTCCCCACCCTGCAGTGAATTCACCATTCACCGCAGGGTCCCCAAAGTGCATGGAGTCGGCCGCTGAATGCTGCCACCGCAAACCCGTGGCCTGCTGTTTTCAAAAGAACTACTGAACGAAAATGTCTGGAATTTACATATAAGATCCTATGATTGATAATGAAAAGTTCTGTTACAGAAAAAAGAAAAACTGCTATTAAAAAAAAGGGGGGGAATTTTGCCCAAAAAAATCTGAAAAATGACTAAAAGGTACTAAAAAAAATTAATAAATAAAGACTTTTTACTGCAGATTAAAATAATAAATGATTTATTAGATATTGCATAAAAACGGGAATATTTTTAACATTGACACCTATGGGGTTCGCCTGAATAAACCTGCTGATTGAAACCACCGAACATCAGGGCATTTCACTGCCATTTCTCTGAGTCTCAGTACCACATGACTGGCTGAACCACGTGAAACGCACGCGCGCAGCTGCCCGCCCTTTCGTTAACACAGACTCTATTCTGGACTGAACACCCACCGGGAAGGGAATCAAAGCTACAGTGCACCCTCTGGCAGTGGCACCCCACTGCTGACAAGATGGCTCCACAGCATAATTGCTGTGTGCTCATATACACTCGGTTTGCTGGGAGTTTTATTGCAGTGGATTCTGATGCACTCATACACACCGCACATTGCATTGGTGGGAGTTTTATTGCTGTGGATTCTGATACGCTGACACACACCAAACATTGCATTGCTGGGAGTTTTATTGCTGTGGATTCTGTTATACACACTGCATATTACTGTGAGTTTTATTGCCCTGGAGCTCTGGGATACGCTCATACACACTGCACATTACTGTGAGTTTTATTGCTGTGCAGTTCTGTGATATGCTCATACACACTGCACATTTCTGTGGGTTTTATTGCTGTGCAGCTCTGATATGCTCATACACAGTGCCCATTTCTGGGGGTTTTATTGCTGTGCAGCTCTGTGATACGCTCATATGCAGTGCAAGTTTCTGTGGATTTTATTGTTCAACCAATTAGAGCGGCTGTGATCCAGTTTACTTGACATGCGTGGTTGTTCTTTGTAAAAATGCTTGAATTTAAACATTTCATAATTTTCTTTATCTCAATAGATACATTTGAAATGGTATACAAAATATACAAGTAGACACTTGGTATCCACTTTTAATATAAAGAGAGGAAAAGGCGGAGCTCTAAGAGGAAAAGGTGGAGCTTTAAGATGAAGGGTGGGGATTAACCAGGAAGAGGTGTGCCCTTGACAGGAAGGGGTGCCTCAAATTTAAATTGGGGGGTGCATGAGTTTAGTCAGGCCTAGGGCAGCACAAAACCTAAATACACCACTGGTGGCGAGTATGTACCGTTAGGTGTCTTGCCCAAGGACACTTACTGGAGAGGTGCTCTTGCTGGGATCGAACCCATGTCTCCACAGGCTCTCCCCACACAGAGCAGTGATGTTACCTCTACTCCGCCCACACAGACCATTTGATCACATATGAACCATTCTTTCTAGTCTCTTCAATCATCAAAGTGACAAAGAGCTGCCAGGCTTGCCCCAAGCAACCCTGACGGTAAATCGTGTTCACTGAGAGATAGCTAAGTCTGTAACCAATGCTCAAAGTTTTGTAGACCTTTCTCTGTATCTCTTCTGTCCACAGTCTAGTCCCCTCTCATACACTACTGACATACATCCGGCCAAATTCACCCTGCATGCAGAGGTGATAGGCCGTTATACCAATGACTAGGCCATTGTGTGCCCAATCAAATTGTGCCATTCACCACCCTTGTAGTTCTTCCCCTATAGACCTTCTGCCTCACCGCCTCAATCTTCTCCCTCATTTCTGTCTCTATCTACTCCAGTACTTCCTAACATGCAAAATTGGTGGCATTGAATTTCATCCTCATTAAGTAAGATCTTTAAAATATATAGACATTCTGAATTAATGAGGTTGCTGATCTGTGTTTGATGCTGCAGACTCAGATTTGGAGAGTCTGACACTGGAGCAAAGTGATATGAATAGTTATAACAGTTCGTCCGTATACGCATCACTTCCCTAAATTCCTTCTCTTCTATTGCCCCTCCCAGTTAGCCTGCTGTCATACATGCAATCGGAATGTGCAGCTTCATATGTGTCACTTACATCAATGTATTTATCGTGGTACAATTCACAACATAGGAATAAAACATTATATACATTTATAGCAGTTCCAGTCGCTCACTTTTAGAACTTGGGGAAGGACTTTTAACCTCAAGCAGAAAATGCAACACTGAAAAAAGTGGTCAATGAGATATAATTTAAGGAATTCTTCCATACCGCAGCTTGCCTTGGATCTTGATGACGCCATCAGGCTTCTCCATTGCATTGGCATTACAGATGGCAGTCACATAAGAGGTGTGTGTGTGGTTTGCCCCATTTGCAGGGGTGAATTGGTGCTCGCATTGCCACAGTTACAATGGTATAAGATACTCTATATTGCCAAAAGTATTCACTCACCTGCCTTGACTCGAATGTGAACTTAAGTGACATCCCATTCCTAATGCATAGGGTTCAATATGACGTCAGTCCACCCTTTGCAGCTATAACATCTTCAACTCTTCTGGGAAGGCTGTCCACAAGGTTTAGGAGTGTGTTTTTTTAGGAATTTTTGACCGTTCTTCCAGAAACGCATTTGTGAAGTCACAAACTGATGTTGGACGAGAAGGCCTGGCTCTCAGTCTCTGCTCTATTTCATCCCAAAGGTGTTCTATCGGGTTGAGGTCAGGACTCTGTGCAGGCCAGTCAAGTTCATCCACACCAGACTCAGTCATCCATGTCTTTATGGAACTTGCTTTGTGCACTGGTGCACAGTCATGTTGGAAGAGGAAGGGGCCTGCTCCAAACTGTTCCCACAAAGTTGGGAACTTGGAATTGTCCAAAATGTCTTGGTATGCTGAAGCATTCAGAGTTCCTTTCACTGGAACTAAGGGGCCAAGCCCAGCTCCTGAAAAACAACCCCACACCATAATCCCCCCTCCACCAAATTTTACACTTAGCACAATGCAGTCAGACAGTACCGTTCTCTTGGCAACCACCAAACCAAGACTCGTCCATCAGATTGCCAGATGGAGAAGCACGATTCGTCACTCCAGAGAACGCATCTCCACTGCTCTAGAGTCCAGTGGCGGCGTGCTTTACACCACTGCATCCGACGCTTTGCATTGCACTTGGTGATGTATGGCTTGGATGCAGCTGCTCGGCCATGGAAACCCATTCCATGAAGCTGTCTGCGCACTGTTCTTGAGCTAATCTGAAGGCCACATGACGTTTGGAGGTCTGTAGCGATTGACTCTGTAGAAAGTTGGCGACCTCTTCGCACTATGCGCCTCAGCATCCGCTGACCCCGCTCCGTCAGTTTACGTGGCCTACCACTTCATGGCTGAGTTGCTGTCGTTCCCAAACACTTCCACGTTCTTATAATACAGTTGAATGTGGAATATTTAGGAGCGAGGAAATTTCTCGACTGGATTTGTTGCACAGGTGGCATCCCATCACCGTTCCACGCTGGAATTCACTGAGCTCCTGACATTTTACAAATGTTTGTAAAAACAGTCTGCATGCCTAGGTGCTTGATTTTATACACCTGTGGCCATGGAAGTGATTGGAACACCTGATTCTGATTATTTGGATGGGTGAGCGAATACCTTTGGCAATATAGTGTACATGTGAAGGGTTGTGCACTCACAGGTTTAACCAGTTCATTAATTAGTACTCCAGGAACCATGGAGTGGTCAGACAAAACTCCACGTGACAGTCAATAAACCATGAAGGAACCCAGCAATCCAATGAGTAAAAAGTCCAGTATATTGGGCCAGCAGCAACGTTTCGGCTGAAGCAACAGCCTTTTTCAAGCTCAGTGCCCAGGGTATTTGATTTGGGAACAATCTTCTTTTCTCCCATGGAGGTAAATTCTTCTGTCCACTGAAAAACTAAAGATTTCTCCTCTCACGTCTTCTACCTTTATTTTTGTTTAGTATAGTAAAAGCTATGTGACTCGCTGTGTGCGGCACTAGGTGAAATGAATATTGTCTCTCCATTACTCCTCATTGGCCTGCCTTTTCATTTCATCTGTCAAGCCACATGGACTTTTTCATCTGTTTCCATTGACCAATGGGTTCATTGGCTTCTGTCAGGGATTGATCCAACTTTTGGTATGCAATCAGTCCAACGGGGTGGCAGCAGCAGATTCCAGCATTTCTCACTTCGATATTCTTGACACTGCAGTTTGGTCTCGTTTCTACCTTCCTAAACTTTTACTACAAATAAACTATAACAGAGCAAATATGGAGCTGCCTGTCTTGTTTTAAAATGAGAGAATATTCAAGCCTTGGTGACTTACAGGTCTATTCACTAAAGACTGAAGTCATAAGAATTGGAAGAAGTGAAAATTCGAGGTCAAAATAGCCAAACCAGAAACATTCTCCCATTGATCTCACTTTCCAAATCCGCTATTAGGTCTAGATTGTTCTCTTCTCCTGCCGTTTTCCTGAGTTTCACATTTTAGTGAATAGACCCTTAAATAATCTAAGGACCTACTCCATGGTTGTCGTTAAAAGTCAGACACTAATGGAAAACTCGTGTGGCTGCCATTTTCCATTACCATCTCATTTTTAATAACTATTCAGACCGACCTGCTTTATCAGCAGCATGAATTGTAATATTTCTGAGGTGTTTTAGGATAACGGCTTCAGCACTACGTGCCGCCGCTGTTGTCAGCTCCTGGAGTCTATAGGACTCCATGGAGCTAGACGCGAACGGTTCGAAGTCTGCGTGAACGCACTCTGGCTGGGACAACAGAAGGATTCGCGAAGAAACACTGGGAATGTTTTGTTCCCAGTTTTCACCTGCATATGGAGAGAGGAAGCAGCAGATTGTGCCACTATCTTCCATCGAATTATTTAAGTAGAGTATGGGATTTTAAGGGGGTGCTTATAAACTACTGTTTTACGTGATTTTGTAGGAGCGCAACCACTTAACACCAGCCTTTACAAGATGTTATCCATTGTTGAATAAAGTAAGGTGTAGATGAAGGACGAGTTAGGTTGGAATAGCTCATTCTCCACCTGCAGACTCCACATTAATATCGCTCATACAAAATATAGGAGACATCGATGTAGGGTAGGCAATCGTGATATCCAAGACGAAAAACGAGCTTGAGTCTCGGATGGAATAGGCTGTGTTGATTTTAAGGTGACCACTCAAACCGGTATGTTGTTGGCTTGAGGGCTTAGCTTAACCTCCCTGGCGGTCCGATTCTGTTATATTTTATATGTCAGAATCGGTCCTATTTATTCTGGCCCCCTAGCGCTATAAGTGTGGCTCGGGGGTTAACTTCCAATACTGAAAGCGGTATCCCCGAGCCACACTCGGGCCGATACTTACATGTCCTGCGCTCCCTCGCTGTCCCCGCAGTCACACTGCAGCCGATCGTGATGTCACACTTCCTGGTTCACTCCTCGGGAGAAGAGATCCAGACAGTGTGACGTCGCGAGCGGCTGGAGGAGACTGTGGATCAGCGAGGGAGCGAATGACATGTAAGTATCCAGCCTGAGTGTGGCTCGGGGATACCGCTTTCGGTACAAAAAGTTAACCCCGAGCCACACTCGGAAATACCATCAGGGAGGTTAATAACAACCATGAAATAGGGACCCTAAATTTCATTAAAGACAGGGGGCAATTGTTTACCTCCTCCTTTCTTTCTCCTACTCAATGTCTCCTTTATTTGCTTAACGTTATGGTTACAATGTTTTTTTCTTGCAGGTGGGAGGATTGCAGTGAAGCGAAATGAAGCAAATATTTGCCTCTTGACTTTATTAAAATTGAGATTAATCGAGCCTTAGTGACTAAATCATTTCTAATTTGTTCGCTTGCTAGCCGTTTCCTGTGACTAATAATATATTACTAGGCCTGAGACTCAGCGGGTGCGCCAAGATGTGAATTTAAGAATAAATTAAAGTTAAAGGTATCAGCAGTTTATTCTCATCATCTTATCGGTCTACAAAGTCTGCAAGCCATAGAAATAATACCACTTCATAGATAATCAGCTTATTTTCCAGTATTGATTGTGTTTCCCATGTTTTGAAGTGATATAGATGGAATATGTGGAAAATCTATGTCCTGATTATTTCATCCTTCACAGAAACAGAAGGTCACTGTGTTTACAGAGCAGAAGATGGTACACTGAGCCTAGTTGTTTTTATTCACAGTGTACAGTAATTATGCATAGATGGTTGAGCACAAGATGGGACTCTCTCGCTTCTGACACAATCCAAAAATAATTATGAACCACGACTGACATAATCGTCAGTACACAACATGATATTTACACAAAGTGATGCGGCAATGTATGCATGTACTTTAAAAAGAAAATATTTCTCACAAATAAGAATCAGTGGCCAATCAGCGTATGCGCTGCTAATTTATCTCCTCCTACTCAAACTACCAGGCTCAAGCTTCTTGAACCTGGGTACATGGCCGGATTAACATAGGGGCTATTGGAGCAGCAGCTCCAGGCCCATGCCCCATAATTGGCCCATAGAAAGGATAACTATGTATAGATACAGTATCTCACAGAAGTGAGTACACCCCTCACATTTTTTATTATTATTATTATTAATAATCTTTATTTATAAAGCGCCAGCATATTCCGCAGCGCTGTACAGTGGGCACAGTATAGATACGGTTACAATACATTGAACAACATTTGACAAACCAGTACAGGAGGAAACGAGGGCCCTATTCCCGTGGGAACTCACAATATAGAAGGGTTGGGGGTGGAAACAGGAGGAGAGGACTGCAAGGGGAGAGTGATGGACTGCTCAGTGAGAGTGATGGACTGCTCGGTGAGAGTGATGGACTGCAAGGTGAGAGTGATGGACTGCGTCAGTGAGTCAGTGGTAGGCGTTCCTAAATAGGAATGTCTTAAGGAAGCGTTTGAAGGAAGGGAAACTAGGGGAAAGTCTGACCGTACGAGGGAGAGCGTTCCAGAGAATGGGGGCTGCTTGTGAGAAATCCTGCAGTCTATCATGGGAAGAGGTGATGCGGGGAGAAGCTAGGCGCAGGTCACTGTTTGACCTTAGGGAGCGGGCTGGGGTGTATTTGGTGATTAGTGAGGACAGGTAGTGGGGAGCTGAGTTAGTGAGAGCTTTGTAGGTCAGGGTAAGGATTTTGAATTTAATTCTGCAGTGGATGGGGAGCTGAGTTAGGCTAATGTCAGACGAACACAGTCAGAGCGCACTCTGCGTGCGTGCACAACGGACGGACGTACTGACGGAAGATACTGTAGACACCACACGGCCCGTTTTTGTTGACGGACGTAGGAAAAAAGAGAATTATGGGAAACAAAATGAATATGAAAAATGATAAAAATTTGAAAAGGATATGAAAAGCCATTTTGTGCGTCAAGGTGCTGGACGTCGCAAATGCGCTGCGTCTAACATCTCCTCATCACTCACGCAGAACGCTACGCGGACGTGGCACACTCTGTGCGTCCATCTAGCGGTTTTACGTTCCGAACTGCGCACGCACAACGCTCGTGGCAAACGGACACAAGTTAGGCAAGAACGTAAAACCGCTAGACGGACGCGCAGAGTGTGCCATGTCCGCGTAGTGTTCTGTGTGAGTGATGAGGAGATGTCAGACGCAGCGCATTTGCAACGTCCAGCACCTTGACGCACAAAATGGCTTTTCATATCCTTTTCAAATTTTTATCATTTTTCAAATTAATTTTATTTCCCTTAGCTCCCTTTTTTTTCTACGTCCGTCAAAAAAACGGACCGTGTGGTGTCTACAGTATCTTCGGTCAGTACGTCTGTCCGTTATGCACGCAAGCAGAGTGCGCTCAGACTGCGTTCGTCTGACTCTAGCCTTAGTGAGAGCTTTGTAGGTCAGGGTAAAGATTTTGAATTTAATTCTGCAGTGGATGGGGAGCCAGTGAAGGGACTCACAGAGAGGAACGGCAGAGACAGAGCGGCGGGTGAGGTGGATGAGCCTGGCAGAGGCATTCAGAATGGATTGTAGGGAGGAAAGGCGGGAGAGACGGAGGCCAGATAAGAGATTATTACAATAGTCAAATCGGGAGATTACAAGGGCGTGGATGAGTTGCTTTGTGGTATCAGCGTTAAGAAAAGGCCAAATTCTGGAAATATTGTGTAGTTGGTAGCGGCAGGAGGAGGAAAGAGACTGAATGTGGGGGGTGAAGGAAAAAGCAGAGTCAAGTGTAACTCCGAGACAACGAACCTGGCTAGATGTAGAGATAGTGATACCCTCCACCATGATAGAAAAGTCAGGAGTTGGGAAGGCATTAGAGGGAGGAAATAGTAGGAGCTCCGTCTTGGACATGTTAATCTTTAGGTGGTGAGAGGCCATCCAGGAGGAAATGCCAGATAAGCAGTCACTGACCTTTTGTCAATATTTTATTATTTATTTTCATGTGACAACACTGAAGAAATGACACTTTGCTACAATGTAAAGTAGTGCGTGTACAGCTTGTATAACAGTTGAAATTTGCTGTCCCTCAAAATAACTCAACACACAGCCATTAATGACTAAAACGCTGGCAGCAAAAGTGAGTACGCCCCTAAGTGAAAATCTCCAAATTGGGCCCAACTAGCCATTTTCCCTTCCCGGTGTCATGTGACTCATTAGTGTTACAAGGTCTCAGGTGTGAATGGGGGGCAGGTGTGTAAAATTTGGTGTTATCGCTCTCACTCTCATACTGGTCACTGGAAGTTCAACATGGCACCTCATGGCAAAGAACTCTCTGAGGATCTGAAAAAACAAACTGTTGCTCTACATAAAGATGTCCTAGGCTATAAGAAGATTGCCAAGACCCTGAAACTGAGCTGCATCGCAGTAGCCAAGACCATACAGCAGTTTAAAAGGACAGGTGATGTGACGTACCATGCCGCCGGTACCCGGCCCCGGCAACGTATTGCTCGCTGCTTGTTGGCTGGTCACCTAGTGAAGAGCAGGACTGCGGCAGTCATGTGAGGGGACAAGGCGCGGCCTAATGACGCGACGCCCGCCAGGTTTAAAACCCAGCGTCTCATTCACTCCAGTGCCCTGACGTGGTTCTCACATCCCTCAGTGCTTTCTAGTGTATTGTTATCGCTCCGTGTATCGACTTGGCTGACGAACCTGCTCTGTGTACGGACTTGGCTATTCCTGACGAACCCGCTCTGTGTATCAATATTTGCATACAGCTGACTACCTCTCCTGGTTCTAAGACCCCTGCTATCCTGATCCAGTATCACTTGGTTTTGGGGTATCTGTTAACCCTTAGTGGGTACGTGCCATTCTGTTCCCTCAATATAGATAGCTTTGCCGACCATCTAAAGATCGGTAGGGTAGATAGAATACTGTGTATAGGGACCAAGACTATAGACCCTAGGGGGAATCGTGACAACAGGTTCCACTCAGAACAGGCCTCGCCATGGGTGACCAAAGAAGTTGAGTGCACTTGCTCCGCTTCATATCCAGAGGTTGTCTTTGGGAAATAGACATATGAGTGCGGCCAACATTGCTGCAGAGGTTGAAGGGGTGGGGGGTCAGCCTGTCAGTGCTCAGAGCATATGTCGCACACGGCATCAAATTGGTCTGCATGGCTGTCGTCCCAGATGGAAGCCTCTTCTAAAGATGATGCACAAGAAAGCCTGAAAACAGTTTGCTGAAGACAAGCAGACTAATGGATTACTGGAACCACATCCTGTGGTCTGATGAGACCAAGATAAACTTATTCGGTTCAGATGGTGCCAAGTGTGTGTGGCGGCAACCAGGTGAGGAGTAGAAAGACAAGTGTGTCTTGCCTACAAAAAGCATGGTGGTGGGCGTGTCATGGTCTGGGGATGCATAAGTGCTGCCAGCATTGGGGAGCTACAGTCCATTGCTGGAACCATGAATGCCAACATGAACTGTGACATATTGAAGCAGAGCATGATCCCTTCCCTTCAGAGACTGGGCTGCAGGGCAGTATTCCAACATGATAACGACCCCAAACACACCTCCAAGACGACCACTGCCTTGTTAAAGAAGCTGAGGGTAAAAGTGATGGACTGGCCAAGCATGTCTCCAGACCTAAACCCTATTGAGCATCTGTGGGGCATCCGCAAATGGTAGGTGGAGGAGCGCAAGGTCGTTATCATCCACCAGCTCTGTGATCTCGATGTCGTCATGGAGGAGTGGAAGAGGACTCCAGTGGCAACCTGTGAAGCTCTGGTGAACTCCATGTCCAAGAGGGTTACCAATAAAAGAAAGAAGTAGTACTGATACCTGCATCCAGTGCCTTCCTCTTTCTTTTATTGTGCAGTCATAAAATTAGCAGGGTACAGCAAAAATGTTAAATAAATAAAATGTAAAACAACCACCTACTCCTTCATACGGAGTCTAACTAAACTTACAGGATGCCCTGACTAAATATTGGGCAGCTAGGCTGCTTGCCAATAACTGGTACAAAAATGAAAAGGTACTTCCCTTTTGACTTCAAGGTTTGCTTTCTTCCCTGCCTGTAGCCAGCTCACAGACTGCTCTCTATATGGGCAGGGCAGACTTAATCAGGCATTAGTTTAGGATCAACCCTATAGGGGGAAATGACATTCTCCATATACCTACTAATAAATCTGTGTCCCACCACCCTGCACCTAATCACACAGTCACTATAGATATATACATTTGGACCGCTGTATATTTGATTCCATAGCAGCTATAGGGTCATGTGAAGTATCACTGGAGAGGCAATTTCCAATGATACCAAATATCACTAGGTTTTTTTGTAACAATAAAATAAATATTTCTTTTTTTTCTAACACAGCAATATTGTTCACTTTTCAATTATAAAGTGAACAATGATGCTACACTAAGTCACCATCTTATTTCTCATGTCACCAACAAGTGTGGAGACGATGGCACGATGCATTATTACGCATTGTTCAATCAACAACCGTATCTGGTGTACTGTATCAAGGAGCATCCGGGGGACTTTGGAACCTTGCGTCTATAATCTTTACAATGCACAAGGTCATGTGAGGCATTATTGGACAGGTCAGAGTCTAGCCTTTGCAATGATACTAACCATGATCATGTAAAATCTTAAAAAAAAATAAGCAGCTTTATTTATTTATTTATTTTTTGATCCAAAGCGATTACCACTGCCATTATTCACCTTCTTATTTCCTACGCTGGGAGCAAGTTTAGTGGTTTATACATAGTCATATCTATATATATAAACACGAAAGTACTGACTGACTGACTGACTCATCAACGCCCAGCTGAAACCATTTAACCTAGGAACGTGAAATTTTGAAGGTGCACTGTTTTTATGATGTAGACACCCACAAAGGAAGGATTTTTGGAAACTCCGCCCCTAAGGGGGTGAAAAAGGGGGTTGAATATTTTAAACAGGATACCTATAGCTCAAAAACAGAAGATGCTACAGATAGGAAAATCGGTATTTAGATTCGTCTTGAAAAATAAAAAAACACGTATTTTACCGTTTTTCAAAAATTCGACTGGGGGGGTGAAAAAAGGGGGTTGAATATTTTAAATAAGCTACCTATATCTTAAAAATAGAAGATGGTACAGACGTGAAAATCGGTATTTAGATATTATTCACAAATAGTGATGAGCCGAACACCCCGTGTTCGGTTCGCATTCGAACTCGAAAAATCTCAAAAGTTCGAGTTCGAACTCGAACACGAACCGAACTCAATGCAAGTCAATGGGACTCAAAAGTTCGAATTTTAGAGTGCCCTCCAAGAGGGCATATATGCAAGATATTTGCCATAAAAGTTGTATGGGGGTCTGGGTAGTGCCTTGGGGGACAGGAAACAAGGACAAAAAGTAAAAAAAAAAAAAAAATTTTTTAAAGGAACAGTGAGTTTTCCATGAAATAAAGGTTAAGAATAAAAACGAAAAATTCCTTCAAATATTGTGCCTAGGAGGTCCCCATAACCTGCCCGTGAAGTGGCGGATTTGTAGGATGTATAGAAACATTTAAAAACAAAAAAATTACGTTTCAAATGACGGTAAATGGTTTTCCTTTAATCTATTCATAAACAACTGCTTGGGGCGGCAGTCGGTATGAAAAGAGGAGACATTTTAGGACACGCAGAACAAGTTTAGTGATTTTTGGCTAAATTAGGCTAGGGTCAGACTGAGGCAGTGCGAACGCGCGTGCAGCCGCACTTAATCACGGCCGTGCTAGCAGCAGATGACGGGCAATGACGGCCAATATACGAAGTACGGTCGCACAAAAGTGCGGCCGCGCAACGCAAGCGGCAAACAAACGCATTTTTTCGAGAACGTGAAACCACTAGTACTGACGTACAGAGTGCGCTGCGTCCGCTAGCGGCGTGTGTGCGTGATTAGGAGACGTCAGACGCTGCTAATGTCCGGCCAACATAACGTCCAGACCCAAAAAGTGTTTTATTGATGATCCGTACAAAATCACGGATGAAACTGCGCATCGTATGACCACTATTGCGTATTCTGTGAAAAAATACGTCCATTCGTTCGAACGCACTTTTTCACGGACAACGTGAAAAATGCGTTAGTCTGACCCTAGCCTTATGGTGAAACTTATGCAGGCTTTGGATGAAAGTAACAATAGGTGCTTTAAAATTGGGCCTTTAGTGTTGGCAACAGTGCCGTCACACCGTAACCCCTCTGTGGTATATGAAGAGTGCAGGGTTGGACCCTGCGGTCAAATATTAGAATGATATGAATCTGGTATAGGCGTCAGTGGCAGTGCACCCAAATATTGTGCCTTTGGTGGCAGCAAGTGCCTTCACACCGTAAGTAACCACTCTGAGGTATTGTGGAAGAGTGCAGTGGTGGAGGTTTTGGTAATGCAGAAGAGATCCCCGATCTATTCAGTTACAGCAGCAGCTATTACAAAACCGGGTCAGCAATGTTTAGGCACTTGTACTGCGCTACTGCATATGGTGAGAATTGGCGCACACCAGTAGCAACAGGAAGCAAACAGAACAGGCAGGAATACACAGAGAGAATAGTCAAATGGCAGGCAAAGTCGGCAACAGATCGGGTCCTCAGAACAAGCAGGGTCAGTAACAAGTATACAAACTGATTCGGTAAGCTAGCGATGCGGGAATAAAGGCTGAGACACACTGAGCGTGTAGCGATGCACAGCGAAGCGATGAGAAGCAAACATTTTGCAGGCTTGACTTCACTCCGCTCCGCCTTGCAGCTTGTCTACACTACATTACGTTTGCTTCTCACCGCATTGGACAGGAATCCACTAACTAAATTAAAATGTACACACAAATCTGTTTTATTTTCACAAAGCACATGTTATATAGGCAAAAAAAAATTCTACTCAATAAAATACATCAAAAATTACTGTTAATTTAATAGGAATAGTATAAAAATATAAAAAAAGGTAACCCCATATCATATATATTATAGGGACACGGAGCGCTGTGTATAGAGTAGGGATGCATTGATACCACACACAGACATATATGTATATATCAACACGCAGACCTATATATACGTATATATCAACACGCAGATATATATATACACCCACCCACAGACCTCAGACCATATATACACATACGCACATGGGGGGTGGCATGTGGACAATCTCAACTAAATGTGCCCCCCCCCATTTGGCTGATCCCTCCAGAAGAAATGTTGAACCCGACAGAGCAGAGAATATATATATTATTCTCTGCTCTATCGGGTTCAACATTTCTTCTGCAGGGATCAGCCAAATGGGGGGGGCAATTAGTTGCCAAAATGTGTGTGTAATACAAGTCTGGATATATATATTTATAAGAATATAGATGTATATCTTATCTCTATATATATATTTCTATATATCATACCTGCCCTTACCTTCCCCTATAAATTTGCTAAAAATATACACACAAAAAAAAAACCACTGCCTGAGACCCCGCGCAGCCCACATGCCACCCCCCTGTACCTGGCTAAATGTATTTAATATATATAATTAAATACATTCAGCCAAGTAGAGAAAGAAAAAAAAAAGTTTTATTTTATGTTCCCGGGGACATTTTTAAAAATGTCCTCGGATTTAATTTTTTTTAGAAATGTATCGCCTTACCTTAGCCTGGTGGTCAGTAGGGGCTCCCTGGATCCTGGTTGTGGGGGAGGGGTCTGCCGTGGCCGCAGGTGCAGTGGCTCCCTCTCTGCGCTGCCTGTCTCTGCCACATGCACCCGGGCGGCTAGCCCGCACAGTCGCAGCTCTGTCATCCGGCAGCCGCATGCTCCTCAATACTCCTCAAGGGGATCCTTGGGAAGCCCCTGCAGGCTGCCCTCTACAGTGCCTGATTAGAGGGCCGTGTCTGCCTGATGTTTTAGTAACAAGAATGTTTTATCCCATAGGCTTCAATGTTAAAAATATTCCCGTTTTAATTCAATATCTAATAAACCGTTTCTTATAATATTCTGCAGTAAAGAGTCTCTTTATTTCTAGATTTTTTGGTATTTTTTAAGCATTTTTTATACTTTTTTCAATATTTCTTTTTCGAACTTTTGGCGAACGTCCCAAAAAGTTCGAAGTTCGCGAACTGTCGAACGGCCGATGTTCGATGTGAACTCCGAACAGATCAACCCGAACAGCTCATCCCTATTCATAAAAAAATCCTCCAAAACACAACCGAAAATTTTCCTTTTTTTCAGTTTTTATTAAAATTGTATACTTTCTCCGAAAAAGGCAGTAACAGGTTTCCATTTTTTATTTTTTTTTCACGCAAGAATTCCCTATAGAATATATAACCACAAATGTTTGGATGATAAAGTGGGAATTTATTATTTTACAAGCTGTAAATGATTGAAATTTGAATGGAAATACACAGGGCACTATTACATTCTTCGCGCAAACGTTAACGCGTGCGCAAAAACGCATCAACGCGAGGGACAAAACCCTTTGCGCAGAACGTTGTATTACAATGTCCGCGCAAAAAATGCGCGTTAACGTCTAACGTGGGTGAACCTGCGTGAACCCTTTGCGAGCGTAAGGTACTTAGCGCGTCCTAGACTTAACATTGTGAGCGCAAATGTGTTTGTGAGCTGGTACGCGGATGGATTACAATCTTAGCGCAAAATTTAACGGACAGCGTTTGCGCGCATAATTTTAACGTCTTTTAGAAGCTGGTGGTAACGGCAAATCTGAACGTTCTGGCCGAAACCAAATACACCAGCACGAAAAAAAAAATACAGCAAAGTATAGTTACACATTCTACACATACCCAAACAATAAAATTGATAAGTTGTGTGTGTTTTTATTATTGCTGCAGCATGTATACTCAGATTGATTTTGACAGGCACAAAAACTGAACGGGAGACAATTGTGTTTTTTAATTCTGATTGGCTGAATTGCGTGATAAAACAGTCTGCCCACCGATTTCTGCGCAGCGTTAATGCGCGCGCGTTTTTGCGCTTCTTCTTTACGCACAGTATTTTTTGACGGATGAAAAAATTAGCGAGGATTGTAATACCAGCTTCATTTTACACACGATAACGTTTAATGCTGCGCGCCAAAAAAATTTTTTTGCGCAAACAATGTAATAGTGCCCACAGTATCTACCTGGTTAGATATCTAGGTATTAGGTTAGGTATCTGCAATAATAAATAATCTAAAATATGTTTTCATTTCACTAAATTCCAAAAAAAAGCCACCAAAATATTCAGCTCCAGACCCATAGAGATCTTAATAAGGCACTGCCGAGGTGAACTAAGAATGCTCTCCAGTAGCTTCTGATTGACAACCTGTAGGGCAGAGGGGAGCCTTGACGAGCTTAATTAAAAACTCTATAAAACATAGAGTACCAGCAGTGGCGTAGCGTGGGGGGGGCTGGGGGGCCATGGCCCCGGGCGCAGTTTTGTTAGGGGCGCATTTGGACCACGGGTTGAGGGGACCCAGATGCCGGGCAGCGGGAGTGCCTGCCCGCCGCCCGGTCCTGAACAGTCCGTCCTGTTCTTGAAGGGGATGCGGCTGCGTGCAGGCGCAGCCGGTCACGTGGTCCGGCTAATCAGGTGGTACTGAGTCTCTGTACCACCTGACTGGCCGGACCGCGTGACCTGCGCACGCATGCAGCCGCCTCCCCTTCAAGAACAGGATGGACTGTTCAGGACCGGGCGGCGGGCAGGCACTCCCTGCCCGGCATCTGGGTCCCCTCAACCCCTGCCGGAGCAATATCCAGGTGAGAGCTGGGGCAAATCCATGAGCTGGGGGCAAATCCATGAGCTGGGGGCAAATCCATGTGTAAACTGGGGGGCAAATCCATGAGCTGGGGCAAATACATGTGTAAGCTGGGGCAAATCCATGAGAGAGCTGGGGCAAATCCATGTGTGAGCTGGGGCAAATCCATGTGTGAGCTGGGGCAAATCTATGTGTGAGCGGGCAAATCCATGTGCTGGGGCAAATCCATGTGTGAGCTGGGGCAAATCCATGTGAGAGCTGGGGCAAATCCATGTGAGAGCTGGGGCAAATCCATGTGAGAGCTGGGGCAAATCCATGTGAGAGCTGGGGCAAATCCATGTGAGAGCTGGGGCAAATCCCATGAGCTGGGGCAATATCCATGTGAGAGGTGGGGCAATATCCATGTGAGAGCTGGGGCAATATCCATGTGTGAGCTGGGGCAGTATCCATGTGAGAGCTGGGGCAAATCCCATGAGCTGGGGGCAAATCCATGAGCTGGGGGCAAATCCATGTGTAAACTGGGGGGCAAATCCATGAGCTGGGGCAAATACATGTGTAAGCTGGGGCAAATCCATGAGAGAGCTGGGGCAAATCCATGTGTGAGCTGGGGCAAATCCATGTGTGAGCTGGGGCAAATCTATGTGTGAGCTGGGGCAAATCCATGTGCTGGGGCAAATCCATGTGTGAGCTGGGGCAAATCCATGTGAGAGCTGGGGCAAATCCATGTGAGAGCTGGGGCAAATCCATGTGAGAGCTGGGGCAAATCCATGTGAGAGCTGGGGCAAATCCATGTGAGAGCTGGGGCAAATCCCATGAGCTGGGGCAATATCCATGTGAGAGGTGGGGCAATATCCATGTGAGAGCTGGGGCAATATCCATGTGTGAGCTGGGGCAGTATCCATGTGAGAGCTGGGGCAAATCCCATGAGCTGGGGCAAATCCATGAGCTGGGGGCAAATCCATGTGTAAACTGGGGGGCAAATCCATGAGCTGGGGCAAATACATGTGTAAGCTGGGGCAAATCCATGAGAGAGCTGGGGCAAATCCATGTGTGAGCTGGGGCAAATCCATGTGTGAGCTGGGGCAAATCTATGTGTGAGCTGGGGCAAATCCATGTGCTGGGGCAAATCCATGTGTGAGCTGGGGCAAATCCATGTGAGAGCTGGGGCAAATCCATGTGAGAGCTGGGGCAAATCCATGTGAGAGCTGGGGCAAATCCATGTGAGAGCTGGGGCAAATCCATGTGAGAGCTGGGGCAAGTCCCATGAGCTGGGGCAATATCCATGTGAGAGGTGGGGCAATATCCATGTGTGAGCTGGGGCAGTATCCATGTGAGAGCTGGGGCAAATCCCATGAGCTGGGGCAATATCCATGTGTGAGCTGGGGCAATATCCATGTGTGAGCTGGGGCAATATCCATGTGAGAGCTGGGGCAATATTCATGTGTTAGCTGGGGCAATATCGATAACGTGTCCACAGGTTGGGGGGGGCGCACAATTCTTGGCTGGCCCCGGGCGCTGACAACCCACGCTACGCCACTGAGTACCAGGAAACCAGCAGCATCATCTTCAAGGGGAGCTCTATCTTTAAGGGGTTCCTCCTTTTTTCCTAGTATTGTTTAGATAATGATTAGGGTTTCAACGCACCTCAGGAGACTGATACCTTTCCGCGTGAGTAATCATTGGGACATTTCCCATCACTGTACCTTATAGAAGTACGAAAAAACACTAGGGGCCAGATCACAACGTAGACGTTAAAGGTAAGACATTTGCTTCTGCCGTTTTCAATTTGAAACTCGCCTTTAACGTCTGTTTTACAACTGAGCCACTTTGCCAGCAGCTCCTAATACTTACAAGCCACAACATGATAACACTAGCAACACTATGCTCTGTTATCAGGTCCAGTAGTCCATAGAGCTTCATGGAGACGGGCTCAAGCTTGCCCGAGTGAGATCCAGCCGGTACAGCGTAAAGATACGCAGAGTGTTCAGCTGGCCACGGAGAGAGGAAGTGGTGGACCTCTCCACAGAGTTATCTGGGGCCTGTATGGGAATTTTAGGTGAATTTTAGTTAATGTGTCAAATTTATTTATTTATTTGCAAATTATTTTACCAGGAAGGATACATTGAGATTTCTCTCGTTTTCAAGTATGTCCTGGGAACATTGAAATTTTACAGTCGTTACAGAAATACAAACTAATAAACGCGGAAGGGTATCAGTCTCCTGAGGTGCGTTGAAACCCTAATCATTATCTAAATAAAGATATAAAAATCAACGCACAAAACATGATTGTGCTGAAGAGTAATCACTGTCGGACGTAGAAGAAGAATGAGCTGGTTGGACTAGCTCCTTCTTCATCTGCTTGGGACACATTAACATCTGCCATATAAAATGTACAATAAAATGTAGGCTTACAGGTCTATTCAATGAAAGGTGAAACTCAGGAAAATGACTGGAGAAGTGAAAATTCTAGGTCAAAATAGCCAAACCAGAAAAATTCTCCCATTTATCTCACTTTCCAAATCGACTATTTGGTCTAGATTGTTCTCTTCTCCTGCCAGTTCTCCTGAGCTTCACCTTTTACTGAATAGAGCTGTAAGTTAATGTACGGTAAGCAGGTGCGACATGGAATAGGATGTGTTAAAATGAAGCACAGCACTTGAGCCGTTATACTGTACCGCTTGAGTGCTGTGCTGAGCTCGGTTGCGATCCAGCTCCAGGATTCTTCAAATCGTAACGCAGAGACAGCGCTGTTCATCAGGCTGTTGGTTTAAGGACACTGCTGTTAAACATAGGTTTATGGTTATAGATTCTAAAGGGGATCTTAGGGTTAGACTCAAGGACTGTGATTTCAAGGTGCTCTGTACTGTAATTCAATAAACCAAGCCTATAAACCAGGGATCAGCAGCCTTGCTTCTCCAGATGTTTGCAAACTACACCACCCATGATGCTCAGCAACTAGATAGATTGGCTGATCCTCATGGGAAATGTAGGTCAATAACATCTGAAGAGCCAAGGTTGTTGACCCATGCTATAGACTCAGTGCATGATAACCTCTTGAGGAAAGGCCAAACACTTCTGACCATTGTGGGTTGCTGAGCCCTGCTTTAAGCCCACCTAACCCTAAATACTCTTGAAAGTAAAGGCATCCTAGTCCTATCCCTAATACAATCCGTAATCCTTACCAAACCTTTTCCAAAACCTCCATGGTAGTAACTTCCAGACAAAGATTTATCTTATCGGTGATGTTACAAACACCAGAAGGGTTATTGAAAGAGAGCTGATCTTGCCACCGAAGGGCACCGAATGGTGAATTTCATTTTAATGTGCAATTTTGCAGCAGTTCGTCTACTCAGAAAGCTGTCAATTTGCCAAATACTGGCAAATTGACAGCAAAATATCATGCGGTTCGCCGCAGATCGCCGCAATTCGGCGATCTTCATTAGCAGCAAAATAGCCCCATAGAGAAGTAATGGGTAATCAATTCAGAGAAAGCTGAACTGCACCGAAGTGTCAGTGAAATGCCCTGATTTTCGGTGAACAGCTTCACAGGTTTAAACAGGCGAATCCCATAGGCTTCAATGTAAAATATTTTTTATCGTGTTTACCCATTTTTTATTCAATCGTTTATTCTTTTCATTTTCAGCAAACCGGCTTTTTATATATTTTTTTTATTTTTTTTTAGACAACATTTTTGATGCCAATTTTTTTTAAATTATGTAACAGACCTTTTAATTCTCTTTTAGCACCTTCTTTATTATTTCCACACATTTTCACGCCTTTTTATTGTTTTAAACACCTTTTAAAGAATAGCAGAGTTCCTTTTGTTTTCTGCAGTTCTGCGCTCTTCAGCGGCGCTCGGCGGTCTGTTTGCCAGTGTTCGGCGGGCTGATTGGCAGTCTTCGGCGGCTCCACATTCGGCACACTTCAGGGACCCTGCATTGAATATTGAATTCAATGCAGGATTGGCGAATTGGAATCGCCAAACCGCACCGAAATTTCGGTGCTTTCTGAATAACTCTTCAGGGTAATAACATCACACACCATATGAATTTGGTGACTTTTCAGTGTTGTTCAATTCATGCTTTATATTTCAAACACTTTCTGCTTTGAAAAATTACTTTTTAAATACTATACGTCAGGCTTTAAAGGGACACTACCACTAAAAAAAGAAATGTTCTTATTGTGTTTATTTTATGTTTCTGATATCTTACATGTGCTTTGTTTTTTTCTTGTTTGTTTAGTTAAAATATTTGACTCTATATGTGTCACTGGGTGCATCCATTGTGTGATCGTTTGTGTTG
The DNA here is from genome assembly GCA_009667805.1 of Leptobrachium leishanense. Lineage (NCBI taxonomy): Eukaryota > Metazoa > Chordata > Amphibia > Anura > Megophryidae > Leptobrachium > Leptobrachium leishanense. The sequence goes on along the minus strand of CM019066.1, from coordinate 89,234,161 downwards.
TAAAATACCCCTACACAGTGGGCCCTATTACAATCTTCGCGCAAACGTCAGCGCGTGCGCAAAAACGCATTAACGCGAGGGGCAAAACCCTTTGCGCAGAACGTCGTATTACAATGTCAGCGCAACAAACCCGAGTATACGTCTGCTGCGCGAGCTTACTGTACTTTGCGCGTCCTATACTTAACATTGTGAGCGCAAATGCGTTTGTGCGCTGGTACGCGGATGATATTACAATCTATGCGCAGTTTGTAACGCACAGCCGTTGCGCGCATAACTTTAGCAACTCCTAAAAGCTGGTGTTAATGGCAAATTCTATCAACCTGGCCGAACCCAAATACACCAGCCCAAAAAAAAATACGCAGCAAAGTATAGTTACACATACCAAACCAATAAATTTGAGAAGTTGTGTGTGTTTTTTTTTTATTGATGCAGCATATATGCGCAGATTGAGTTTGACAGGTGCAAAAACTTAACGTGAGATAATTGTGGTTCTTAATTCTAATTGGCTGAATCGCTTGAAAAAAACAGTCCGCACACTGATTTCTGCGCACAACGTTGCTGCGCTCGCGTTTGTGCGCGTTATTTTTTGACGGATGAAAAAATGTGCGAGGATTGTAATAGCAGCGTTGTTTTACGCGCGTTAACGTTTAACGCTACGCACAAAAATTCACACGTTGCGCGTGCGTTTTTGCGTGATGAATGTAATAGGGCCCAGTATTTTTCCATGACTTGGTCCTCACTGTGTGGCTTTGGCCATAGAATGAAGTTTTAGGGTCAGGTAGTCGACTCACATCATTGTATTTTGTGGGATGTATTCAAAGGATATCACCGCAGAAACGGAATCTGTCAGCACCAGGTCCTGGCTGTGGCTAACTTTCGGGATAACCGCAGCCGGACGGTAATTAGCGTTAGGACTTTGTAATCCTAACACTAATTAACACTTTGCGCGCCCCATGTTAAGCATAGGGAGCACAAAGTACAGTAAGCTCACGCAAGGGAGCTCAAGGTCCATATCGCTAACGGGTTTTTAATCTGTTAGCATTTGGATTGTAATATGGTACGCCCGCGTTAGGGCCACTAATGCTAACATTAACGCTCACGTTAGGAATTTAATAGTGCCCAAAGTCTTTTACGCTCCCTGTCATATCTCTTTCAGCTGCCATCTCTTATCGCAGGTAGCCTGGAGAACACAATAGATGCCGCCTTATCTAAACAATCCCTCCTCCACTCCATTGACTGATAAATACTGTGGAATCTAAACCACAGCTGCAAAGTGAAACTTTTGCACAGATTTTGATAAATGTTGCATCATGGGAATAATCCACAAAATGGAAACAGGAGATAAAAACCTAAATAAATTTTTCCTTTTAACATGCAATTTCTTCAGCAGCGTGTGTTTTATAAAGTGCTTTTGTTTGAAATGCTTAAATAATCCAATTACAGTTTATGTTAGTGGTAGTGTCCCTTTAATGATTACACACGCCTGACTTGCTTTGCTAGCCTTTTAATTACACATAATCTAAGCGTGCCATCACATCCTTTTTTTCCCGAATTAATTGAGCATATCTGTTGAAGAATATATATTGAGTCTCGGGATCATGTATGGTGCTTGTGAAGAATGAAGGACAGGTTTATTCTCTACCCTCTTCTTTCTTTGTGATGTGATACAGGCTGGAACTAATGGTTACATGGCCCCCGAGATTCTAAAGGACGAGACGTATTCATACCCTGTCGACTGGTTTGCCATGGGCTGCAGTGTGTACGAGATGATTGCAGGCAAGACTCCGTTCAAAGATTTTAAAGAAAAGGTCACCAAGGAAGAAGTGAGGAGAAGGACACTGGAAGATGAGGTTACTTTCAATCATCCACGTTTTACTCCGGAAGCAAAAAGCATCTGCTCCGTCTTTCTCGCTAAGAATCCAGAACAGCGTCTAGGGAGCAGGTAAGACTCGTATCCCGGGCTGCCATCAGAATACTTGGGGCTCCTTACTCAACCATTGCTTGGGCCCTCCCTTCCATTAGTTGTCCATTTCATTAAACTCTTGCCCTCCAGTAAATGAATAAAATGTGATCCCTGGTGGGAAAGCTTTGGTGAGCACCTCAACATGGTGCAGGCCATAATCGCTCCCTAAGTGATGAGTCAGATCGCTGTTACTGATCACTGATACCTAGGCCCACTGGGAAATTTGTTGATATCTTGGTGAGCCTGTCCTGGGTGGCATGTCTATGCCACAACATGGGTGGTTATGTCTGTGACACTTAGATAAACTGCACAGGGTTTGGCTCGGGCCCCCTGGAGCCACTGGGCCCCTGAATATATCATGGGCTGTCACCCCTTGCTCATATCTGACAGGTCACCCCAAATATACACCTGCACCTGATTAGTCCCCGATGTTTTTCTCTATCATAATACCACACAAAGAGGGATTTTATGCCAGGTTACAGTATTAACAGGAGATGCAGCAGAAATGACCCTCACAGAATCATTACTTCTCTAACCTGGGGCTCGATTACTGATACCGTCTGTGTTTGTGAGGAAAATATTGGCTGCTTGCGGCGATACCTTTTGCAAAATATCAGCCGATTCGTTTGAAAATTTTTTCGACTGGAGCCGATATTCCAAAAATGCTATCAGTATTTATCATCACCTTTTACCATTTGATTTATAATTTTTTTTTGGAAATCGGCATACTGGTAAATTAAAAAAGAGTCGATATAGCTGTGATTTCCACTGAAAAGTACAGCCGATATTCGACCAGGATTTTTATTGAGAATCAAAATAAACTTGAAAAATGGCAAAAATAGTCCGAAAAGGGTCCTGATTTCGGCCATCTGGCCAAACTAAATCGAGCCTCTAGGCGGGAATTTAGTTGTTGTCGAGGAATTTCCATGAAAATAAAGTGTTTTTCTGCACCATAAATATTTATAGCAGGGCCTAACAAATTTATATCAAATTAAGGAGCCAATAAGAAAAAAAAATGGAGCAAACTACATATTGATTAGAGGAGAGTCAAAATTGCATATTTAATATTTGGGGAAGATATCCCAGAAATTTAGGAGCCAGCAGTAAATACCTGAACCCGTGGCTACAAGGTTTCATCAAGCCCTGACCTGTAGGACATGCGCCTGGGTTTGTCAAGTTCTGGGTTTGCATAGTTTCTGGGAAGACTGTCAGTATGTTAAACTTTTGCAAAGGCATAACACAACAAGCTGTAGTATTATTCCTCCCAACTCACATTTCAGGCAATGTCGCTGGTCAGGGCCAGAGATACGGCTTTTCACAGACTTTTTACATCATATCACACATTTTTGGGGTAATTTATGTCATTTAAAATTTCATTTAGAATAAGAGCAAAGAATCTTATTTACACCCAACTTTTCTGACAGCAATTATTATAGTTTAAAGACTCATTACTGGGGCTTTATTCCCTTTTCCAACTCGGTTTTACACCTGCACACATCAGATATATAGATGACACCCTTTTAAGTGGGACATTATGAGAAAATGGGGACAGAGTTATCCCACCCACATCCCCTTAAACATCAAACTAGAACAACCCACCCATGCTTATAGTATTTCTTGCACAGGGCTCGAGAACATTTTTGTATTTCAGGTTGATTTTCTCCATCCAGCATCTGGATCAAAAAATATTCTACTGTATATTGCTCAGTCATTGACATTAGCCATAATGCTTTTTTTGGTGACGTAGTATTACATCACACGGTCTGGTGCATCCTTAGTCATTATTAGAATTCTATTGCCATACTTAAAGTTTTGACCTACCCATTCCCTGTGCAATTATTATTTTGTATTCATATTCCGCAGTAAAGGAATGGTTTGAGGGCATGTACACAGCTTTGATTTATCCTGCTTCCAGCAGAGGGCGATGTAGGCCTCCATCCAGTCCTCTAAAGCAGTGATGGCAAACCTTTTGGAGCCCAAATGCCCAAACTGGATCAATAGACAAACTTATGTGTCTCAAAGTGCCAACCCTGCAATTAGACCTGAATACTGATGATCCCTTTTAGAAAAAACCCCACACACCCCTATTATCTATCTATACGTGTTATATACCTATATGTGCACCTACACACCCCTATTATGTATCTATACATGCGCCTACACACCCCGCCTACACACCCCTATTATATACTTATATGGGCACCTACAAACCCCTTCTCCTACAATCCCATTTTTTCCTAATTTTATGTCCTATTTTATAATTTCCACATTTCTTCCCATTTTATTAATTCCTAATCCCCAATTTAATTATTTCCTTATTTACCCTTCCAATTTTATTAGTTCCTCACCCCCATTTTATTATTTTCTCATCCCCATTTCATCATTTCCACACCCCCAATTTTATTATTTCCATATCCCTCCAATTTTATTATTTCCATCTACTCCAAATGGTATTGTTTCCTCACCCCCCATTTTATTAATCATTAACACATCCCCCAATTTTATTATTTCTTCATCCCACCATTTTATTAATTATACCCCCTCATTTTATTATTTCCTTTCCCCCCCATTTTATTGATTATTTACACAAGGCGACCCAAGTAGGCTGTGGGCTAATTCAGAAACAATCGCTTAGTTAATTTACCCCTGTATCACACGGGCCGCGTACCCGCCTGCATCTGTGCTTGAACGTGCCTCTTGTACTCTCGACTCTGCTCCCACCAAAAGTTACACATATCTTTACATGATCACATAGGTGCACAGCCGAGAGTACAAGAGCCGAGGTTAAGCACAGGGGCAGCGGCCGCTAGATGGTATGCAGCCGCGCGATAGAGGGGTAAATTAACTAAGTGGTTGTTTCTGAATTAGAGTAGCCACCCCCAGGCCACAGATAACCCACAGCCTAGACGGGGCACCTTGTGTAAATAATTAATAAAACTGGGTGGATGAGGTAATAATTATTGGGCCAGCAGGGTACACCCAATAGCCAGTCTGGGCCTGGTAACAGTGATGGCAAACTTATGGCTCATTTGCCAGCAATGAGGGCCCACGTGCCAGCTCTGTGGCATGCATGCCAGAGGTTCGCCATCGCTACCCTAAAGCATTATTTCTCTTGGAGAATAAATTGCTTCAAATAAATATGTTTTAACCCTTTCGCTGCGGAGGACGCGCTCAGCGCGTCCACTCGCAGGTACTGTTGGGTGTGGAGGACGCGCTGAGCGCGTCCGCCCTTTGCGGCCAGCAATTGGCCGGATTCCGGCCGATCGCTGTGCCCCCCCGGTGCGGGCTGACAACCTCGATGTCAGCCCAGCACCAGGGACCACCGCCGGCACCATCGCGGCAGCACGATGACATCTAATTCAGGTGCCCCCCCTCCCGTGTGTGCGGAGAAGGTGCCTGAAAGGGAGGGGGAGGTCCTTCGGACCTCTCTCCCTCCCGATCGCCGGGGTCCTGCGGCTGAAGGCAGGCACGGTTTGGAAGGGCACGGCCTGCCCTTCCAAACCGTGCCTGCCTTTAACCCCTTGGGTGCCGGATCACGATTCGGCGCCGAAAAGCGCCTTATCGTGATCCTCTCCCGGAGCTGGCTGACATCTTGGATGTCGGCCAAGCTTCCGGGAATGCCCCCTGACAACTGGCGTCATCGTGCATAGCACGATGACGCCAGTCCTGGAGTTAACCCCTAACTGCCACTAATGGTGGAGATAGGGGGTTCCAATGAACCCCCTATCTCTCGATCCGTGGCAGCTAGGGGTTAATGTTGGATCGGCCAGAGCATGGCCTTTCCAACGATACCAAACATGACCATGTAAAAAGTTTTTTAAAAATAAAATAATATTTAAAAAGTGTTTTTTGTTGGTTTGTTAATGCAGCAACATTGTTCCCATTTCAATTATAATGTGAACAATGATGCTGCACTAACGATTTTTGTATGCGGTGCGTTTGGGGGAAAATTACGAGATTTTTAACAAAAAAATGTAACGAGACCCCATTTCTAATTTTTTTAAAAAGCGCACCCCATAGAAAATATAACCGCAATTGTTCGCATGTTAAAATGTGAAAAAAACCACTTTACACGTTGTAAATTATTGAAAATTCATATTTTATTGCATTTTTTGTTATAATATACAGACAGGACATGACGTATACATATAATAATGACATATTATGAATCTGCCGAGTCTGCCGGAAAGAATGATATATAATATGTCTGGGTCATATATTAAAATAAGGCTTCAAAACGCGATTAAACATGATGAGCGAAACAGGTAAAAATGACCTCAGCACAGGGGCGTGAAATGCCTCAGCAGCGAAAGGGTTAAGGAAGACAACAAAACATCACAATTTGTTTTAATGCGTTCATTGTCATGACTTCTACCACACATAGGCCTTGATTTAATTCCATTGGATTAGCATTTTCAGATGATTAAAATCCGGAAAACTTAAAATAATTTATCTACAAAAATTCCCATAGACTTTAATGGTCACCTCTGTAGATAAACCATTTGTGATTTTCTTAACTGATTGTAATCATTTGAAATTGCTTGTCCGAAGGAACTAAATTGAGGCCATAGGCAGGCACACATATATTATCATTAAATATATTTAATATACTTTAATGGTTCTGATTATGTAGCCTAATGATGGCTGCCCCGGCACCAAATATATGCCCTAGGGATGGCTGGGATTGATGTGAAGGTGCAGTTTAACATCAACTGAGTTGCCTTCACTACAAGTTTAGCCCATTATTTCTTTGGATATGTCCATTTATGTGTGCCCCCTATGGTGAGGATAAATGAGATGTCATCCCCTACACTCAATGTAATACATAAAACCACAGGCAGAGTGTCTAATGAAGAGTAAGCTGTAATTAAAGCATTATAATTATTTAACTGTGTCTGAAAATATAATTCTAAATACAGCATTAAATATAAGAATAGACGGATAAGCGACCACTCGTTTCCATAAAGTAAAAGAGTTTCCCACTGACCATGTGCCTGCAAGGACCCCATAACTACAGATAAATAATAACGCTAACAGCTTCTTGCTCTGTGGAATAATATTTATTATAGGCCACAGCTTTCCATATTTTCCATATTAAAATATAACAATAAAACAAAGAGAAATAAAAGAGAGTGCTGTATGTTTCTCTCCTTCTCTACCTGTACCTTTCCAAACCTAACCCCAACTTAACCCCGTTTCCATTCTCCTTCCTTCTCACCAGCAAATTCTCCATCCTAACAAGAACGCTACCTCAGCACTGCCTACCAACCCCTCTGTGACAAAGGGGAATAAAATAAACCCACAAAAACCCACTGAAAATTAACCCAAACACCTCTGACTAATATAAATCTTAAGGGAGGGAGGGTGAGGATGCTGCTCTGCCGGTTACCTCAGGAAAAAGGCGCGCAGAGAGACTGCGCCTGCGCCTTTTGAAACACCTCTCGGCCCCGCCCACTCGCCTTCCCGCTCATACCGACTCACTAAACCTGACTCCTTGCTTCTTGCATGTTGGAGTTGTTCCTGACCTTCACGACGACCAGGCAGCTGATTGTCTCTCTCTGCCCTGGTGCTGTCTCCCAATGGTAGAATATCCAGAAGCAATATGTCGGGGAGGCACACAGGGTCTTGTAAAAATCAATATTTATTAAAAGTATATCAAGCTAAAAACATACCACCAATGTTTCGGCCTCTCGAGGCCTTTTTCAAGGTAACATAACATGTTACAATGTGCATTTATATAGGTAAAATAAGTGTGCACTGCCAATACCCTTCCGCCGTGCTTAACATTCAGTCCGGAGAGAACCTGGAAGCACCAGCTGCTCCGGCGTGGTCACGTCATCAGGCAGCGACCAAGTGCCACATTGCTATGACGACCCAGCATGCGTTCAGGTAATACAGCGAATGGCAAAAATAAAAACATCTTCGCGAAAGGGCCCACCATGGCTCCAGCCAGGGGCCCCCGTGACAGTTTAAGAGAATTATTTTTTACAATATACTGTATACTGTGGCAAGAAAATGTATGTGAACCCTTTGGGATTACGTGGAGTTTTGCATGAATTGGTCATAAAATGTGCTCTGATCTTCATCTAAATCACAACAATTTGAAAAACACAGTCTGCTTAAAATAATACAACACAAACATTATATGTTTTCATGTTTTTATTGAACAGAACATGTAAACATTCACAGTGCAGGGTGGAAAAAGTATGTGAACCTTTGGACTTAATAACTGGTTGACCCTCCTTTGGCAGCAATAACCTCAACCAAACGTTTCCTGTAGTTGCAGATCAGACCTGCACAACGATCTGGAGTAATTTTGGACCACTCCTCTTCACAAAACTGTTTCAGTGTAGCAATATTCTTGGGATGTCTGGTGTGAATCGCTCTCTTAAGGTCATGCCGCAGCATTTCAATCGGGTTGAGGTCAGGACTCTGACTGGGCCACTTCAGAAGGCGTATTTTGTTTTGTTGAAGCCATTCTTTTGTTGAGTTACTTATATGCTTTGGGTCATTGTCCTGTTGCATCACCCATCCTCTGCGGAGCTTCAGTTGGTGGACAGATGGTCTTACGTTTTCCTGCAAAATGTCGTGATAAACTCTCTAATTCATTTTTAATCAATGACAACAATCCGTCCAGGCCCTGAGGCAGCAAAGCAGCCCCAAACCATGATGCTCCCCCCGCCATGTTTTACAGTGGGGATGAGGTTTTGATGTTGGTGTGCTGTGCCTTTTTTTCTCCACACATAGTGTTGTGTGTGTAGCGCTGTTTTAGTTCTGTTGCTGTAATTACCCATTTTTGGCCACCAGGGGGAGACAAGCGCAATGTAAACTATACTGGATACATTGGGACTACAATTTCCAGCATGCTTTGGGACAGAGACAGGAAGTGGGTGGGGACAACCGAGAGACATCCACAGCCTCGTGCAGAGGAGAGCAGAGCGCGCCGAGGGGTGAACAGAGCAAGACGCACGTGAGAGAGGAAACGATTGTGACCAGGCCGGAGAGCAGGTGCTGCCTTGCGGACGCTGGAGGTCGGTTTCAGTGACTTGCCAGAGACCTAGTATCCACCGCTGAGAGGTTTGCACAGACACAGAGCTGCAGATTGGACCCCGAGTTAGGAGACCGCGATGATCCAATGGGAGTGCAGGCAGTAAGCTGAAAATCTTGTTGCAAAGACGGACAAGCAAGAACAGCGGATCCGGTGGCACAGAGTCCCAGCCAAATCGAGCGGAGAGACGTCCTTGGTCGAGCAGCGGAGCAGATTGTCTGGCGGAGGGTGAGAGGCCTTCCAGGCCACAGTAAAGTTAACAAAGCACGCTGCAGTTTGCTTAAATCTACAGGGCCCCAACGTGACTAGTCAAAGATACACTGAATTCATTCACTGGCCAGTCGAATCTAGTACCTGGGTACCAACACACACATACACGCACACCTTCTTGGGACACAACCGGTACGGGACTTACACTCCGGCAACAAAGGGGTTAAAATTTCCTTTTTTTTACCACTGCGCGTTTCTCGCATTACGAACTCCTGTAAATATATATATATATACCGTGTTTGCTTTATTTATGCCAGTTTATTCGAGACCAGTAAACTATATACCGTATTTTTCGCTCTATAAGACGCACCTGACCATAAGACGCACCTAGTTTTTAGAGGAGGAAAACAGGAAAATAAATATTCTGAAATCAAATAGTGTAATAATGGATATACTGCCCCCAGCTCATGGATACTGTCCCCCAGCTCATGGATACTGTCCCCCAGCTCATGGATACTGCCCCCAGCTCATGGATACTGCCCCCCAGCTCATGGATACTGCCCCCAGCTCATGGATACTGTCCTCCAGCTCATGGATACTGCCCCCAGCTCATGGATACTGTCCCCCAGCTCATGGATACTGTCCCCCAGCTCATGGATATGCCCCAGCACATGGATATGCCTCAGCACATGGATACTGTGCCCCAGCTCATGGATATACCCCCCAGCTCATGGATATGCCCCCAGTTTATGGATATGCCCCAGCACATGGATACTGTCCCCCAGCTCATGGATACTGTCCCCCAGCTCATGGATATGCCCCCCAGCTCATGGATATGCCCCAGCACATGGATTTGCCCCAGCTCATGGATATTGCCCCCCAGCTCATGGATATTGCCCCCCAGCTCATGGATACTGTCCCCCAGCTCATGGATACTGTCCCCCAGCTCATGGATTTGCCCCAGCTCGCTCATGGATGTGCCCCAGCTCGCTCATGGATGTGCCCCAGCTCGCTCATGGATGTGCCCCAGCAGCTCATGGGTGTGCCCCAGCTCGCTCATGGATATGCCTCAGCTCACCTGTCGTCGCCGCCGCGTTAGGCTCCCTCTGAGCGTGCGTCCGGCGGCAGGAAGCTTGGGCACTCGCCTGGGGGAGCCACGTGACCGCGATCTCGCGAGATCGCGGTCACGTGGCTCCCCCAGGCGAGTGCCCAAGCTTCCTGCCGCCGGACGCACGCTCAGAGGGAGCCTAACGCGACGGCGACGACAGGTGAGCTGAGGCATATTCGCTCCATAAGACGCACCCACTTTTCCCCCCACTTTTTGGGGGGAGAAAAGTGCGTCTTATGGAGCGAAAAATACGGTAACTTATAAAATCCACAACAGTGCTGGTGTATATTTATTCCCTAGTGCGGGGAGACTGACCCGAGGTTAAATTCAGCGGCTTCTCCGGGAGTGAGCGCTACATGTGTTTTTTCCAAACAACTCAATTTTGGTTTCATCTGACCACACCTAGGGAGAGTAGCAAGAGTGCTAAACTTTCTCCATTTGTAGACAGTCTGTCTTACCGTGGACACATGAATATCAAGGCTTTTGGAGATACTTTTGTAACCCTTTCCAGCTTCATGCAAGTCAACAATTCTTGATCGTAGGTCTTCTGAGAGCTCTTTTCTGCGAGGCATGGTTCACATCAGGCAGTGCTTCTTGAAACCAGTAAACCCAAAACTGGTGTGTGTTTTAAAAGGGCAGGACAGCTTTCAGCAACACATCCAATAATATCACACTGATTGGACTCAAGGTTGGCTCACTCCTGGCTCCAATTAGCTCTTGGAGAAGTCATTAGGCTAGGGGTTCACATACTTTTCCCACCCTGCACTGTGAATGTTTACATGTTATGTTCAATAAACACATGAAAACATATAATGTTTGTGTTGTATTATTTTAAGCAGACTGTGTTTTTCAAATTGTTGTGACTTAGATGAAGATCAGAGCACATTTTATGACCAATCCATGCAAAACTCCACGTAATCCCAAAGGGTTCACATACTTTTTCTTGCCACTGTATATATATATATATATATTACCTGATACAGTTAGATCTCAATTATCTCTAACATCGAATCCCATGAAGTAGTCATACAGGGTTATTCCACCGGACTTTCGGTGCTCTTTCGTTCCCCGTATTTCGGGATATCAAATTCCCTGACCCTGCGGTGAATTCATCATTCACTGCAGGGTCCTCGAAGTGCCGGGAAAATCTGCCAAACGCATCTGAAAAATTGTGGGAATTCTTTTAAGCACAGGTTTCTGGTTTGGGGTTATATTGTCTGTTTATTAATTTGAGAAAAAAGTTAAATATTATTTCCTGGATCAATTTTATTACAAAGCAACAGAGCTGCCAATGATTGTAAAATTAGACATCATGTCTCCCTGCTTTACCTGTTTATAAAACCTGTTACGATGGATTAACCACTTCGCTGCGGAGGACGCGCTCAGTGCGTCCTGCCGCAGGAAGGGTTGGCTGCGGAGGACGCGCTGAGCGCGTCCTCCCAAAGCAGCCTGCGATTCCGGCCGATCGCTGTGCCCCCCGGTGCGGGCTTACATCTTGGATGTCAGCCCGTCAATCCAGGACCGCCGCGGGCACAATAGATGTCATCGCGGTGGCGCAATGACATCTATTTCAGGGCCCCCCCCCGTGTGTGCGGAGGAGGCGCCTGAAAGGGAGGGGGGGAGGTCCTTTGGACCTCTCTCCCTCCCGATCGCAGGGGTCCTGAGCTTAATGCCAGGCACCGTTTGGAAGGGCACAGCCTGCCCTTCCAAATGGTACCTGGCATTAACCCCTGGGGAGCCGGATCACGAATCGGCGCTGAAAAGCGCCAGTTTGTGATCCTTTCCCGGAGCTGGCCGACATCTTGGATGTCGGCCAAGCCTCCGGGAACTCCCCCTGAGGACTGGCGTCATCGTGCATAGCACGATGACGCCAGTCCTGGAGTTAACCCCTAGCTGCCACCAATGGTGGAGATAGGGGGTTCATTGGAACCCCCTATCTCCCGATCCGTGGCAGCTCCAAGAGCATGGCCGTTCCAACGATACCAAACACGACTGTGAAAAAAGTTTTTTAAAAAAAATAAAAATTAAAAATAAAAATTTAATATTTTAAAAAAAAATTATAAAAAAAATAAACAAGTTTTTTTTCTTTTTTTTGGTTTGTTAATGCAGCAATATTGTTCCCATTTCAATTATAATGTGAACAATGATGCTGCACTAACGATTTTTGTATGCGGTGCGTTTGTTAAAAATCGCGTAATTTTCCCCAAAAAATTTAACGAGACCCCATTTCTAATTTTTTTTAACAAGCGCACCCCATACAAAATATAACCGCAATTGCTCGCATCTTAAAATGTGAAAAAAAACACTTTACACGTAAATTATTGAAAATTCATATTTTATTGCATTTTTTGTTATAATATACAGACAGGTCATGACGTATACATATAATAATGACATATTATGAATCTGCCGAGTCTGACGGAAAGAACGATATATAATATGTCTGGGTCATATACTAAAATAAGCCTTCAAAACACGTTTAAACATGATGAGCAAAACCGGTAAAATGAGCTCAGCACAGAGGCGGGAAAAGCCTCAGCAGCGAAAGGGTTAAATCAGTATTGTAAATTAATTAGATCTGGAAAATTACATTGACATACGCTGTGACAACTCCACATTTCAAACTTTGCCCTTAAATAACTTTACATAAAAAAAATTCTTTTAAATCTTCACTAGTGAATCGACCATGTCACTCAAGGGTCAGGTCCTGCAGGAACGCATGGGAACTCAGTTCCCTCCCTATATTAGCAAGAGGAACTTAGTTCCTTTTTGCCCGATATACTGGGGAGCTACAATACCTTTCTATATAAACACAATTTTATAAAACTGTATATATGTAAGGGTTTTTCCTGGATTTAAGTACATTGGGAAGGCATGGGAATGACAATTTCTCAGTGTTTGTCAGCGGAATGGCATTCTCATGCATAAAGAAGTGCTGCAGCTACCAGTAATCTTTAAGACCAGAATGTGCAGAAATGTTGCTGAGTTCCCACACTTATTATTTAAGGACTTGACACCTGATGTCACTGCAGTCGCACACATCTCCGTACATTTTGTACTTTCTCTCACCTCTGTGTCAACCCACTCCTCTTAGATTGTAAGCTCTATAGCCGAGTCTTCTTTTCCTGTTGTTCTCCGTGTGTCAAACTTACTTGTTAATTCTATGCTTGTTTTTTCCTACCCATTGTACAGCGCTGTGGAATGCGTTGACGCCTGATAAATAATTATAATTGTCACAAGCATGTTGACAGAGCGTTGCCTTCTTTTGTTTCTGCCGTTACAGGAGCAATGATGATGATCCACGTAAACATCCATTCTTCAAGTCTATAAACTTCCACAGGCTGGAGGCTGGGATGGTTGACCCTCCATTTGTACCCGACCCTTCTGTGGTCTACGCCAAAGACATTGCTGATATTGCTGATTTTTCTGAAGTTCGAGGCATTGATTTCGATGAGAAAGATTTAAAATTTTTCAAGAGATTTGCAACGGGGGCCGTGCCCATCAGCTGGCAAAAGGAGATCATGGACACGGGACTTTTTGACGAGCTGAATGATCCAAGAAGACAGTCATCGGGGGGGTACCTGAACAGCAGTGGCGAGAGGAAGTCAGGAGTATGTTCCATCATCTAAGTGTCAATATACGTAGAACCAAATTCATGCAAACATGGAAAAAACTTACTATTGAGCTCTTTTAGGTTCTGGAAGATACATCATATGATATCACAGGGTCTATTGACTATCTTTTTATCAGGAGACTAATATTTCCATACAGTTTTACCCCATATATGAACGAGTATCTGCTTGATGTGTAGAAACATATAAGAGTTAATAAATGCAACATTACTGTTTTGATAGTACAATAAAACATTTTACTGGCTTTCAAGGGGAGTAACATATGTGCATGAAACGTACATACTGCCCATGTTAGGTTCTTTTTAGGAATGTAAGCACGTTTCTAAAGGTGCCTTACATTTAGTGGATCCCTTGCAGTTTACAAACACGTAATATACAATTTAATAGATATTGGGTTTGTAGACCAGTCCGACCAATAGGATCGCTGTTGTGTTGAAACCTGCAGGGGTTCCATCAAGCTTCCAAAAAGTATAACATCATGTGTATTACTTAATTGTTAATTTTCATATTCAAAAATAAAACAAGGAAACCCCCAAATGTGTAGATTAAGGCCTAACAGTCAATAGCAGGTGCAATAAACCGAGCAGGGGCACCCGTCTGCGCACACCTATGGGGAGATGAAATTTGATAAATGGGGAACTAAAAAATTTTCGCCTCCTGTATCATTGGCCGACCGTATCTGAAATCTTTCATGTTGCCACGTGATTAATTTAGAATTCTAGAGGTGCACTGAAAATACATGTAGCAGTCATGCTAATATTCTACCTCTTTTGGTTTTGTCCTTTTCTCAGTGTCATTACAGCAGTTCTTTAACTAATTAATCATTGTATACAGTGGCCTAGCAGGATGACTTGCTGCAGTGACAATTTATGTCAGAACTAGAAACCTGTGGATATCAACGCTGTGGTCCTTCCTTTGTTAGACTGGGGAGGCTGTGAATGGAGTGATCATTTTTGGACTTGGCAAAATAAAGCAAAAACAATTAAACATTAACATGAAAGCATTGTAATTGTTTGCAAACCTGATAAATAAAATAAATAAAGCACACCAATATTGAAATAACCCAACCTAATAGTATGTAGGGAATGCACACATTGAAGGCAATACATTGAAACCTAATACCATTGGTACATGTAGCATATCTACCAACTAATATGAAATGTACATGTAGCGCTCACTCCCGGAGGAGCCGCTGAAAATGAACCACGGGTCAGTCTCCCCGCACTAGGGAATAAATATACTCCAACACGCTGAACAGTTTTATATTTTAAAAGGTTTACTAAAAGGTTTGCAGCTCTTAAGACACGGTATATGCAGGAAAATTTACAGTACTTTCGTAACACGATAAACGCGTAGCGGTAAAAGAAACGAAAACACGAGGGCTTCGTATTTTCGTAAAAACCCCGACCGAGCAGAAAATTAAAAGATACGAAATTCGAGGAAAAACCGCGTAGCGGGACACAATAAAATACACAGTTCTCGTATCACGGTAAACGCGCAGCGGGAACAAAAAAAGGAAAATTGTTCAGAATGTAACTTTAACTTTGCCCCCTTGTATGGATAGAAAAAAGGAAACTGAGTCCTGCACAGGTTAAGTCCCAGAACGTGAAGTGGTATGTGTTTGTGTGTGTGTAGGGTACCCGGGCACTTTTCAACTGGCCAGTGAGTTTACTTTATCGATGTCTTCGACTAGTCAGTTGGGGCCCTGTGGGTTTTAGAAAGAAAGCAGCAGCGTACGCTCTTATTCACATACGGCCTTGGGGGCCTCTCACCCATCCAGCGCAACTTGAGGTTCTGCTGACCCAGGACGTCTCTCCGCTCGATATTGACTGGGGACGCCGACCACCGGATCTGTTGTCTGGCCTTCTATCGATCAGCCGCGACTCAGCCAGCTTACCGCCTGCTCCCCGCTTCAATCGACCGCGGTACTCCTTACTCGAGGGGTCTTCTCTCCTCAGCACTGCACTCGGATAATAGATGGTGATGTCTGTCTCCCGCAAGGCTGGGTGACCCAATCCTAAGGCCCAATCCACTCTGTCTGCGTTCCGGCCTGTCTTTTGGTCTCTCCTTCTCTGGTGTGCATCCACTCTCCTCTGCTCCCTGGCGCGCTCTGCCTGTTCTCCACGAGGTGCAGGATGTACAGCGTCTCCACAAACCCACCCACTTCCTGTTTTCTTCTTCGCAAAGCATGCCGGGACATGTAGTTCGAGTGTCCAGGATCTTTAATCGTGATTGTCTCCATCTTGTGGCCAAAAATGGGTACTGCCACAGTAAACTTTAACACATCGCTACACTCTCCCCCTCCTAGAACTCTTGGGTCTCTCCAAGGAGGTACAACAGTTACATTATCCTTTTACAATATGCACACAGTTTATACAGCATATACAGGGTCAGCAGCATACATGCAGTGGGTTAGAAACACTTTCTCAAGCTGACTCATGTTCTGGGCTACTCAGCTAACATAGCAGACACTTCGGGCAATCTCTGCACAGTGGTGATGGCCTCTTCAGTGCTATGTCCGGGTGAGTCATAGGTAAGTCGCTGGGGCGGTCGAATAGAGCGTTTCTGTTCAGGCTCCTTCCGTTCCTCTTCAGGTGGAAGTACTATAGGTATAGGCTCAGTCCTTATGTCGGCCACTGGAGCAGACACTTCCTCCGAGTACGATCCCTCCAGGGAAGGCATAGAACTATAATCGTAAGGCTCGTCTTCAGGAGCTACAGGGTCTCTAACAGTATCCGGGACCCTTAACGGGAGTTCAAGGGTTTCAGGGAGTTCCATATTTTCGGGGAATTCCCACTGAAATTCAGGAGCTTCAGCCCTCAAGTTACTTTCCCACTGACAAGGAACTGGGACGACCCCTTCAGGTTCTGGTGAGCGTATCCAATCTAAACAGAAACTCTCTTCGTCGCTGTCTCTTTCGCTCTCTCCAACAACCCGAGTCTGTTGAGACCGAGTGACAGGAGGAACACGTGGAGCATGCGGATTCGCCGGAGGAAGTTCGTTTTCCACTGGTATCCTCACAGCCTCTCTCAAAGGTAACAAGTGATTTCGGTGCCAATTCTTGAGAGGACCAGCCTTTCCATCAGGGCGAATCTGATACACCGGCAGACCTGGCAGTTGTTTGCAAACAATGTAAACCTGAGAACTCCATCTATCCGCCAGCTTGTGTCTCGCAGCAGCACCCAAATTCTTCAACAGAACCCTATCACCGGGTTGTAGATCCTGTATTCGAACCTTCAAATCATAGTTCTTCTTGTTCCTTTGCTCCCTGTTACCTGAAGTCAAACGGGCCTGTTCAAACGCAGAAGCCAGATTCTTCCGAAGTCTATCCACATAGTTTCTATGAGAAGCTACCGACGTCTGGTCTAGAGATAACCCAATGCCAAATCAACCGGCAGTCGAGCTTCTCTTCCGAACATAAGACGGTACGGTGAATATCCCGTTGCATCACTCTCCGTACTGTTATATGCATGCACCAGAGTAGCTATATGACGACTCCAACTCTGCTTCTCTACATTAGACAAAGTCCCCAGCATGTTTAGCAGCGTGCGATTAAACCTTTCAGGCTGAGCATCACCTTGAGGGTGTATGGCGTAGTTCGAGTCTTTTGAATTCCCACAACTCCAGCAATTGCCCCGACCAATCTACTTTCAAAGTCTCTTCCCTGATCAGAGTGTATTCTTCTTGGCAAGCCGTAATGAACAAAGAACTTTTCCATCAGCACCTTCGCCACCGTCGGAGCGCGTTGGTCTTTTGTAGAAAAAGCTTGGGCATAACGGGTGAAATGATCAGTCACTATCAGAATGTTCCCTTGCCCACTAGCATCCGGCTCTAAGCACAGGAAGTCAATGCACACCAAATCCATGGGTCCCTGACTCTGTAGATGGCTCATTGGAGCAGCTCGGGTTGGTAGAGTTTTCCTCTGAATGCACCTCAGACAGGAATGGCAATAACTCTCAACTTCAGCCCTCATGCAAGGCCAATAAAACCTATCTCGCACCAACTTAAAAGTTCTCTCAGCACCCAAATGTCCATGCTCATCATGTAATGATCGCAACACACTCTCCCTGTGTTTAGTGGGGAGAAATAACTGCTGAATCTCTTCGGAATTGGTCGAGGGGCCCCTTCGGTAGACCACCCCATCCAACATCTTCAACCGCTCCCACTCTTTGTAAACCAATCTGGCTCCATCCGGGGAATTGGTTAACAGAATCTCTCGCTGGTTTGCAGTCAGGGCCTTTATGGTCAATGCAATCAAAGGGTCTCTAGCTTGATCCGCTTTCAGGTCCTGCTTGGAAAAGGTAGGTAGATTTTCATCCCTCAATTGCGTAGGGTTACAGTAGAACTCAGGAACAGCCGCGGCCCATGACTCCTATGGCCTCCGCTTCAACTCCTCCCTTGACCCGGCGTTCTGTTCCTTGACACAAAGCTTGCACCCCGTCTGGAGTCACCTGAGTCCATTCTGTAGTGTAGGGTCTTCTCGACAAAGCATCAGCATCTCGATTGTTCACCCCAGGGCGATACTTCAGGCTGAACCGAAACCCTGACAGAGCAGCCAACCACCGATGTCCCGTTGCGTCCAGTTTTGCAGTAGTAAGGATATAGGTGAGAGGATTATTATCCGTCTTGATCACGAACTCAGCTCCATACAGATAGTCTTTCAACTTGTCCACCACTGCCCACTTCAAGGCTAGGAACTCCAGTTTGTGAGTAGGATAGTTCTTCTCAGAAGGCGCAAGGCTCCGGCTCACGTACGCTACAGGCCTCAGCAATCCATCATACTCCTGATATAGGACTCCTCCCAGACCTTCTCGGCTGGCATCCACATGTAGTTCATACGGCTTGTGAGGGTCCGCGTAGGCCAGAACAGGAGCTCGGGTTAGATTCTCTTTCAGCTTCACAAACGCACCTTCACATTGACTAGTCCATTCACCTTGTATGGACTCTTTAGCTTTCCTTGGTCCCGGAGCGGAGGGGTTTCGATCAGAGACCTTACAGCCTTCTTCGGTGGTTTCTTTCTGTAGGAGTTTGTTCAGCGGCTGAGCTATCTTTGCGAATCCTCCCACAAATCTTCGATAGTATGAGCAGAATCCCAAGAAAGATCTAAGTTCAGTGACGTTTCGAGGTCTAGGCCAAGAAGCTACGGCCTCCAACTTTCGAGGATCTGTCGAAACACCTTCTGCCGAGACCACGTGTCCCAGATATGTGACTGACGGTAAACAGAACTGGCATTTCTCCAGAGACAATTTCAACCCCTCTTCATGGAGCCTCTTCAAGACCTTCTCCAAACGTTGCTCATGCTCTTCCAGAGTCTTCCCGAACACAATTATGTCATCCAGGTACACTAACACTTCGATTAGATTCATATCCCCGACTGTCTTCTCCATCAACCGTTGGAACGTGGCTGGAGCTCCCGTCAGACCTTGAGGCATTCTATTGAACTCAAAGAACCCCAGTGGACAAATGAACGCCGTTTTCTCTTTGTCTTCAGGGTGCATCGGTATCTGATTATATCCGCTTCGCAGGTCTAACACACTGAACCACTTTGCTCCAGACAAACACTGTAAGGCATCTTCAATCCGAGGAGTGGCGTATTGGTCGGGGATGGTTCTTCGGTTCAGGGTGCGATAGTCTATGCACAAGCGGACAGAACCATTCTTCTTCCTGACCAGCACTATTGGAGATGCATATGGGCTCCTGGACTCTTGAATCACATTGGTTCTCTGCAACTCATTTAGCTGTTCTCGTAGATCATCCAAGTCTCCCAGCGGAACTCGCCTTGACCTTTCACGAAACGGCTTGTCTTCTTGCAACCGAATGCGGTGTTCCGTACTCTTAGCCAGGCCCACATCGAACTCATCTTTCGAGAATAATTCTTTCCACTTTAGAACTTGAGACTGAAGACGTTTCTTCCACTCAGGTGAAATGGGGGCGTCTTTAGGGTAGAATCTTTCATCCGAAATCTCTTTATCCACTCCCCCTCCTAAATCGGTGGAGAGGGGTGTAGCAGACTCTACTTGCCCGATAGGCATTCGTGCTTTAAGGACTACTGGAGAATCTGTCACATTGCACACACTGACCGAGACTCTTCCTCGTGTCCTCTTCAAGGCTTTTGTGGAGATTATTTCAGGAATTACTTCGACTCCGGTTTCACTCCCATGACTGACATCGGTTCCCAGCACCACATAGGGACCTGGTTGCGATCCGTTCAACTTAACTGAAACCCGGAAGCTCGCTACTTCTCCTGCTTGCAAAACCTTCTCTGTCCCACCCAGTCTCCACAGTCTTCCCACCTCAGCAGGTGCTTTCCGTTCTTCAACCATCCTCTGATAGACCGGTCGTAACATGGGGTGCACTCCTTGAGTTGACCCTTCTTCCACTACGATGGGGGTCAGGAGACGCCGCACTAGGTCCGTATTTGTCCCCACTATCAGAGAGCTTCTGTTTGCACCCGAGGGTCGGGGGCACACAATGGCCAAGGCGTCACAGCCTCCGGACTGTCCGATGACTTCAGATCCGATCTCCAACCTTACTTGCAAATACCCGTCATAAGGGAGTTTCTCAGTGCCGATACCCCATATTTCCAAATCCTTCAATTCTTGCAGAGGAATGTGCTTTAAGTGTTTCTCATAGAAGTCTTTATAAATCAAAGTCACTTGAGCCCCCGAATCTAACAGAGCTTTGGTGTAGACTCCCTCCACTTGGATTGGCACAATCGGAGAGGGACCTATCAGCTGGTCAGGAAACTTGGTGGAGGTATCCGGACGCTTAGACCCAGTTTGCTGGACCCTGGCCTTTTTCTTTGCCCGTGCAGGTTTTGGGTGTGCATTGCCTCCCCATGACGCAGACCCGGACGCTAAGGGAGTGACTCTTTCCATTCTGGCAGGCTCAGCAGTCGGCTTGACTTTGGGCCCTCTTGCCCTCTTAGTTTTAAATTGGTTCTTGGAGCGAGATTCAACTTCTGGGCACCTAGGTTGCTCCTTTACTGGTGCCCTCTGGCGTTTCCCGCTGGTGGAGTAGATAACAGTCCCTCTAGGGCTTTCAGCAGCCACTCAACTTTATCCTTCTCAGGCTTCCGGCCTTTACACTGCGCACGGAAATGGCCCATTTCTCCACAGCCGAAACATCTCTTCCTCGAAAGTGGAGACACGGTTGCTTGTTGAGGTTCTAATAAGAGATTTGAACCAGACGCCACGGCAACTTCAGTCGTCTGCATACCTGTTAGGAACTTTTGCATTTCCCCCTGCATCTCGGTCACCTTCATCAACACCCTGCACAGTTCAGCGTGCGCTTGCTGCAGTTCAGTTTGAGCTTCCTGTACTTTCTTTACAGTCTTGAACAACTCGCTTCGTTCGGAAGAGTTCGATTCTTTGGCAGCCTTTTCGATGAATTTGAACCGACTAACTGCTCCTGTTCATCCAGGTCAGACCATAGGTGTCTAACGAGTCGTTTTCAGGCTGCAGACCGTCGTTATATCTTGCAGGTTGTGCATAAGCCCTTTCTCCCCGCCTGAAGGATTTCTCTTCCAGCAGAGCCTCCTCCTCTCGTACAACTCGGATCAGTTCCAGGTACTTCAACTCTTGATTAACTGCTCTGCTTCTCAGCTGCATCATCACCGGATCTAACGGTTGAGAGCCCCTCAGGATCTGCTTTATTCGTAATCTTATCTACGTCAGCCGGTTTGGCCCTTTTCTTGAGGAGTATTTGGTGCAGAATCTTATCCAAGCGCCTCATGTAATCAATCATTCTCTCACCTCTCTTCTGATAGGTGTGTTCGTACTGATATACTAGTTCCGCTGCCTTTTCTGTTCGCCCAATCACTTCTTCAAGAACGTTCAGATAATCCAACGCAGTACAATCTTTTCTACTCAATTTTAGGTTTCTCACCGCTTCTGACGCAGGTCCCTTTAAACTCTCGGTGATCCTTTGCTTTTTCTGGGCCTCAGGGACGTCCCACTCATCCAGTGCCTGCATCGCCTGTTCCACCCATTCCTCAAAGGTTTCTTCTCCCGCCGGAGTTGGTACATTTCCTGTAAAGTTCCTTAACCGTCGATAACCGAAATTAGTGTGAGGAGGGCTTGTTTTCTGACATTTAGCCAGCAAATCTCCAATAGCCACGATAAATTCAGGCCCGATCATGGCCAACGGACTGGGCGCGGGAACACTTTCGGATTCACCACGTGGCGCACTTGGCTGAATTAGTTGGACTTCCACCTCATCTTCCAGCTCCATGCTCGCGCCCGAAAACATGCTGGAATACCTTTTCTCCATTCGAGAAGAACATGCGTGTGAGAGGTATCTGGGTTTTTCTTAATGTCCAGAATTAACCCCCGATGATCTGGTGCTAGCGTGGCCACGGCCTGGCGAATCTGATCTTCGGCCCAAGTGTCTGCGGGAATATCCATGACTATGCAACATGCTAACTGACTACTGTGCTCCCCACACCATTCGGCAGCAGTGTCTGGATCCATATTTAACCCTTTAATGCGGTTTTTCCAGAGACTGAATCCCGGAAACGAGCCCCCACGTGTAGCGCTCACTCCCGGAGGAGCCGCTGAAAATGAACCACGGGTCAGTCTCCCCGCACTAGGGAATAAATATACTCCAACACGCTGAACAGTTTTATATTTTAAAAGGTTTACTAAAAGGTTTGCAGCTCTTAAGACACGGTATATGCAGGAAAATTTACAGTACTTTCGTAACACGATAAACGCGTAGCGGTAAAAGAAACGAAAACACGAGGGCTTCGTATTTTCGTAAAAAAACCCCGACCGAGCAGAAAATTAAAAGATACGAAATTCGAGGAAAAACCGCGTAGCGGGACACAATAAAATACACAGTTCTCGTATCACGGTAAACGCGCAGGGAACAAAAAAAGGAAAATTGTTCAGAATGTAACTTTAACTTTGCCCCCTTGTATGGATAGAAAAAAAGGAAACTGAGTCCTGCACAGGTTAAGTCCCAGAACGTGAAGTGGTATGTGTTTGTGTGTGTAGGGTACCCGGGCACTTTTCAACTGGCCAGTGAGTTTACTTTATCGATGTCTTCGACTAGTCAGTTGGGGCCCTGTGGGTTTTAGAAAGAAAGCAGCAGCGTACGCTCTTATTCACATACGGCCTTGGGGGCCTCTCACCCATCCAGCGCAACTTGAGGTTCCGCTGACCCAGGACGTCTCTCCGCTCGATATTGACTGGGGACGCCGACCACCGGATCTGTTGTCTGGCCTCTATCGATCAGCCGCGACTCAGCCAGCTTACCGCCTGCTCCCCGCTTCAATCGACCGCGGTACTCCTTACTCGAGGGGTCTTCTCTCCTCAGCACTGCACTCGGATAATAGATGGTGATGTCTGTCTCCCGCAAGGCTGGGTGACCCAATCCTAAGGCCCAATCCACTCTGTCTGCGTTCCGGCCTGTCTTTTGGTCTCTCCTTCTCTGGGTGTGCATCCACTCTCCTCTGCTCCCTGGCGCGCTCTGCCTGTTCTCCACGAGGTGCAGGATGTACAGCGTCTCCACAAACCCACCCACTTCCTGTTTCTTTGCAAAGCATGCCGGGACATGTAGTTCGAGTGTCCAGGATCTTTAATCGTGATTGTCTCCATCTTGTGGCCAAAAATGGGTACTGCCACAGTAAACTTTAACACATCGCTACATACATATCACATATTATTATTTTCTTTATTGCGTCTCCTGGAATAGAGGTTCGTCTGTTTCCCCATTTAACATCTATTACAATATGGAACCTTATTTTGTTTTTAAGGGAAAGTCTGTATCATGTGACAAGGCCCCTTCACCAGGGACAAATGATCCAGACACATGTTTCAGCAGGGACACTCTACCAATTTTAGTGGTGTTCAATTCGTAATGGCAGTGATGATGACTGCTAATTAAGAATGTTTTCAAGAAAATGTATTTAGAAGTTTTTGCTATTATATTTTACATGTTCATATTTGTTATCATTGGAAAGGCCATGCCATGACCTTTCCAGTGACACCACACTTGACCTTATTAGGTGTATATAAAAGAGATAAAGGGGTTTAAAGGTCCCTCCACCTCTCATTTTAGATGAAACAGAACACAGTAATAGACTGCATCATCTCCACACTCTTGCTAAAAGCATGCAAAATCAGAAAGTGAGTTACTGCAGTGGCATTGTTTGCTTTGTAATTGAAAGCCAGATAATGCTGATGCTTTACAAAAGCAAAAAGGATTTTAATTCTTCTATTCTTCTAAAAACAGACTAGCCTTTCCAATGACACCTCAGTTTACCTTACGACGTATATGGAATCGTTGATACAAGGTCCAAAAGACTTCAGTATGTCTTATAATGTGATTGCAGCTGGGTGCAAATGCCCCATGTGCCCCCCCCCATCTGCGAGTGCCCTTCACATAACTGGTTACACAATATATTGTGCAGGGGACACACTTATGAGCAAGGTTAGGAGGTATTCATTGCACATTCCAAACCGTGTACATGCAATTTCAATTGTAGGTGAGCTATATACACCTACTCAGAGTCCCTAAAAATTTAGAGAGTTGTCACAGAGAATATATCTTTATATCATATTATGTTTTTTATGTAATTTTTTTAAACAAATTGGTGAACAAGTGACAAAAGAGCTCTCCCATTCCTGGCCGCTCTCAAATTTTAGCGTGACTGGAAAGACTGTCCATTTATCCGCATGCAAGCTATCCCTGCAAATGGGATTAGAAGAATAATTGAAATATGGCAACGCTGAGAATTTGTGGGTAATTGCTGAGGGATGAGAATATCACTGCTGTATTAAGGGGTAGACTCAGTGCGTTATAACTCTGGGGATTGGGGGAGGGGCATTCCATAGGATCTCAGCACCTTTGTCCAAATCTATTTTTTTTTTTATTGCACCTATGGAGCCGCCACAATTCATCAGAAATTAAACTCTGCATTAGTGTGAAGGATAACTGTGTCTGGTTGTTGCGGCGTTTAAATTCCAAATATAAGAAGTTTATGTTGCAAGACAAAATGGCTGCCGTTGTAATTACTGCACATTGCTGGTGAATACATTCGCTTGCTAGCAGTACTTTCTCTGTGCCGTCATATTGCACACGGCACACATCAAATGTGAACTAAACACTTGACTTTGGTGAAACAGACGTGTCCCTAGAAGGTGGACATGCAACACTGTAGGGTAGTAAAGGCTAACTTCGGCCTACAGATGTTTATGAAGCCTTAAGGTTGGCTGAGTGCCATATAACATTCCCTCAGAAACATCTGCAATGCCAATATTAGACAATGCCGCTGTAGGGTCACAGCATCTTTTCTTTTTCTAAAGGCAGTGGGTACAGCTGCCGACATTTGACTTTGCCCAAGGATCCAACTGACATTTTATTATTTTCTAGGTGTACGTTACTTCAGTTTCTTTCAAATTCTTGGGCAATCTTCCTCATGGCTGACATTGTTTTGCCCAAGGAACATTGACAATGCAAATCCTGGGCCTTTTATGTCTGTAAGCTATATACTTCTGTTTGTCGAGTCTAACACAGTGCCGGAAAATGTATGTTGACTTGATTTTGTTTTTCTTGCATTTAAATGTGACCTTTGAGAATCTCTATTAGAATATTTTATTTTTTATGTCTTTCTAATCCATGTAATGTTTCACATACCGTGAAGCAGTAATAGCAGGCAACTCTTGTCACCATTATGGTGTAATTAGTATATATTAGTTATATTTTAAGCCACTAGTAGAGGTTTGGGATTAGAAATGTAAAATAGCAATCATGGATCAGAGCCAAATCACTCATTAGATGACCCTAGGCAACTGCTTACAGCCCATGGCTCTGACAGAGGCCTGCCTGGCTGCAGTATCAGGTCTCCATGGATAGCACCCCACTAAACAGGGGTCAGCAACCTTGGTTCCCTGATGTTTTGGGAACTACATTTCCCATTTGGCTGAGTCAGCCTAATGGGTGACTGGGCATAATGGGAGATGTATTTCCAAAAACATCAGAGCGCCAAGGTTGCTGACTCCTGCACTAGGAGAACTAGGACAAGTGGATGCAGCCCATTTCTAAACACTCTGCCATGGGTAAATCTTTAGATTAGACTTATTCACCTTTCAGTTCTTTCTTTCCAAACAATAAGGCTAATGTCAGACCAGCGCACTCTGCGTGCGTGCAGGACAGACAGACATCCTGACGGAAGATACTGTAGACACCACACGGTCAGTTGTTTTTGACGGATGTTGAACAAACAAGGGAATTATGGGAAACAAAATTAATATGAAAAATGATAAAAAGTTGAAAATGATATGAAAAGCCATTTTGTGCGTCAAGGTGCCGGACGTCGCAAATGCAGTCCGTCTGACTTCGTTCCATCACACACACACAACGCTACACGAACATGGAGCACTCTGCGTGTCCGTCCTAGCGGTTTTACATTCTTGCCTAACTTGCGTCCGGTGCCACGTGCATTGTGTGTGCGCAGTTCGGTGCGGATGTACTTCGTGTGTGGGTTTCTATTGCTCATGATTATATGCTACGACGGACGTTAAACTGCGCAGCAACACAGATGTGATCACTGCGTTCGTCTGACACAGGCCTAAACCAAGGCGACATGAGATTTTCACCAGAGATGAAAAACTAAAAGTAACACTGTCAAAGGCGCATACATAATACGCAGAAACACAGTGTTAGTTATTCCCCAAATAATAAAGTGCTCGACATATATTTTCTATAAACAATATAAAATAAAAACCCGTGCTTACATCATTCCCAAAACATGCAATATTCTTATAATCGTGTTTCTTTCAATACTAAACTAATGTGAATAAGATCTTTATATATTAAAGTAATAAAACATCCTTCAAATGAATGTGGCAAGTGACGCGAACATCAGAACTAATGTGTTTGTAAAAAGTCCAAAAATAATACAATTTTAAACAAGTCCTTTACTCCCGTTTACTGTCCTTTTTGATCTTGGTCCTCCTTGACCAATCCAATTCGTTTATATTTCAAAACAAAACACAGAAAAGGAAGAAATCCCAGTGCAACCGTGTGATATAATAAGCAGCGAAATTATTATTATTAATAATATTTATTTATGAAGCGGCAGCATATTCTGTAGCGCTGTACAATGGGCACAATATAGACAGGGTTAGAAAACATTGAACGTTTGACAAACAGTACAGGAGGAAACGAGGGCCCTATTCCGGTGGGAATTTACAATCTAGAAGGGTTGAGGGGGGAAACAGGAGGAGAGGACTGCAAGGTGAGAGTGATGAACTGCAAGGTGAGAGTGATGGACTGGTGAGAGTGATGGACTGGTGAGAGTGATGGACTGCAAGGTAAGAGTGATGGACTGCTAAGTGAGAGTGATGGACTGCAAGGTGAGAGTGATGGACTGCAAGGTGAGAGTGATGGACTGCTAGGTGAGAATGATGGACTGCTAAGTGAGAGTGATGGACTGCAAGGTGAGAGTGATGGACTGATAGGTGGGAGTGATGGACTGCTAAGTGAGAGTGATGGACTGCAAGGTGAGAGTGATGACCTGCAAGGTGAGAGTGATGGACTGCAAGGTGAGAGTGATGGACTGCAAGGTGAGAGTGATGGACTGGTGAGAGTGATGGACTGCTAGGTGAGAGTGATGGACTGCTAAGTGAGAGTGATGGACTGCAAGGTGAGAGTGATGGACTGCTAGGTGAGAATGATGGACTGCTAAGTGAGAGTGATGGACTGCAAGGTGAGAGTGATGGACTGATAGGTGGGAGTGATGGACTGCTAGGTGAGAGTGATGGACTGGTTGCGTCAGTGAATCGGGTGGTAGGCTTCCCTAAATAGGAATGGCTTAAGGGAGTGTTTGAAGGAAGGGAAACTAGGGGAAAGTCTGACCATACAAGCGAGAGCGTTCCAGAGGATGGGGGCTGCTTGTGAGAAATCCTGCAATCTATCATGGGAAGAGGTGATGCGGGGAGAAGCTAGGCGCAGGTCACTGTTTGATCTTAGGGAGCGGGCTGGGGTGTATTTGGTGATTAGTGAGGACAGGTAGTGGGGAGCTGAGTTAGTGAGGGTTTTGTAGGTCAGGGTAAGGATTTTGAATTTAATTCTACAGTGGATGGGGAGCCAGTGAAGGGACTCGTAGAGGGGAGCGGCAGAAACAGAGCGGTGGGTGAGGTGGATGAGTCTGGCAGAAATTCCATAATTCAAATGCAAACTAACATTTTCCAGAGCCTAATTAATCCTGGCTCTGGTTTTTGCACCTTAGGTCGATCTGTGGGTGACCTCAGCTCTCTTCCCTTAAATTATAAATTCAGAAAAGAGCAGAAGGAGACATTTCTTGCATAATATAATTCATTTCTTCCCAATCAACATCATAAAACTAAAGAAAGGTGCTCACCTTTATTGGAGCCACTAGATAATGGCTTGTGTCCTTTTCAATGTAGGATCCTCGGCTTTCCTTGCTCCCTAATAGGTTCCCACAACTGTCAAATTCCACTGCCTGTCTTTAGGGTAATCCCAGGTGGTCCCAGATACAGTGGATAGCAAAGGTCTACACACCCCTGTTAAAATGTCAGGTTTCTGTGATGTAAAAAAAAATGAGACAAAGATAAATCATTTCAAAACTTTTTCTACCTTTAACGTGACCTATAAACTGTACAACTCAATCGAAAAACAAACTGAAATCTTTTAGGTGGAGGGAAATAAAAATAAAAACCTAAAATAACATGGTTGCATAAGTGTTCACACCCTTAAACCTATACTTTATTGAAGCAGCTTTTGATTTTATTCCAGTACTCAGTCTTTTTGGGTTTTAGTCTTTATACAGCATGGCACAACTTGATTTGGCAATATTTGCCCACTCTCCTTTGCAAACACACTCCAAATCTGTCAGAATGTGAGGGCATCTCCTGTGCACAGCCCTCTTCAGATCACCCCACAGATTTTCCATTGGATTCAGGTCTGGGTTCTGGCTGGGCCATTCCAAAACTTTAATGGCTTCACCAGAAGAAAATTAATTTGTTGATTTGGATGTATGCTTTGTGTCGTTGTCATGCTGAGAGATGAAGTTCCTCTTCATGTTCAGCTTTCTAGCAGAAGCCTGAAGGTTTTGTGCCATTATTGACTGGTATTTGGATCTGTTCATAATTCCCTCTACCTTGACCTCTAAGGCCCCAGTTCCAGCTGAAGAAAAACAGCCCCAATGCACGATGCTCCTGCCACCATGCTCCTGCCACCATGCTTCACTGACGGTATGGTGTTCTTTTGGTGATGTGCAGTGTTGGTTTTTACGCCAAACATACATTTTAGAATTATGGCAAAAAAGCTCAACCTTGGTTTCATTAGACCATAACACGTTTTCCCACATGCGTTTGGAAGACATCAGATGTGTTTTTGCAAAATTTATCCGGGCTTGGATGTTTTTCTTCATAAGAAAAGGCTTCAGTCTTGCCACTCTACCCCATAGACAGGGCCGTCTTTAACGCAGGGCAAAAGGGGCAGCTGCCCCGGGCCCAGTCATTGTTGGGGGGCCCAAAGCAGCTGCCCCTTGGGCCCACATAAACTGGACGACCGCCGCCGATCATAATGATATCCAGGGCTTTTTTTTTTTTTCACAAGCCAGCAGCCCGAATGAGTGGTCAGTGAGTGGAGGAAACGGAGCGTGTTTCTCCTCCTTCCTCCAGCTGCCACCGCAGCATCTCACGAGATTTCAACCGCGTTGAGCCATGAGTGGCTGCATGCTGGTCACGTGATAGTAACCTTTCCTGGTGGTCAGTCAGGTGTTACTGCATGCACCACATGCTGCCCCCCCCCGCACAGCTCACAGTCACAGCCCTATCTCAGCCTGACCAAACTCCCCACACCCGGCAGAGATAAGGGAGATAAAAGACATGGTCACAGCTGTGAAAGCATAAGGAGGGTTAATCTTGCCTGCCGGACACAGAGCTAGCTACGCTAAGAGCAGAGCCCTCTCCCTGCATTTCTCATGGTTCCAGGTCAGCGCACCCCGATATCCACAGCGTGTGGGATCTGAGCACACATAAAGGAAGCGGATCACAGCTCTGACAAGTGCAGGCCCAGCTGATTCATGGCAGCAGCACAGTAAGACTAGACTCCTTCTAAAAAAGGGAAAAAATGTAAAAAAAAAAAAGTCTGCTTGTTTTGTGGCTAGGTGTCGTGTATGTGCCTGCTGAGATATTATAATCTGGTAAAGGGACGCTCTACACATCCTGAAACTTTCATATTTTTAAAATGGTCTGGATGTGAGAAGGAGTGCCCCCCCCCCATTTTTTTTCTATAAAGCTGGGTGAAGTGGATGAGTTTTCGTCACCAGCAGCCAGGGAATTAGAATTTCCTGGCTGCCCGTTAATACTCAGTTACTAGTGACGTCAGCACACAGGGACATGTTGACGTCACTATCTCTGCGACCAGTCTCAGACAGGCTGCGATGGATCACAACTGCGCATGCACACAGCTCTGATCCATCATTCTGCACTGTTGGTACAGGACTTAAGTACATAAAGTTCGCAAGTCCTGTAGTGGTGCGCAATTTGTGTTTCCTACACCACAAAAGTAGCGCAGGAAGTGGAAACTGCATGGAAAAGCTTCAGGAACGTGCAGGAGTCCCTGAGCCGAAGAGCAGCACCCAGCGTAGGACATAAAAGGTGAGTAAAACTGGGCAAAAGGAAAAAACAATTGGGCAGAGGCTGTCAACAATCTCTGCCCAATTATTTAAGGGCAAAAGGGACACCTTTCAATAGTGTTCCTTTAAATTAGACGAGCTCTGTGGCACACACCACACATTGCACGGTACTGTGAGTTTTATTGCCGCAGAGCTCTGTGATGCACACACACCGCACATTGCTGTGAGTTTCATTTTTTTTTTAGAAAGGATTTTACCAGGAAGGATACATTGAGATTTCTCTGGTTTTCCAGGAAGGATACAATGAGATTTCTCTGGTTTTCCAGGAAGGATACATTGAGATTTCTCTGGTTTTCCAGGAAGGATACATTGAGATTTCTCTGGTTTTCCAGGAAGGATACAATGAGATTTCTCTGGTTTTCCAGGAAGGATACAATGAGATTTCTCTGGTTTTCCAGGAAGGATACATTGAGATTTCTCTGGTTTTCCAGGAAGGATACATTGAGATTTCTCTGGTTTTCCAGGAAGGATACAATGAGATTTCTCTGGTTTTCCAGGAAGGATACAATGAGATTTCTCTGGTTTTCCAGGAAGGATACATTGAGATTTCTCTGGTTTTCCAGGAAGGATACATTGAGATTTCTCTGGTTTTCCAGGAAGGATACAATGAGATTTCTCTGGTTTTCCAGGAAGAATACATTGAGATTTCTCTGGTTTTCCAGGAAGGATACATTGCGATTTCTCTGGTTTTCAGTATGTCCTGGGTGGCGAGTATGTACCGTTGGATGTCTCACCCAAGGACACTTACTGGAGAGGTGCTCTTGCTGGGATCAAACCCATGTATCCACAGGCTCTCTCCACACAGAGCAGTGATGTTACCTCTACTCCGCCCAGCCGGTACTATTACTGTGGAACTGTTCAGTTGCACTTTATTACTGAAAGTTATTAAGATATTAACATCCCTTTTCTCTCAAGAACATATAACTGTTAATAGAAATATAGGAGAGCCTGGAAGAGGCTATAATTGGCAGCTTGTACTTACTGTTACAGATCAATCTAAGGACTTGTTTTGAGCCAGTACTTTATGTTTACATTATTAAAGCTTTTTGAGACAAATCCATTATTTTTTTTTTGGGATGTGGGGGGTGGAGAGCAAAATTATGCGGTGGGCGGGCTTTCGGGGGGGGCCAAGAAAATGTTTGCCCAGGGTCCAATCAATATTAAAGACGGGCCTGCCCATAGACCAGACATATGAAGAATACAGGAGACCGTTGTCACATGTACCACACAGCTAGTAGCTGCCAGATATTCCTGCAGCTCGTTTAATGTTGCTGTAGGCCTCTTGGCAGCCTCCCTGACCAGTTTTCGTCTCGTCTTTTCATTACATCACATTTACATCCCCCATTTATAAAAGAGTGTGTGCACTTATGTAACCATATTTTTTATTTTTTCTTCCCTCCACCTAAAATATTTCAGTTAGTTTTTCGATTGAGCTTTTTACAGTTTATAGGTGACATTAAATGTGGAAAAAGTTCTGAAATGATTAATCTTTGTCTCATTTTTTTTATACATTTATTTATGAAGTATTTTACCAGGAAGGATACATTGAGATTTCTCTCATTTTCAAGTATGTCCTGGGTTCAAGAACATTGAATTTTTACAGTCATTACAGAAATACAAAGTAATAAATGCAAGATATTAAAAAAACACAAATAAACAGATTAACAGAAAAATAAATATGTAAGTAATATAGTCACTATGTTACATGATTACAGGTGCAATCCGTATTGAGGTATGTTAATAAGGAGCTCTTGAGTGACTTTAGACTGGGGGAAGATTTGATGGCTTCTGGGAGGTTATTCCATAATTGTGGCGCTCTGTAGGAAAATGAGGATCGAGACACTTTCTTTTTGTATTGTGGGTGGTATTGCAAGTAGGGATGGACTGCCGGTTCGGATCAGTTCGATGTTCAATTCGAACATCGGCTGTTCGAAAATTAGCGAACTTTGAACTTTTCGGGACGTTCGCAGAAAGTTCGAGAAATTTTTTTTCAAAGAATTCTAAAAAATGCTTAAAAGATCCTAAAAAATCTATAAATAAAGAGACTCTTTACTGCAGGCAGGATATTATAATAAACGGTTTATTAGATATTGAGTTAAAATGGGAGTATTTTTAACTTTGAAGCCTATGGGATTCATAAACATTTCCCACTCATTGTTGGTCAAACATTTCCCACTCATTGTTGTTCAAACATTTCCCATGGCTTCAAATTGCGGTTAAACATGAATAAAAGCAGTAAAAATGAGCTCAGTGTTTTTTTTTCTTTTCATTGTTTCCTGACCCCCAGGGCAGTGCCCGGACCCCCATACACCTTTTATGGTCAATATCTTGCATATATGTCCTCTTGGAGGGGACCTTAATTTTCAAACATTTGTGCCCCATTGACTTGCATGGTGTTCGAATCGTGTTCGAGTTCACGGTCAAACTTTTTCGGGTGTTTGAGTTCGAATGCGAATTGCAAGTAAGGTGCTGGTCCTGGATCAGAGGTTATAGGATGAGGGAACTGCTAGGGGAAGCAGCCTATTCAGGTAGGGTGGCAGCTTCCCAGAAAACACCTGTAGCGCTCACTCCCGGAGGAGCCACTGAATTTAACCTCGGGTCAGTCTCCCCGCACTAGGGAATAAATATACACCAGCACTGTTGTGGATTTTATAAGTTATATAGTTTACTGGTCTCAAATAAACTGGCATATATAAAGCAGCACGGTATACATATATATTTACAGGAATTCGTAATGCGAGAAACGCGCAGCGGTAAAAAAAAGGAAATTTTAACCCCTTCGTTGCCGGAGTGTAAGTCCCATACAGGTTGTGTCCCAAGAAGGTGTGCGTGTATGCGTATGTTGGTACCCGGGTACTGGATTCAACTGGCCAGTGAATGAATTCAATGTGTCTTCGACTAGTCACGTTGGGGCCCTGTAGATTTAGACAAACTGCAGCGTGCTTTATTACTGTACTGTGGCCTGGAGGCCTCTCACCCATCCGCCAGATACTCTGCACCCTGCTCGACCCAGGACGTCTCTCCGCTCGATTTGGCTGGGACTCTGTGCCACCGGATCTGCTTGTCTTCCTTGTCCGTCTCTGCCACAAGATTCTCTGTTCACCGCCTGCACTCCCATTAGATCATCGCGGTCTCCTAACTTGGGGTCCAAACAGCAGCTCTGTATCTGTGTAAACCTCTCAGCGGTGGATTACTAGGTCTCTGGCAAGTCACTGAAACCGATCTCCAGCGTCCGCAAGGCAGCACCTGCGCTCCGGCCTGGTCACAATCGCTCTTTGTCTCACGTGCGTCTTGCTCTGTTCACCCCTTGGCGCGCACTGGCTCTCCTCTGCACGAGGTTGCGGATGTCTCTCCGTTCTCCCCACCCACTTCCTGTCTCTGCCCCAAAGCATGCTGAAAAACGTAGTCCCAAAGTGTCCAGTATGAATTACATTGTGCTCGTCTCCCCCTGGTGGCCAGAAACGAGTAATTACAGCAGCAGAATTAAACCAGCGCTACACTCTCCCCCTCCTAGAACTCTTGGGTCTCTCCAAGGAGGTGTAACAGTTACATTACATTTCAACATTACATCAGTCAATATATATAGGCTCAGCAGCAAACATACAATGGGTTAGGTATACGTCCTCAAGTTTACTCATACTTCTGGCTACCTCAGCTAACATAGCAGACACTTCAGGCAACCTTTGCACTGTGGTAACAGCCTCTTCAGTGCTATGTCCTGGTGAGTCATTGGGGAGTCTCTGTGGGGGTCGGACAGAACGTTTTGGGCTTTGAATCTGTGGTTCAACTAGGCCTCCCAATGGAACTCTACATTGACCTTTCTCGACATGTCTTATCATCCTGGAGACGAATGTAGTGTTTAGTGCTCTTAGCGCGTCCCACATCAACCTCATACTTGGAGAATGAATTTTTCGACTTGAGTATTGGAGACTGAACCCGCTTCTTCCACTTGAATGAGATAGGAGCATCTTTAGGGTAGAACCGTTCAGCTTGAATCGCTTTATTCACTATCCTCCCTAGATCGGTACTGGAGAGGGGCTTAACAGAAGCCATTCGCCCGATTGACATCCGTGCCTTCAAATTTACTGAAGAGTCAGACACATTACATACGTTGACGGAAACTCTTCCACTTGTCCGTTTCAAAACTCTTGCAGAGATTATTTCAGGGACTTCTCTGGACTGTATAACCTTCTCTGTCCCTTTGGTTTTCCTCAGCTGCCTCACTTCTGCAGAGGCTCTCTGTTCTCTGACCATCCATTGACAGACCGGCCGTAACATTGAGTGTGCCTTTTTGGGAGCATGATTCTCTTCCTTCACCAGTGGGGTTAGAAAACGTCTCACTAAGTCGGTGTTCGTCCCCACTATCATAGAACTTCGATTAGCTCCCGAGGGCCAAGGACACACAATGGCCAATGTGTCACATACTCTCGGTAGTCCAATGGTCACGGAGCTGAATTCCAGCTTGACCTGTAGATATCCGTCATAGGGAAACCGCTCAGTCCCCATTCCCCAGATTTCAAGATCCTTCAACTTCTTCAGGGGTATATGTTTCAAGTATCTCTGATAGAAGTCTCGGTAGATCAGAGTTACTTGAGCGCCTAAATCTAGAAGAACCTTGGTGTAGATCCCTTCTACTTGAACTGGAATGACGGGCGAAGGACCTATCAGCTTATCAGGGAACTTCTCCGTAGTAGTAGGAAGCATAGGCCCAGTCTGCTATAACCTAACCCTCGTCCTCACTCGCGGTGTTTGAGGGCGTGCATTGTTTTCCCATGACGTAGGACCGGACCTCCAGGGAGAGGATCTTCTATTTCTAGCAGATACATATTCAGACCCTCCCTGCCTCCTATTTGGATCTTGGGGATCATAGTAGTCTCCAGCAGTTGGGTACCCAGTTTGTTCTCTCCATTGGGGTTCTCTGAAGTTTCCCACCTGTGAGGTAGATAACAGTCCTTCTAAGGCCTTTAAGAACTCTTCAACTCTTTTTCCTTCAGGCCTTCGGTTCGTACACTGCGCTCGGTAGTGACCCAATTCTCCACAGCTGAAACATCTTTCCTTTGAAGACGTGGGCGCACTTTCTCGCTGCGTCTCATTTGAAGACCACCTGTCGGATGCCACAGCAACCCTTGCTGTTCGCATATCTGAAAGAGACCTCTGTATTTCAATCTGGATTTCTGCTACCTTCAAGATTTCCCAGTGCAGATGCGCGTGGGCCTGTTCCAATTCAGCTTGGGCCTCTTGTACTCTCTTGAGAGTCTGTTGCATCTCACCATAGACAGTGAGATGCTCTTGTCGGTCAATTTCCGGCTCATATGTCTCCTTCGGATCATCTTCGTCCGACGAACACTCATTATACCTTACAGGTTGGACATAAACCTTTTCTCCCCTTCTTGCAGACTTCTCCTCCCTAAGGGATTTTTCTTCAAGTAGAGCCTCTTCCTCTCTGACAGCTCGGATCAGTTCCAGGTATTTCAAGTCTCGGTTACCTTCTCTGGTTCTCAGCTGTAGCATCACAGGATCTAGAGGTTGAGCGCCCCTCAGGATCTGCTGTATTCGGATTTTATCTATTTCGGCCGGTTCGGCCCCTTTCTTAAGAAGTATCTGGTGCAGAATCTTATCTAGGCGCCTCATATATTCAGTCATCTTCTCACCTTTCCACTGGTAAGTATGTTCATACTGGTACACGAGCTCCGCAGCCTTTGCCGTTCGCCCAAAGACTTCCTGTAGTATGTTTAGGTAATCTAAAGCGGTGCAGTCTTGTTTGCTCAATTTTAGGTTTCTGACAGCCTCTGACGCAGGTCCCTTTAAGCTCTCAGTAATTCTTTGCTTCTTCTGAGCTTCGGGGACGTCCCTCTCATCCAGAGCCTGCATTGCCTGTTCTACCCATTCTTCGAATGTTTCCTCTCCCGCCGGAGTTGGTACTTTTCCTGTAAAATTTCTCAACCGTCGATAACCAAAGTTAGTGTGCGGAGGGCTTGTTCTTTGACATTTAGCCAGCAAATCTCCAATAGCCACTATAAATTCAGGCCCGATCATGGCCAGCGGACTGGGCGCGGGAACACTCGCGGGATCGCCATGTGGCGCACTTCCCTGAATCAGTTGAACCTCCACCTCATTGGTCAGCTTCACGCTTGCGCCCTGAAAACACACTGGAACACCCTTTCTCCATTCAAAAAGAACATACGTGTGAGAGGTATCTGGGTTCGCTTTAATGTCCAGGATTAACCCCCGATGATCTGGTGTCAGCTAGGCCACGGCCCGGCGAATCTGATCTTCGGCCCAAGTGTCTGCAGGAATATCCATGACTATGCATAATTCTATCTGACTACTTTGCTCCTCACACCATTTGGCAGCAGTGTCTGGATCCATATTTAACCCTTTAAATGCGTTTTTTCTGGATCCATGACGAGCCCCCACGTGTAGCGCTCACTCCCGGAGGAGCCGCTGAATTTAACCTCAGGTCAGTCTCCCCGCACTAGGGAATAAATATACACCAGCACTGTTGTGGATTTTATAAGTTATATAGTTTACTGGTCTCAAATAAACTGGCATATATAAAGCAGCACGGTATACATATATATTTACAGGAATTCGTAATGCGAGAAAAGCGCAGCGGTAAAAAAAAAAGGAAATTTTAACCCCTTCGTTGCCGGAGTGTAAGTCCCGTACAGGTTGTGTCCCAAGAAGGTGTGCGTGTATGCGTATGTTGGTACCCGGGTACTGGATTCAACTGGCCAGTGAATGAATTCAATGTGTGTTCGACTAGTCACGTTGGGGCCCTGTAGATTTAGACAAACTGCAGCGTGCTTTATTACTGTACTGTGGCCTGGAGGCCTCTCACCCATCCGCCAGATACTCTGCACCCTGCTCGACCCAGGACGTCTCTCCGCTCGATTTGGCTGGGACTCTGTGCCACCGGATCCACTTGTCTTGCTTGTCCGTCTCTGCTACAAGATTCTCAGTTCACCGCCTGCACTCCCATTAGATCATCGCGGTCTCCTAACTCGGGGTCCAAACTGCAGCTCTGTATCTGTGTAAACCTCTCAGCGGTGGATTACTAGGTCTCTGGCAAGTCACTGAAACCGATCTCCAGCGTCCGCAAGGCAGCACCTGCGCTCCGGCCTGGTCACAATCGCTCTTTGTCTCACGTGCGTCTTGCTCTGTTCACCCCTTGGCGCGCACTGGCTCTCCTCTGCACGAGGTTGCGGATGTCTCTCCGTTCTCCCCACCCACTTCCTGTCTCTGCCCCAAAGCATGCTGGAAAACGTAGTCCCAAAGTGTCCAGTATGGTTTACATTGTGCTCGTCTCCCCCTGGTGGCCAGAAACGCGTAATTACAGCAGCAGAATTAAACCAGCGCTACACACCTTAAACGCCAGGTTGGAAAGCTGAAGGGTGCATCTAGATTCCAGCACAGAAACCTGGCATTTTAAAAGGGGTGTGTAGTCTTTTGCTATCCACTGTATCTATATATGTATGTTGTTGCTTCTTTTATGTGTAACTAGAAATGAGAACTGACAATGGCGGCTGTAAGTTTGCATCCTTTGCTTCCACTTATCCTCATCCCTTGCGTTTCTTAACCTCTTCTTTTTTTCCACACTGTTCTTTTCTTTCTCAACCAGGGGGCAGACGTTTAACACCGTGCCCAGCCTTTCTCAGTTTGACTCTGTGAATGAATGTCTCAGACTGGAAAAGGTGGAAGGAAGAAAGCATTAGGAATATCCTTTAATCTCCATTTAAATAGTGATGGACAGCCCGGAAAAGAAGTGCTTCCCATCTTGACATTTTTCAATAGCTCCTTGAATTTGTTTAATAGCTTTAATATCTTCTAAAGATATTTTTTTCTACATGTATACTTGGACATTCGTACCAAACAAAGCTAAAAAATTGAAATAAAATACAAGCAGTTGTAAATACTAAGCAGTGAATGGCAGCAAGAGGGAAGATGTAGAATGATGGCAGCGGCGGTGTGTGCTGTGTATTAAAACTGCTGAACCATTCAAAAATAAATGTTAGCACAACATGTAGACCATTTTTATGCTCTAATTGTTCTGATGGAACCGTTCAGCTTTATATTTGCATGGGGCTGCTGAAATTCGTTTTGGTGATTTTATTACCTTCGGTTTCTAGCTTAAAGGGATATTCTTATCTCGTACCAAACCGCATCATGATTCTATTTATATCTTTGCTAAGGCTCGTCAGTCAGGTCATGGTTTGCCTTTTAAAACAAGAGAAACAGATGAACCTCATATCAACAGCAGGGCTTTGTCGTCCTGTATCTCCACACTGTAACCTGATATCAATGCTCTATTCTGTGCAGATCAGCAGACACTCTCAACTCTTGCTGTGTACAAGATAAAGAGGTGAATGACTAGTCTGCCGTACCCTGAAGGCTGCTGAATGAACAGGATTGAGGCTGGGTTCACACCTAAGCGTTCTTTGACGCGCGTATCACGCAAACGTGAAAAAAAAGCGAACGCGCATTGCAGCGCGTTCACGCTGCAGTCTATGGCTGCAAACGCGCTGCAATAGGCCCCAAAGAAGCTCCTGTACTTTTGTGGGCGTAGGACGTTTTACAGCGCGTTCCTATGCGCTGTAAAACACCCAGGTGTGAACGGGCCCCATAGGAAATCATGGGATTTCCGTGTTTAGGCGTTTTACAGCGCACAGGAACGCGCTAAAAAACGCCCAGGTGTGAACGGGACCTAATTCTTTAAAGACATCATTTAATTGTTTCAGTTGCTAAAATGTTTCTTTTACCAGACTTAGATTTATTAGGGTTTTCTTTTAAATCCAACTGAATTTCTCTTTAACCCAGGGATGTCAATCTGCGGTTCCCCATGCTGCTGAACTACAACTCCCATGAGTCTTTGGCCGTCTACTTCTTTCAAAGTTTTCTAGGAATTGTAGTAGGAATTGTAGGCCTTTTCCACCGGGGGGGGGGGGGGGGGGGGCAGAGTTTGACACCCTTCTTTAACTCTTTTATTGTCACTTATGGAGATTGATCCTTTCAGACCAGTACATGTCTTTTCTGTTGATGATGTTCTTGTATCTCCTGAGGCTCGCTACATTATGAGCTATTTGAAGGAGCAAATTTAGGTCATAGGTGGCAAGAGTTAAAGGGTCACAACCACCAGAAAATGAAATGTCCTTATTGTGTTTATTTTATGTTTCTGATATCTTATATGTGTTTTGTTTTTATCTTGTTTGTTTAGTTAAGAAAATATTTTACACTATATGTGTCACTGGGTGCATCCATTGTGTGATCTTTTGTGTTGTAAACTGCCCCCCCCCCCAGTATTTCCATCGCTTGCTCCTCACTGTGTGGCTTTGGCCATAGAATGGAGTCTATAGGTTGATCACTGACATCATTGTATTGTGTGGGATGTATTCAAAAGACATCACCATTCACCAGGGAGTAGATAAGAAGTCTTTTAAGCTCCCTGTCTTATCTCATTCAGCTGCCATCTCTTATCTCAGCCTGGAGAAGAATACCCTCCTGCCGCCTTATCTAAACACTCCCTCCTCCACCTCATTAACTGTTAAATACTGTATGAGATAAAGCACAGCTACAAAGTTAAATTTTTGCACAGATTTGGCAAAATGGTGCATCATGGTAAAAATACAGAAAATGGAAACAGGAGATAAAAACTAACTTTATTTTTCCTTTTTCACGCAATTACTTCAAACGAAGAAATAAAAACAACAGCATGTGTTTTTAACCCTTTCGCTGCTGAGGCTTTTCCCGCCCCTGTGCTGAGGTCATTTTTACCGGTTTTGCTCATCATGTTTAAACGTGTTTTGAAGGCTTATTTTAGTATATGACCCAGACATATTATATATCGTTCTTTCCGTCAGACTCGGTAGATTCATAATATGTCATTATTATATGTATACGTTATGTCATGTCTGCATATTATAACAAAAAATGCAATAAAATATGTATTTTCAATCATTTACAATGTGTAAAGTGTTTTTTTTCACATTTTAACATGCGAGCAATTGCGGTTATATTTTGTATGGGGTGCGCTTGTTAAAAAAATTAGAGATGGGGTCTCGTTACATTTTTTTTTGGGGAAAATTACACTATTTTTAACAAACGCACCGCATACAAAAATTGTTAGTGCAGCATCATTGTTCACATTATAATTGAAATGGGAACAATATTGCTGCATTAACAAACCAAAAAAAATAAAAAAAAAGTGTTTTTTTTTTTTTATATAATTTGTTTTTTAAATTTTTTTTTTTTTTATTTTTATTTTTTTTTTTTGACAAAATTTTTCACAGTAGTGTTTGGTATCGTTGGAACGGCCATGCTCTGGCCGATCCAACCATACCAAACTTTAACCCCTAGCTGCCACGGATCGGGAGATAGGGAGTTCATTGGAACTCCCTATCTCCACCGTTGGTGGCAGTTAGGGGTTAAGTCCAGGACTGGCGTCATCGTGCTACGCACGATGACGCCAGTCCTCAGGGGGAGTTCCCGGAGGCTTGGCCGACATCCAAGATGTCGGCCAGCTCCGGGAAAGGATCGCGAACCGGCGCTTTTCAGCGCCGATTCGCGATCCAGCTCCCCAGGGGTTAATGCCAGGCACCATTTGGAAGGGCAGGCTGTGCCCTTCCAAATGATGCCTGGGTTAACCCCCGCAGAGCCGCCGATCGGGAGGGAGAGAGGTCCGAAGGACCTCCCCCCCTCCCTTTCAGGCGCCTCCTCCGCACATGCGGGGGGGCGCCTGAATTAGGTGTCATCGCGCTGCCGCGATGACACCTAATTCCGGCGGCTGCGGTCCCGGATGCCGGGCTGACATCGAGGATGTCAGCCCGCACCGGGGGGGGGCCAGCGATCGGCCGGAACCCGGCCGAACGCTAACCCCAATGGGAGGACGCGCTCAGCGCGTCCTCCGCATACCAGCGGTAATGCTGAGGACGCGCTCAGCGCGTCCTCAGCATTGAAGTGGTTAAAGTGGTTTTATGTGCAATGCACAAGTAATCTAGTTACTGCTTATGTAAGTGGTAGTGTCCCTTTAAGTGGTACGTATAGAGAGCAATATCATGTCAAAAAACAGCCTCTAGCTCTCCAGTAGTTGCTTAAAATTCCACCATCTTTAGTCTAAAACCGTTACCGATTGACTATTATTATTCTTTATTTATAAAGCGCTGGCATATTCCGCAGCGCTTGACTAGCTAAAGAACTCTAAAATATCAGCTTTGACTATAGTTTAACCCCCTTCACGCCGTGTGACGTGCTATGGAATTCAACATCCCTAGAGGACAGGAGATAGTCCTAGCATATTGTTGGCTGAGCAGGGTATACTTACCTCTCCTCGCACAGCCCTGGTTTGTCACTGCTGACTGCGTCCGATGTGAGGTATGTTATCACATCCAAACCACGTCACCTGAGGTATGTTATCACATCCAAACCACGTCACCGTGACCAGTGGCGTAGCGTGTGTTGTCAGCGCCCGAGGCCAGCCAAGAATTGTGCTCCCCCCCAACCTGTGGACACGTTAGCATGCCCTGATTCCCTTCCACCATTAGGGCATTGAACCCCTTAACTGTGATACAACAACCACTCGGGATACTTGGTTCCAGCCAAACAACATGGTACTCTAGGTCTAGGGTATAAACAGCCGCAGACTTGAAGTTGTGAAAATGAAAGGTCTTTTTATTCCAGCATAAACAAACACCACACTTGCCTTTGAATCACTATTGCAGGTGATTAATCAAAAACTACAAATGAAAACTAGGGATGCACGATACCACTTTTTTTTAACACTGAGTACGAGTACCGATATTTTTTAAAAGTACTCACTGATACCGAGTACCGATACTTTTATTTTATGTCATGTGAACGCTTTCCAATAAGAACAGACCTCATATAAAAATACCCCCAGCTCACATGGATATATCCCCCCAGATACATATACACAGAATGTCCCCAGCTCACATGTAG
Source organism: Leptobrachium leishanense (assembly GCA_009667805.1). Taxonomy (NCBI): domain Eukaryota; kingdom Metazoa; phylum Chordata; class Amphibia; order Anura; family Megophryidae; genus Leptobrachium; species Leptobrachium leishanense. The sequence continues at coordinate 89,191,576 of CM019066.1, read as the reverse complement.
ATTGCTCCAAACCTCACATGGATATGCCCCAGCTCATATGGATATTGCCCCAGCTCTCATGGATATTGCCCCAGCAACACATGGATATTGCCCCAGCTCACCTAGATATTGCCCCAGCTCACCTGGATATTGCCCCAGCTCACATGGATATTGCCCCAGCTCATATGGATATTGCCCCAGCTCTCACATGGATATTGCCCCAGCTCTCACATGGATATTGCCCCAGCTCTCACCTGGATATTGCCCCAGCTCACCTGGATATTGCTCCAGCTCTCACATGGATATTGCCCCAGCTCACCTGGATATTGCTCCAGCTCTCACATGGATATTGCTCCAGCTCTCACATGGATATTGCCCCAGCTCATATGGATATTGCCCCAGCTCCGGATGCCAGCAGGGGTTGGGGTCTGGATTCCATGCAGCGGGAGTGCCCTGTCCTGAACAGCGTGAGAGCCCGTGTTGAAGGGGAGGAGGCTGCATGCATGCGTGCGTGCGCAGGTCACGCGGTCCGGCCAGTCAGGTGCTACAGAGACTCAGTACCACCTGACTGGCCGGACCGCGTGGCCTGCGCACGCGCTTAGCCGCCTCCCCTTCAACACGGGCTCACACTGTTCAGGACCGGGCACTCCCGCTGCATGGCATCCGGGCCCCCTCAACCCGCGGGCCCTTGGGCAGCGCCCGAGGGCCCAGCGGGTCAGTCCGGGCCTGAACTTTAAGGGGCGCAAATGTCTTTTGAAATTATGCGCCCCTAAGAAAACTGCGCCTGGGGCCACCTCCCCCCCAGCCCCCCCACGCTACACCACTGACCATGACCACGTAGTCATTTTTTTATTGACTGTCAAATTGGCCACATGGAAATGTGACTTAAAAGGTCTTCTCACACTAAAGGGTTAAGAGCTCCATCCTTTTGTTTGTCTCTCTTAAGCAGCATGAGCTCTGTCTAGGAGGAGGAGGGAGATATTTGGGGAATGTACTGTGACATGTTATGTTTGAGGAATATTCTGTGACATGATGTTAAAGATTGTGGTTTCCTGACAAGGATTGCCACAAATGGTAGCGTACGTCCTGCAGACACCAGAGGCAAAAAGAACAGAACTAGCCCAGTTAACATTAACAGGGTTATTCAGAGAGCAGTGAAAACCAGGAGAATGGCTGGAGAAATGAAAATTCTAGGTCACAATAGCCGATTTGGAAAGTGAGATAAATGGGTAGAATTTTTCTGGTTTGGGTATTTTGACCTAGAATTTTCACTTCTCCAGCCATTCTGCTGGTTTTCACCTCTCTCTCTGAATAACCCTGTAAGAGTGTATCATGTTCCGAAAAGTGCCAAGAGTCTAAGAAACTGACAGCCCTATTCCGACCCTTAACTTTAACACCGTGTGCCGCCATTCAAACCTTGCTGCAAGCTTTGCATGGGGCACGGGATTAGCGTCTGTCTACTGTGTATTATCAGTTACAGGTACTTATAAAGCACTAACAAGATCTGTAGCGCTGTACAATGGGGGAGACAGAATAACAAAAATACATACAAATTAAACACACAGAACAGTAGGAGAGGGGACCCTGCTCCAGAGCTTACAATCTAAGAGGAGAGGGGACCCTGCTCCAGAGCTTACAATCTAAGAGGAGAGGGGACCCTGCTCCAGAGCTTACAATCTAAGAGGAGAGGGGCCCTGCTCCAGACTTACAATCTAAGAGGACAGGGGACCCTGCTCCAGATTTACAATCTAAGAGGAGAGGGGACCCTGCTCCAGATTTACAATCTAAGAGGAGAGGGGACCCTGCTCCAGAGCTTACAATCTAAGAGGAGAGGGGACCCTGCTCCAGAACTTACAATCTAAGAGGAGAGGGGACCCTGCTCCAGAGCTTACAATCTAAGAGGAGAGGGGACCCTGCTCCAGACTTACAATCTAAGAGGACAGGGGACCCTGCTCCAGATTTACAATCTAAGAGGAGAGGGGACCCTGCTCCAGATTTACAATCTAAGAGGAGAGGGGACCCTGCTCCAGATTTACAATCTAAGAGGAGAGGGGACCCTGCTCCAGACTTACAATCTAAGAGGAGAGGGGACCCTGCTCCAGACTTACAATCTAAGAGGAGAGGGGACCCTGCTCCAGAGCTTACACTCTAAGAGGAGAGGGGACCCTGCTCCAGATTTACAATCTAAGAGGAGAGGGGACCCTGCTCCAGACTTACAATCTAAGAGGAGAGGGGACCCTACTTCAGACTTACAATCTAAGAGGAGAGGGGACCCTGCTCCAGAGTTTACAATCTAAGAGGAGAGGGGATCCTGCTCCAGAGTTTACAATCTAAGAGGAGAGGGGAGCCTGCTCCAGAGTTTACAATCTAAGAGGAGAGGGGACCCTGCTCCAGAGTTTACAATCTAAGAGGAGAGGGGAGCCTGCTCCAGAGTTTACAATCTAAGAGGAGAGGGGACCCTGCTCCAGATTTACAATCTAAGAGGAGAGGGGACCCTGCTCCAGACTTACAATCTAAGAGGAGAGGGGACCCTGCTCCAGACTTACAATCTAAGAGGAGAGGGGACCCTGCTCCAGACTTACAATCTAAGAGGAGAGGGGACCCTGCTCCAGACTTACAATCTAAGAGGAGAGGGGACCCTACTTCAGACTTACAATCTAAGAGGAGAGGGGACCCTGCTCCAGAGTTTACAATCTAAGAGGAGAGGGGATCCTGCTCCAGAGTTTACAATCTAAGAGGAGAGGGGAGCCTGCTCCAGAGTTTACAATCTAAGAGGAGAGGGGATCCTGCTCCAGAGTTTACAATCTAAGAGGAGAGGGGAGCCTGCTCCAGAGTTTACAATCTAAGAGGAGAGGGGACCCTGCTCCAGAGCTTACACTCTAAGAGGAGAGGGGACCCTGCTCCAGACTTACAATCTAAGAGGAGAGGGGACCCTGCTCCAGACTTACAATCTAAGAGGAGAGGGGACCCTACTTCAGACTTACAATCTAAGAGGAGAGGGGAGCCTGCTCCAGAGTTTACAATCTAAGAGGAGAGGGGACCCTGCTCCAGAGTTTACAATCTAAGAGGAGATGGGACCCTGCTCCAGAGTTTACAATCTAAGAGGAGAGGGGACCCTGCTCCAGATTTACAATCTAATAGGAGAGGGGACCCTACTCCAGATTTACAATCTAAGAGGAGAGGGGACCCTGCTCCATAGTTTACAATCTAAGAGGAGAGGGGACCCTACTCCAGATTTACAATCTAAGAGGAGAGGGGACCCTGCTCCATAGTTTACAATCTAAGAGGAGAGGGGACCCTACTCCAGACTTACAATCTAAGAGGAGAGGGGACCCTGCTCCAGACTTACAATCTAAGAGGAGGGGGGACCCTACTCCAGATTTACAATCTAAGAGGAGAGGGGACCCTGCTCCAGAGTTTACAATCTAAGAGGAGAGGGGACCCTGCTCCAGAGCTTACAATCTAAGAGGAGAGGAGTGACACATTAGGAGAGGGTAAATAGAGAACATGAAGTAGCGGGGTGTATTTGGGTGGGTGGGAAGAAGGAGCAAGAAAATGAAACGTACAGTTGGGGAATCATGGAGTGAGCCAATAGGTTTCTCTAAAATAAAGTAATGTGTTTTCAGACTAGCGACTCTCATACTTTGTATACTTTTTACCTATTCTATTTTCTATATTTTCTAAGTTTTGGTGAAATCAGCAGACTATTCCATTTACAATTGAGCAAGCTGATTCTGAGCAAGTTCATCTCAATTATAACAGTAAGGCTAGGGTCAGATGAGCGCATTTTGTACGGACTGTGCGTCCGTGCAGTAGGACGTACTTTCTGACTGACAACAAGGTAGTGGCCACACAGTCCGTTTTTTTCACTGACGTATTTTTTGACTGATGTAGCAGGGAAAATAAATTACAATGAAAAAACATTCTGTCCGTCAAAAATGCTGGACGTATAAATGCAGTCCGTCTGACCACGCTCCATCACTCACACACAAAGCTACACGGACGTTGCAGACGTGGTGCACTCCGCACGTCCGTTCTACCAGTATTACGTTCTTGCCTAACCTGCGTCCATTTGCAGCGTCCGTCAGCGCCCGCACTTCTGTGTGGACGTACTTCGTGTGTGGGGCTCCATTTAACACAATTGTATGCTATCACGGACGTAGTTATGTGCGGCAACACGGACGTTAACACTGCGCTCGTCTGACCCCAGCCTCAGGCCCCCGGCACACGAGCGTATTTACGGCTCATGTGCGCCCGCAATTCCCTGCGTCCGTGCGTTTTTGACGGGGAAAGCCATCCACTGGACGTGAAAAAGCCCTCCCCGTCAAAAAGCTAAACGGACGCTGACAGGATACAAAGCGCGATTCTCCATAGGAGGATCGCGCTTTGTACGCTGAGCTCAGAGAGTGGAAGGAATGCCCACTTTCACGGACGTTCCTTCCTCTCTCTGTTAACGCTCGTGTGCCGGGGGCATATCCTACCCAGAGTTCCTTGCTGCACATGGTGAGTGTAGCACAGGAGCTCTGGGATGCAATTCTTTGAATTGCTATGATGTGCAAGTGGCTTCTGCAATAATAAACACACTAATTATAGCGTGGAGGCTTTTTATCTCGCTTTTTGTCCTCCACCACAACCCTTGTAAGTACTGATTTACCCTAGGGGTCCAAGCATCCACTGCAACTGGTCATCATGCCTAGCTCCTAGTTGATGGGACACGCGCTAGTAATGTTAAATATTAAATTTAGCTAATCAATGTCCTATGTATAATTACCATAATTGAAATTTCAATAAACCGTTTTCTTCCCATATAGCAAACAAGGCAACAGCTGCGTGTAACACTGATCAGTGGAGACCTCAGCAAAATCAAACACAAGTCTGTGTTAGTCTTAAGAGAAATCTGGTTGTCTTTATTATCACCAGACCTTTATTAGATTTCAAACATCCAATAGAAACGTTCGTTATAGACAAGAGGTTCATTTCCACCCCACATAGGAATGTGATATAACAGCCAATCAGAGCAGATGCATTTCTACGTCAGAATTTGACCATGACAGATAACAAATATTACCATGTATGGTTCAGAGATGGGTTTTCTCTGGCTTACAATGTTCGCACACTTTTTCCTGTACTTCATGTAACAAAGACGTACAGGAAATCGGCTCCAAATTCCACAGGCCATATCCTATAGAAGGAAAAACTGTCTACGTGCAGAATTGACACTTAGAAAAGGGGGGTCACAGCCCATTTTATCAGAACAGGCTTTTCAACACTGGATATTTGTATTCATACAGGAAATTAAAATCTAACAAGTATCACCTCCCTGGCCCCGCTTCCTAGCTGCGAGCCCTGTGCAATCTCACTCTCGCAAGATAGTGTAGCGTACCGCAGCGTCGCAGAGGGAGATGGGGATCTATGTGTTTAGGCGTAGCTAAAATTTTGCCATGCAGTAATTAGCTCTCAGACCTCTTAATACCTTACTTATTCTAATGCTAATTAATGATTGCGCTCCCCATGTTAAGTATAGGGTGCGCAAAGTACATTAAGCTTGCGGATGTTCAATCAAGCTCAATCACTGATGCGCTAAGTGTTTTTTTTTACGGTTTTATTTTTAGGAAGGTAATATGGGGGATATGAGTTAAAGTCACTTATCCTAGCGGTAACGCTTTCACATCTGAACATTTCACTAGGGAATAATGCCCATATATATATATACTATATTTCAATGTAGTATGTGGTAAGTGCAAGGAAACAAAGGTTATGGGGCAGCGGGGCATAAATCTTGATGAATTCCCACACTTGTTTTTTTTAATACTTGACCCGTGTATTTAACTTTTTCACTACCATGACCATGTTTACACGGTCAGCGGCAGCAGGCACAGCAGCCTGGAGTTGTATTATACCATTTGGGGCTGTGCTGTATGATTGCAGCTGAAATTCATTTGTTGAAATAAAGCTTTGTTTGCATTTAGGCTCCAGAACACATCCCTGTACTTTTAGCACCGTGAGCATGATGTCCAAGGTGCCAACATGTTTTAAAACAAGTTGGGGAATGGAGAATCTTTAACAGACTTTTCACCACCTGATCCTGCACGTAGTCCTGAACTGCAGTGACTTTTTTTGGTCAGTAGATGGCACCATTTTCCTGTCAAATAGGTTATTACAGTAAGAAATACATTGAGAATAATCCCAAAAATGTTTAATGTATAATTATTTAAAAAATATTTTCTAAAAAAACACTGACTCCTGTCAGTAATTTTTTTAAATAACTTGGTAATGAAGGGGTTAAATTATTCTTCATCATATTGTGATCACAGTTCTCCCAGCTAATCATGGGTATTGTTTTCTGTATTCTGATCGATAAAAAGTCTATTTTTAAAACAAACGTTTGGCAATATTCTGTCACTCCTCCTGTATGTTTTATCATCCTTAGGCAGGGGTCAGGCGTGCGTTTTTCAGAGCGGAAATAATGTCCGTGAGAGTGGACGTTCCTTCCACTCTGACGTCCGTCTAGCCACCTCGCTGAGCGCAGTTAGTACGCTCAGCACTGCAAAGCTTGATCTTCCAATGTAAAACATTCTGTGCAATAATTCCTATCTCGCATCAGGGTTTTTCCAAGAGTGTCACTGTTTTCCAAAGTGTAATGACTCCTTTTGTGGTTTGGATCTTTCTGTTGTAAAATGTCAGTGTTTGTAGCTGCTACGATAATGGCGATATTCGCTGATGTTTGCAACTTCGGCAAACACAGGCACATCTTGAATAACTTCATCAAAGTATAGAAATAAATAACATTAACAGTAAATGTGCTTAAAGGAAGAAAAAGTGAATTATTTCTGTTGGTTGCCCGGAGACTATAATTATTTACACCAGAGAGAGAGGGAGATACTCCGCTGCATGTGAGGCCTATTGGTTTTCTTGGAGAACACAATGTATTCTTCTGATATCACTTAGTAATGAATAGCACATCAGAAGAGTCCTATGGCTGAAACAGAACTGGAGCCGGGTAATCATCTGACACAAAGAAACTTCCGAACTTGTGAAGAGACTGGTGAGGAATAGTAACACCCCATGAAAAGGCTCAGTGTTTGGCCGGGGAACGGTCAGATCCTTCTCTAAGGGCAAACCTGAAGAAGACAAGAAAAGGAACCAAGGACAGTGAGTTGTTTAACAGATTAAACAGACCAGATGGGTTCGGCAGCTACGTAAATGTCACTTTGTCACAAAATGTATTATATCCCCAGACCGCTCACATACATACCAAGTAAAAGATTTATTTGGCACTTGCTGCACATTATTCTCACGCGATCAACAATAAGAAATGAAGAGACCAGATTTTAAAACATAAAACACACCATTAGCTGTTAATAATATTAAAGTTAATCCAATTTTGTTAAAGAATGGCTCTTAATCCCTTCACTACCAAGTGATTTTCCCAAAAAAAACATTGTCAGGACATACTTGAAAAATGAGAGAAATCTCAATGTATCCTTCCTGGTAAAATCCTTTCTCAAAAAAACAAACAAAAAAAAACCAAAACACTTTTTAATTAAATATACAGTAAGAATCCTATCACCCATCGAGATTGTAATTTCCCACGGGAACAGGGCCCTCACGTCCTCCTGTATCTGCTGGCAGCAATACTGACCTGCCTCCTGTATGTATTGTAGAATTGTCCTGTCTTTACCTTTTGCATATTTTGTACAGCGCTGCGGAATGTGTTGGTGCTTAATAAATAATAAATAGTAAAAAAAAAAATATTTGGGATTCTTCCCAAAGTATTCTATACTGTAATAACCTCTTTGGCTGGTAGATGTCGCCATCTGCTGGCCAAAAGGAGTTACTGTGTTTAAGGTCTCCGTGCAGCATCAGCAGGTGAGGTGTCATTTAGACACATTTCAAAACGTGTTAGAACCTTGAGAGTCATGGCTGTGGTGCTCAAGCTTAAGGGGTATGTCCTGGAGCCCAAATGCAAACAAAATATGTTTACAACAAGCTAATTTAATTTGCAATGACAACAAATAGCCCCAGATCGTGTTAACGAGATCGTGGGCTGCTATGTCTGCTGATGCTGAATATGTGGACACAATCACATTAGTTAAGGGGTTAATTAGGTTTGAAACTTGATCTAATAGCGATTCAAACCTATTTTGCAGCATGTACTGGTCCTATGGAGCTTTTTCACTGGTGATGCACTAATCAGCACCACAGAAATGCCTGAACTTAACCCTTTCACTATCAAATTCGTCTTATTAAAAAACAAATCATCATAACATTTATTTGAAACAAGTAGAGGGTTATTCAGAGAGCACCGAAATGTCAGCGACATTTTAGTGCTCTCGAATTTGCCGCACTTCAGCGAGTCCAATTCGTTGACCCTGCAGTGAATTCAGCATTCACCGCAGGGTCCCCGGATTGCAGCGAATTGGCCGCTGAATGAATCGAAAAACTGCCACCAACCCGCCGGACAGCTGCCGCAAACCCGCCACCCACCAATGCCAACCCGCCAGACAGCCGCCGCCAACCTGCCGGCCGCCAACTCGCCGGACAGTCGTCAAACGCAGCCGACAAGCCGCCGAACACAGCGCCGACCAGCTGCAGATAAGAGCCGACAAACTGCCGGTTGGGTAAAAAAAAAAACAAAGAAAAAACGATTGAAAGTACCAAATTTGAAACGCAGTTTGCAAAAAAACTACTGGACGAAAATGTCTGGAATTAACATATAAGGTACTATGAATAATAATTTAAAAAAGTCTGATACATTAAAAAAAATGCTATTTAAAAGAAATTGGAAAAAAAAATTGCCGATATAATCCCGAAAAATGCTTTAAAAAAATCCTAAAAAAAATAGAGAGACTTTTTGCTGCATATTAAAATAATAAACAGTTTATTAGATATTGGTATGTTTCTATAATTGAATTTAAGCAGGCATGGGATAGGCATAAGGCGATCCTAAACAAAAGATAAATCCAGGTAAAGTATCCATGTAATTGGGCAGACTAGATGGGCCGAAAGGTTCTTATCTGCCGACATTTTCTATGTTTCTATGTTTCTATATTGAATAAAACCGGGAATATTTTTAACATTGAAACCTATGGGATTCACCTGAATAAACCTGCTGATTGAAACCACCGAACAGCAGGGCATTTCACTGACATTTCACTACTGTTCGGTGTTCTTTGAATAGATTAACCATTGCTTCTCTATGGGGGATTTCACTGTCATTGAACAGCACTGTATTTCGCTGGCAATTCGCCAAAATTTGGCGAACTGCCTGCTTTGTGAATAGCCGAATGGCCACGAAATGTGTCGGGTATATTACACAGAGAAGGAGAATTTTAAAATGGATGCTTGTAGCCATTTTGTTTTAAAGACAGTTTTTCTTTCAAAATATTCTCTAGGTTTAGAAATGAACGAGGTTTTTTTTTTTAACAAAGTTCATTCCTGGGTGAAGTCTATCCAGACATGAAGGAACCTAGAATGAATGAATGTGAGATAATGTTAAGACGTGTCATAAGTAAATTTATTGGTCTATTCTAAGTTTTTAAAACAAAAGAGATTTTGTTTCTTTTGGGTATAGGAATAAGAGAAAATATTTTGTAATGTAGAATTATATTCACAAAATATATGTTTATAATCAAGGTATATTTTATTATAATTACAGTATGAAATATATACTCCAAAATATTGTAGAAAGTATATAATTGCTAAATAATAAAAATTACTAAAGAATATATTCTGTGAGTTAACCAGGAAAGAATTTAGCTGATCTAAGCAACCAAAAGGGAGGAGAACTATAAATCAGATGACAGAGACAGTCTAGTTAAAAGACAAGGCTCTTTGTTAAGTTAGTCTGACCTTTGACCCGAGATAAGACTATTAAAAAGAAATAGTGGAATTAATGGAATTAATATAATAAGCACCAATTAGGCAGCTTTAAAATGACTGTGATACTCAGCTCCTTCTAGACATTTACTGGTGGGGTTACAAACATGGTGAAGTCAAGAGAATGGTCCAGGAAGACAAGAGAAGAGGTGATTACTCTTCACAGGAAGGGCAATGGCTATAAGAAGATTGCAAAGATGTTAAACATACCAAGAGAGACCATAGGAAGCATCATTCGCAAATTCAAGGCAAAGGGCACTGTTGAAACGCTACCTGGTCGTGGCAGAAAGAAGATGCTGACTTCGACTGCTGTGCGCTACCTGAAGCATAGAGTGGAGAAAAGTCCCCGTGTGACTGCTGAGGAACTGAGAAAAGATTTGTCAGATGTGGGTACTGAAGTTTCAGCTCAGACAATACGGCGCACACTGCGTAATGAAGGCCTCCATGCCAGAACTCCCAGGCGCACCCCCTTGCTGTCTCCAAAGAATAAGAAGAGTCGACTGCAGTATGCCAAAAGTCATGTGGACAAACCACAGAAGTTTTGGGATAGTGTTCTGTGGACTGATGAAACAAAATTAGAACTGTTTGGGCCCATGGATCAATGCTATGTTTGGAGGAGGAAGAACAAGGCCTATGAAGAAAAGAACACCTTGCCTACTGTGAAGCATGGCGGGGGGTCAATCATGCTTTGGGGCTGTTTTGCTTCTGCAGGTACAGGGAAGCTTCAGCGTGTGCAAGGTACCATGAATTCTCTTCAGTACCAGGAGATATTGGAAGACAATGTGATGCAGTCCGTCACAAACCTGAGGCTTGGGAGACGTTGGACCTTTCAACAGGACAATGATTCCAAGCATACCTCCAAGTCCACTAGAGCATGGTTGCAGATTAAAGGCTGGAACATTTTGGAGTGGCCATCGCAGTCACCTGACTTAAATCCGATTGAGAACCTCTGGTGGGACTTAAAGAAAGCAGTTGCAGTGCGCAAGCCTAAGAATGTGACTGAACTGGAGGCTTTTTGCCCATGACGAATGGGCGAAGATACCCGTAGATCGCTGCAAGACACTTGTGTCAAGCTATGCTTCACGTTTAAAAGCTGTTATAACTGTAAAAGGATGTTGTACTAAGTACTAAGATTGAATGTCACTTGGGGGTTTAATAAAACTGATAATGATGTGAGCACAGAAAATACATTTGTGGTTATTTCATTATAAATGTTATGTTATATTTGTCTGACCTACACATGCCTCTTTGATTTAATTGTAAGCAAGATGACTGAATGATCAAAATCAATGTCAAACTGGCCAAAACACTCAATTTCAGTGGGGGTTGAATAATTTTGAACACAACTGTATATATTGAATTTGGAAATTACTGTGATTAAAATTAATAAGCAAGGAATTATATAACTACAAAATAAAAAGCAAAAGATTAGAAGTTTAATTCTCGAGATTAGGGGAGGATTCACTAAATAAGTTTTTATTACTTATTATTAAATTAGCTCATCTTTTGTTGATCCATGTAGCAGAGAGATATATATATCTATAAGAGCTGGCTGGTTAAATATTGTTTGCTGGGAAATGCATGTTGTATTAAGCAGAAATGTTTATTAACCATTTGTGTATTAGTTACTAACTGATAAGGTAAATGATATTAATCATATATGCAGTTACTAACCGGAGATACATATATTGTGAAGCTAGTTTTTATATGCTGTTGGATTGTGGTTTATAAATTTTTGTTTATGATATGAGATTTGAAATTCTTTTGTATACGTAATAAATATATATATATTTTTATCCGATTATTGATTATTGTATTTTTTAAAGCAAAACACAGACAATTAAAAGAATTCAGGATAATTTCTAAGAGATATAGACGATTGATATTTGTGTCTCGTATAAGTTTCTTATGAAATAATAATCCCTGATATATTGGAGGCAACTGCCGAGGTAGGTCCAGTAAATCCAATATAGATATATTGGAGGCTTGGCTGATAAATCCAATATATACAAACGTGTTGTATTCACGTGCAGAGATTATATCCGACAAATGTCACCGTACAGGGAAATTGACTGTTCGCTGCATTTTCTGGGCAAGTTCGGATCTCTGTGAATAAGCCCTATAATGTGTAATTAACACTCAAATGCAGGGTAATATAGTAGTGATGCATAAGATTGTTATTCTGAGATAGTTAACCCTTTCACCGCTAAGCCATTTGACCTCTGTGTGCTGAGCGCATTTTGACCGTTTGTGCCCATCATGTTTAAACGTGATTTGAAGTCATGTTTTATTGTACGACCCAGACAAATTATACATCCTTTTTTTCAGCAGACTCGGCAGATTCTAAATGTGTCATTATTATGTGTAGACGTCATGTTGCATCAGAGAGCTGTAGCAAAAATTTAAAAAAATTTAATTTACATTCACATTTCAGTTATTTACAGCGTGTAAAATTATTTTTTCGCATTTTATCATCCGAACCTTTGTGGTTATATAGTCTATGGGGCACTCTTGTTTAAAATTAAAAAACAGAAACCTGTTACTGCATTTTTCTGAGATAATATGCAATTTTAACCAAAGCTGAAAAAAGCTATTTTTTTTTCAAACTAAACTTTATGACTAGAACTAGTGTTGTTATATGTTGAATAAAAAAATATTAATAAAATGGTAAAGATGGTGTTATTTATTAAATGGGGGTTTAGGGGTCTCTAGGCAGTTTTGATTTTTAAAACTGTCACCACACCCCCTGTGTGGTGTGTTTTTACTTTTTTGGGGTGTGGAGGGGTCTACACCTTCAAAATGGACATCATTTGAAAGGTCAGACTGTGACCTTTCCAGCTATGCCTCTTGAGTGTCTAGCCTCTCTGCATGAGGAGATAGCGCGGTGCAAAGGACCCCAACCTTTCTCCTTCAGGCATTCACCCAGTTCTGCCAAGTGGCGCCTGCAAATTATGTCTTTGCGCACCGGTGGAAAGACGTATGTGCGCCGGGAGGGGTCCCTCAGAACAGTATGACTTCATGGAAGTCAGACCCTGCGGGACTCCGAGCTGAACAGTTGCAGTCTCCCCTGGGCTGCGGAGACCCAATGACTTGTGGGGGACATCCTCCGCTTGGAGGGAAACCCCATGACATCCCCCACACGTATTTCACAGTCAAGGGGTTAAGAGATTAAAATAATGTACATTTTTTTTTGTTTTACTTTTTCATGAATTAATTTATCCTTTAGAGAAATATTAGTAGGATGAAAGATTCTACAATCTAGATGGTGTACTTTATCTTCAACAATTTCACACAGGGTCCGCATAATTAGCCTTTGTGTCAATAATAGTAAGTGTGATAGAGATAGATAATAAAAATGGTCAAATATCAGCTCAGGCTAGGGTCAGACGAACGCATTTTTCACGTCTACCGTCAAAAAGTGCGTTGATGCGTCTGAACGCATTTTTTCACGGAAGACACGATAGCGGTCACACGGTGCGCAATTTCGGCCGTATTTTTTGACGGAGCTATAAAAAAACAAATGGACATGATGTTGGCCGGACATGTGCAGCGTCTGACGTCTCCTAATCACGCACACACGCCGCTATGATGACGCAGCGCACTCTGTGCGTCACTACTAGCGGTTCCACGTTCTCAAAAAAATGCATTCGTTTGCTGCTTGCGTTGCGCGGCCAAACTTTCATGTGGCCGTACTTCGTAAATTGGACGTCATTGGACGTCATTTGCTGCTACTATGGCCGTAATAAAGTGCGGCTCAACGCACGTTCGCACTGCGTTCGTCTGACCCCAGCCTCACTCTTAAATGTTAACAGCACTGCCAGAATATGTGTTTCATTAATTTTGTGCACATTTGTGATCAGAATCACTTTGGTAGCATGTTATAATATGATCTATGAAGACAAAACTAACCTTACGTATCTAAAGCATCCTTAAAAAAGGTACCGCATTGCTGCTCCTGCCATCAGCACCACAAATATATGATGTATCTCAGGAGGTTGACTGTCCTGCAGCATTGAAACGGTTTCTCTCTGCTTTCTCTTAGCAAATCCCTTGGGAATGCGGCCTGTCATTCTGTTAGAGAAGTTAGTTCCGGTCCCCGCTGGTCCCCAAGTGGATGAATACTGTGTCTGGATGTTGATGTTGTCCCTGGGTAAATGCCCAAGCCTTTCTGATTGTTTTACAAGAAGCTCAAAGGCACATAAAAGAACAGAATGGGAGGGAAGAAGCAGTATGTATGGGATGAGAAGGGCAACGCAGAACTTTCTTTGAGCAGTGCATTGGTTTAATGTGTCCCTATATTTCTAAGGATTACATCTTTACTGCTACCGTCTCGGGAGTAAAGAAATGATGATAAACCCTGTCTGTGTATTGTCTCTAGACTTCTCCCTTGTTTGTTTTCTTGCAGATAAGTTCTGAGAAAGCTGATGATAGCCAGAGAAGGGCTACTAAAATGGTGTACGGCTTGAAGGAGAAAAGTTACCAGGAAAGGGTTAATGATCTTAACATGTACAGCTTGGAAAAAAGACGAGACAGAGGAGATATGATAGAAACATTTAAATACGTAAAGGGAATCCACAAGGTAGAGGAAGGGAGTATATTTAAAAGGAAACAAAGTAGCAAAACAAGAGGACATAGTCTTAGATTAGAGGGGCAAAGGTTTAAAAGTAACATCAGGAAGCATTATTTTACTGAGAGGGTGGTGGATACATGGAACAGCCTTCCAGTTGAATTTAAGCAAGCATGGGATAGGCATAAGGCTATCCTAAACAAAAGATAAATCCAGGTAAAGTATCCATGTAATTGGGCAGACTAGATGGGCCGAAAGAAAAATGTCGGCAGATAAGAACCTATGTTTCTATGTTTCTATTGCGCGAGACGCTAAGACTCCTTTCTTTATAGTAAAACAAGATAATACAATAAGGCCAGGTCAGATGAGCGCACTATGTGCGCCCGTACTGATGTGCCTCCCGGCATCCGTTGCAGCATTGTGACGCTTCGATGGGGCCGGCCACACGCTGTAGCACACGCACAAATTGCGCGTGTTACAGCAGGTGTGCTGCGTCTATTCAGAAAGTCTCCCCGTTGAAGCGCTATGACGCGCGTTCGACGGGCTGAAAAGCGTGATCTTCCATAGGAGTGCTGAGTGCACTAACTGCAGTGCTGAGTGCACTAACTGCGCTCAGCGAGGTGGCCAGACGGGCCTCAGAGTGGAAGGAACATCTACTCTCACAGACGTTCCTTCTGCTCTGCAAAACGCTCGTCTGACCCCGGCCTAACAATGGTGCAAAGAAAAAAAAAGGAATATAAATATATATTTCCATGGTGGATGCTCTCTGGGATCATCTTCAAAATTAGATAATTAATCTTTATTAGAGATACATTTAAAATTCATATTGGCCAAGGTCTCGGCTCGCCCTGTGTCATTAAGGAAACGTCAGTCGATATGCCTTATTTTAAATGTATAATAACCATATTTTTTTACATTTTGAATGACTTTTATGGATTTATATATATTTATAAATTATCACACTGCCTGCCCAAACAAAAGTCACAAACTGTAATATTTCATTGGGTCGCCTTTTGCTTTGATTACGGCATTCATTCACCATGGAATCATTTCGAAAAGCTCATGCGATGTCACAGCATTTATTTCCATCCAGACTTGCAATAATTTGTCTCCAAGATCTTGTATTGATGATGGGAGAGTCGCAACGCTGTGTAAAGTCTTCTCCAGCACATTATCCCAAAGATTCTCAATGGGGTTAAGGTCTGGACTGTGTGGTGGCCAATCCATTTGTGAAAATTATGTCTCATCCTCCCTGAACCACTCTTGCACAATATGAACTCAATGAATCCTGGCATTGCCATCTTGGAGCTACAGTTCATTGAGGGAACCATGAATGCCAACATGTACTGTGACATACTGAAGCAGAGCATGATCCCCTCCCTTCGTAGACTGGGCTGCAGGATAGTATTCCAACATGATAACGACCCCAAACACACCTCCCAGATGACCACTGCCTTGCTAAGGAAGCTGAGGGTAAAGGTGATGGACTGGCCAAGCATGTCTCCAGACCTAAACCCTATTGAGCATCTGTGGTGCATCCTCAAACGGACGGTGGAGGAGTGCAAGGTCTCGAACATCCAGCAGCTCCGTGATGTCGTCATGGAGGACTGGAAGAGGACTCCAGTGGCATCCTGTGAAGCTCTGGTGAACTCCATGCCCAAGAGGGTTAAGGCAATGCTGGAAAATAATGGTGGCCACACAAAATATTGACACTTTGGGCCCAACTTGGACATTTTCACTTAGGGGTGTACTCACTTTTGTTGCCAGCGGTTTAGACATTAATGGCTGTATGTTGAGTTATTTTGAGGGGACAGCAAATTGACACTGTTATACAAGCTGTACACTCACTACTTTACATTATAGCAAAGTGCCATTTCTTCAGTGTTGTCACATGAAAAGATATAATAAAATATTTACAAAAATGTGAAGGGTGTACTCCTGTGAGATAATACATACTGTATATATATATATATATATATATACAGTGGCAAGAAAAAGTATGTGAACCCTTTGAGATTACGTGGAGTTTTGGATGAATTGGTCATAAAATGTGCTCTGATCTTCATCTAAGTCACAACAATTTGAAAAACACAGTCTGCTTTAAATAATAAAACACAAACATTATATGTTTTCTTGTTTTTATTGAACAGAACATGTAAACATTCACAGTGCAGGGTGGAAAAAGTATGTGAACCTTTGGACTTAATAACTGGTTGACCCTCCTTTGGCAGCAATAACCTCAACCAAACGTTTCCTGTAGTTGCAGATCAGACCTGCACAATGATCTGGAGTAATTTTGGACCACTCCTCTTCATAAAACTGTTTCAGTGTAGCAATATTCTTGGGATGTCTGGTGTGAATCGCTCTCTTAAGGTCATGCCACAGCATTTCAATCAGGTTGAGGTCAGGACTCTGACTGGGCCACTCCAGAAGGCGTATTTTGTTTTGTTGAAGCCATTCTTTTGTTGAATTACTTGTATGCTTTGGGTCATTGTCCTGTTGCATCACTCATCCTCTGCGGAGCTTCAGTTGGCGGACAGATGGTCTTACGTTTTCCTGCAAAATGTCTTGATAAACTCTGGAATTCATTTTTCAATCAATGACAACAATCCGTCCAGGCCCTGAGGCCGCAAAGCAGCCCCAAACCATGATGCTCCCCCCTCCATGTTTTACAGTGGGGATAAGGTTTTGATGTTGGTGTGCTGTGCCTCTTTTCTCTACACATAGTGTTGTGTGTTTTTTCCAAACAACTCAATTTTGGTTTCATCTGTCCACAGAATATTTTGCCAGTAGTGCTGTGGAACATCCATGTGCTCTTATGCAAACTTCAAACGTGCTGCAATATTCTTTTTGGACAGCAATGGCTTCCTCCGTGGTGTCCTCCCATGTACTCCATTCTTGTTTAATGTTTTCCTTATTGTAGATGTGTCAACAAAAATGTTAGCATGTGCCAGAGATTTCTGTAAGTCTTTAGCTGACACTCTAGGATTCTTCTTTACCTCATTAAGCATTCTGCGCTGTGCTCTTGCAGTCATCTTTACAGGACGGCCACGCCTAGGGAGAGTAGCAACAGTGCTGAACCTTCTCCATTTGTAGACAGTCTGTCTTACCTTGAACACATGAACATCAAGGCTTTTGGAGATACTTTTGTAACCCTTTCCAGCTTCATGCAAGTCAACAATTTTTGATCGTAGGTCTTCTGAGAGCTCTTTTCTGCGAGGCATGGTTCACATCAGGCAGTGCTTCTTGAAACCTGTAAACCCAAAACTGGTGTGTGTTTTTAAAGGGCAGGACAGCTTTCAGCAACACATCCAATAATATCACACTGATTGGACTCAAGGTTGGCTCACTCCTGGCTCCATTTAGCTCTTGGAGAGGTCATTAGGCTAGGGGTTCACATACTTTTTCCACCCTGCACTGTGAATGTTTACATGTTCTGTTCAATAAAAACAAGAAAACATGTAATGTTTGTGTTGTATTATTTAAAGCAGACTGTGTTTTTCAAATTGTTGTAACTTAGATGAAGATCAGAGCACATTTTATGACCAATTCATGCAAAACTCCACGTAATCCCAAAGGGTTCACATACTTTTTATTGCCACTGTAAATATATAGTTGTGTTTCTTATTGCAGAAGCCACTTGCAAATCACAGCAATTCAATGAATTGCATCCCAGAGCTTCTGTGCCACATTCCCCATATGCAGCAAGGAATTCTGGGTAGGATATGCAAATGACATCCGTCTCACTTTTATGCATCGGGTCTGTTATTACACAGAACCCTAAAATCAATGCTATGCCACATATGAATTCGGTTAACAGATTAAGAAGATAATAATAAAAGCTGGAATGTTGATGTAGAATTCCAGGTTGTTGCATATAAATCATATATTGTTTTATACAGGCAAAGCTATGTATTGTTTCAGTGTAAAGGGCGCAGTAAATAAAGCGAAAGGAAATTACGCAGAGTTTTATGAGAACGGCCTAATGATTTATCGTCACGTTTCAAGACGCGCTGGATGAAACAGAATCATTTCCTTTGCTATTGTAACAAGGACAAAATAGCTTTGCAGCAAGATCTGAAAGAAGAGGTAAACAGCTCAGCGTGCACCTCGCAGAATACACACTGTTCCCTTTCTGACCGGTCTCATGTAGGTTTCATCCCAGAGAGAGGTCTGATTCCATGGAACAGATCCATCCTGTAAACAAGGTAACACTAGAAACCAGATTTCTAAGCCAGAATATTAGAAACGCCGACAGAGCACACGAACACAAGTAACAGAGGGTCTTACAGTATCTAATAATGTGGATAAATCTTAGGCGGGTGCAGAGGGTGTGCCGGCCGGCTCGGTGAAGTGATTCTGAAAAATACAAAATTATGGGTATTCATTCATATGTATCCTTTTACAAATGTTTTGGCACGGAATTGTCAGTTACCATAGTGAGATGTCACTCCTCGCTGTATTACACTTGAGTGTTTTATGATCACTTTGCTAAAGGAAACAAGTCACTTTTTATTGCATACAAGATGCAGATGTTTTAGCGCCTGCACCACTTTTATCTGCAATTACTGTCTCAATATCCTACTACCGGCCCTACAAGCTCACGTACACTGATCAGCCAGAGCACTAAACCACCTGCCTAATATTGTGTAGGTCCCACTCGTACTACAAACCATCCTTGTTATGCATCGAGGCATGGACTCTGCAAGCTCTCTGAACGTGTCCTGTGGTATCTGGGGCAAGACATTAGCACCAGAACCTATAAGTCCTGCAAGTTGCGAGGTGGGGTTTCCATGCATAGTGTCCCAGCACATCCCACAGATGCTTAGTCAGATTGAGATCGGGATAATTTGAAGGTCATGGCAACACCTTGAAATAGTTGTCATGGTCCTCAAATCATTCCAGAACAATTTTTGCCATGTGGCAGGGTTCTTTTCCCTGCTGAAAGAGATCACGGCCATTAGGGAAAACCATGGCCATGAAGGGGTGTACGTGGCCTAGGTAGGTGGTATGTATCAAGTATGTTCTGGCACCTTTCTATCATGGCCAGTATTAGGTTTCTCAGCAATTTGAGCTACAGTAGCCCTTCTGTGTGACTGGACCAGGTGGGCTAGTCTTCACTCACAGCATGCATCGGTGAGCCTTGTGCGCCCATGAACCTGATGCCAATTCACCAGTTGTCCTTACTTGTACCACTTTTGATAGGTAGTAATCACTGCATACCAGGAACAGGCCGCAAGACTTGCCGGTTTGGAGATGCTCTGACCCAGTCGTCTAGTCATCACTCTATCAAAGTCACTCAGATCTTTCTGCTAGCCGACTTTGTCTTCTTCCAACACATGAAACCAACTGTTCACTTTATGCCTAATATATCCCACCCCCTGGCAGGTGCGGTTGTAACCATATAAAACATTTTATTCTCTTCACCTGTCGGTGGATTTAATGTTATAGTTGATCTGTGTATATGCTATCCCTCAGAGGGCTCTCCTTGGTCTCCATGGGATCCCAGTGATTGTGTGCGGTGCTGCTATCGTATGTATTAGTGTCTCCCACACATTACAAGTCAAGCCACTAATAATGCAGTCCAATTGTAAAAGAGGCAGTAACAGGGAGCTGCTAATGGTTAAAGGCTCACGCCGCATGTGTCCCTATTACCAAATCAGACGGAATACGGCCCCGTAAATTCTATCCATACTATATCCATTTCCCAAATTCCATTGTTACGATACAATATCTAGTGGCTGA
The DNA here is from genome assembly GCA_009667805.1 of Leptobrachium leishanense. Classification (NCBI taxonomy): domain Eukaryota; kingdom Metazoa; phylum Chordata; class Amphibia; order Anura; family Megophryidae; genus Leptobrachium; species Leptobrachium leishanense. The sequence goes on along the minus strand of CM019066.1, from coordinate 89,171,406 downwards.
TTAAATTCTCCAGCAAGACAACATGTGTTTATGGGAGTCACTGAATATATTAATAGTTTTATTGACCATTATTAGTTTTCTCCTGGTAGTGTAGAATCATATCCTCTGTATGGGTGCTGGATAAAATCCCTACAACCAGGTTCCCTAATGCCAACATCCCGACTGCCACCTTCCAGACAGAACAAGTGCAGGACATACCAAGTTCCCCACAGACAACTCCCTGACGGCCAACTTCCAGACATCCAAAATCCCAGCGGCTAACCCTAACAACCTAACCCTTAGGTTTAGGATTAGGGGGTTAGGGCTAGGTTTAGGGGGTTAGGTTTAGGATTAGGGGGTTAGGTTTAGGGGGTTAGGTTTAGGGGGTTAGGGTTAGAGCTAGGTTTAGGGGTTAGGGCTAGGCTTAGGGGGCTAGGGTAAGGGCTAGGTTAAGGGGGTTAGGGATAGATTTAGGGGGGTTAGGACTAGGTTTAGGGGGTATGGGTTAGTGCTATGTTTAGGGGGCTAGCTTTAGGTTTAGGGGTTAGAGAGTAAGGTTATGGTTAGCTGCAGGAATTTTGGATGTCTGGAAGTTGGCCGGCAGGGAGCTGTCTGTGGGGAACTTGGTATGTCGGGCACTTGTTCTGTCTGGAAGTTGGCCGTCGGGATGTTGGCTTTAGGGAACCTGGTTGTAGGGATTTCGACACTACATGTACTCTACCCCCGCTGTACATGAAAGCAAAATAGGTGAAATAACAGGCTGAAACTGGCATTGTCTGGAGAGGGAGACTCTACAAAACCATCCAAAGGAGACCTTATGGAGTTTTGATAGGATTCACATTGCTCTTTCATCTTATACTGTACACACAGCACCAAAAGACAATGCCTGGTGTTAACAAATAGTTGGACAATTGCCTTGCCTTAAATCCCACTTATCTTGTGTGCATCGTATGTGATAATTGATGTGCATATCAAGGAAGGCACACAGACCTTCTACAATGGCCTGGCTTTGGATTCATCTGATTACGCATGTACAGGGCAGGGGAGGGGAGATTTCGGCCTGTGACTAGAAAATGGATCAATACATCAAAGCTGATCAGTCCCCGTATATATTATTCCAAGGCGTTAATGCTGACTTTAACAAATTTCTAAGTGAAATACATATTGGGAGGATTATTTATTCTACTAAACACTAAAAAATGATGCAGAGAAGAAAAACCCACAAATATATTCGATGTGAATGTATTGATTCATTGTAATACATAATTCTGTTCATGTAAAAGTATCTATCGATACAGGAACGGAACAAACAGACCACTGCAAAATTATTAGTTTCTCTGGTTCTACTATTTACAGGTAATACTGCCAACATTTCATTCAGTTTATAAATCAAAATAATGTAATTTTGAGCAATTAATCCCAGGAAATGACAACTGGTCAAAATTTAAATAATAATCCTTTGGTTTCAGGCCTCATAAAATGCAAAGAACACAAGCTCGTGTTCCTTTTTAAATGCTTTAACTTGCGTCGTGAATGCATTCCGACAGTCTTCCACATTGCTGCTAGGGGATCAAATGCAACTCCTGTCGCAAACATTCAAGCAGCTCGTGTTTGTGTGGTGGCTTGTGATCTCCCATCATCCTCTTGATCACATTCCAGAGGTTGTCAATGGGGTACAGATCTGGAGCTTGGGCTGGCCATGTCAAGGTCTTAATCTGGTGGTCCTCATCCAACACCGTGATTGACCTGGCTTTGTGACGTGAAGCATTGTGCTTCTGCAAATATGAATCGTCAGAGTTGAGAAACTCTGTCAGAGCAGAACGAAGCAGGATTTCGTCCAAGATAACTTCGTACATGGCTTGTTCTTCACAATGAGTCTGGCCGATCCCAGGCTTGCTGGAGCACTGCCATATCATCACCAGCTTGTCTATTGGTTAGATGGAGACCTGGAGAAGCCACAATTTCTCGCACTCACTGTGAAATGTTTTGGAGGATCTGTGATGATCTGGTCCCTATTCCGAGTCAGACAGTAATAAGGAGCCGCTGACGGAAAATTTAAGTGTGAGTCATTAACCATTGGTGGCTCCCTACTACTGGCAATATTACCAGTGAGCCACTATGTTAGTGACTTGACCCATAATAATTGGGAGGTGCTGTTGTATGGCAAAACTCATAAATAATTATAATTTGGAAGCGCTAACAGATACTGGCAGCAACATTGCACTTTGCGACTGGTAGCATCTTCAGGTGGACTCCATGGAGACTTGTGTAAGCCATGTGTCAGTCACCTTCTGCATGCAGTGACAGTAGGCAGCAGATCACACCACTCTCTGCCTTGTGGGACCAGAGATGAATATTGAATTTGTATCTGGTGCTTGTAGCATTTTTGCTAAAACAAAATCTCTTAACACTGTTTCTTGCATCTGGTAATTTTTCTTCATTACTGGCTGCCAGCAAGAATAAAGGGTGAAATCTTTCATTCTTCTCTGGCTGCCTGCTCATTGGCCCTAGAGTAGAGTAGCATTAATTTACATTTGCTGGCGCAGTAACTGAGCCGTAAGAGATGTTTGCGTCTCAGCTGGAATAGGACATGAGCCGTTATTATAAACAAGTGGAGGCCGGAGTCGTTATGTCATGCTTAACCATCACAATATGGTCAGACCCTTAACGTCAACATGTTAATGTTTCATCTCTATTGCTTGATTCAACAAACCCAATCCTAGGAAGGTTATGTAGTAGATTAATGTCATGGCTTTCATCAACAAGCCAACAAATATATGTGTATGAGTATGAGCCCGGGGATATTTTTATAGTAATGGTGAAATTTAGAAAGTCTGGGACCAATCCTTGGATCTGCATTGCAATTAAATTTACAGGGTTATTCAGAGAGTGGTGAAAACCAGGAGAAGTGAACAATCTAGACCAAATAGCCGATTTGGAAAGGGACAATTTTTCTGGTTGGGCTATTTTGACCTAGAATTTTCACTTCTCCAGTCATTCTCCTGGTTTTCACCTCTCTCTGAATAACCCTGTATGTTTTTTGGGTTTTTTTTTGAGAATGTATTTTACCAGGAAGGATACATTGAGATTTCTTCCGTTTTCAAGTATAGGACATGGGTGGCGAGTATGTACTGTTTGGTGTCTTGCCCAAGGACACTTACTGGAGAGGTCCTCTTGCTGGGATTCAAACCTGTGTCTCCACGGTTATAGAGCAGTGATGTTACCTCTACTCCATCCAGCCAGTACTGTTAGTACTGATATTGATATATAACCAATATAAAACTTATATCTACTATCCAGGTAGGCATACCTCTCCAAATATTGCCATTTGAAAACACCTTTTTCTCCTTAATTTCAAGATTAGTGAATGAATAAATGCAGTGGCAGCTCTATAATTAGGCAAAATAGGCAACTGCCTACAGTCTCACTCAGCCAGGGGCCTTGCATGATGGATTATATGTGGAATGTTTGCAAACACTATTCAGCAGTATACTGATATTCCACACAAATACATACACCCCCACATTCATCTACTCCTATACACCATGGGGAGTCTTTTCTTTATTAATTGAATATACTAAGTTAATTTCTGAATTTATTCTTATATAAAAAAAGTGGCCTCGCATTTGAGCATTGCCAGCGGACTCACAAACTCCAGGGCTGCCTCAGAGTATATGTAAACCGATATGCATCTAAACGTAAGTTTAAATACAGCTGAATGCTTGAAATAAAATCAGAATATCATTGGTATAAGGACAGATGTAGCTGTGCGGTAGAAGTAAAAGAGGTAGCTGCATTGAACACTTTCAGGGTTATTCAGAGAGTGGTGAAAAGCAGGAGAATGACTGGAGAATGAAAAATTCTAGGTCAAGATAGCAAAACCAGAAAAATTCTCCCTTTCATCTCACTTTCCAAATCGGCTATTTTGACCTAGAATTTTTCATTCTCCAGTAATTCTCCTGCTTTTCACCGCTCTCTGAATAACCCTGTTTGTGTTCCTTATCTCCTTGCACAGAAGGTTTGTAAAGGGTTAGAGCCTCAGACATGATGACTAGCGCCGCTGAACAATAAATAAAGCTGACGCAGACACTCCTTTGGGAGGTATGGGTCCCTGCAGATACAGCTACTTCATGGAACAAGACAAGTGATGAAATAGGATTTAATGAGAGATATTTTTTCAGAGAGATACATCTTCTAAATCTCACCATGCTCATGTTCTATGCATAGAGCTATGGAAACATTGCGGATTTAAAGTGCTACATGTATCCCCTGATAGAAATGAATCTAACCCATTGAGAAACGATGGATAAGATGTGGTTGGCCGCTGTTCACACGGTGATAAACATGCAGCACAAAGAGACAGACATACTGTATATGGCCAGGACCCGGAAACTTCCAGAAATTTAGAACTTTTTCTCCCCTTGTAAAACATTTCCCCCTTGTGTTTTCCCCTGGATTGTAACATTACCCCGTTGTTTCCCTCATGCACCAGACTTGTTTGCCCCATTGGGACTCCCCAGGATTATGCCGCTGTCCCCGGGATTCCCCTTATCGGAGTTACCCCAGTGTCCAGAGACACAAACGTCTAAGCCCAACCGCTGCGTTCGCTTTCATGGGAACGGGACGCTCTTTGGGGACAACCTATGGAACACTATCAGGTACTACCTCCTCGAAGCTTGAGGGGAAGCTCCCTATGGAACCCTGAGTTTGAGACCCCGAGATGGCACACAGTGGCGATCAGCCCCCTTTTTGGACTAATTGTTCTTGAGACTTTGGGCTTCCTGGGAATACTTGAAACATCTTGCTGCGCCCCTGTGAAGCCCCTGAATAACCCCATTTAATGTACCCCTTTCTTTCTATACCTGCGAATACTAGGTTTTTCCCAGAGCCAAAATGTCTAGCACTCTCCATTGTTCTTGTTAATCCCATGATGTTTATCTGATTGTTTGTGTGTACCAAAACAGAGCTTGTTTTTATTTGATGAACCTGAAACCTGTGTCGCCTGGTTCTTGGGAATAGCCCTGCTATAAACACTATGGGGGTTATTCAGAGAGAGGTGAAAACCAGGAGAATGACAGGAGAAGAGAACAATCTAGACCAAATAGCTGATTTGGAAAGTGAGATAAATGGGAGAATTTTTCTGGTTTGGCTATTTTGACCTAGAATTTTCACTTCTCCAGTCATTCTCCTGGTTTTCACCTCTCTCTGAATAACCCCCTATATTTTCTCTGCTATTTCACTAGCGACGAGGCAAGACGGACAATATTCAATCAGAATATTACCGATCCGTCACAATATAAAATTATTTTGCTGTGTCTTAGAAGATCTTTTGGGAATTAGGCTGGGGTCAGACCAGCGCACTTTTAACGTGCGTTCTGGCGCACATAATTACGGCCGCACTAGCAGCAGATGACGGGCAATGACGGCCAACATACGATGTACGGCCACACAAAAGTCCGGCCGTGCAACGCAAGTGGAATTTGAACGCATTTTTCTGAGAACGCTAAACCGCTAGTACTGACGTACTGAGTGCGCAGCTGCGGCATAGCGGCGTGTTTGCGTGATTGGGAGACGTCAGACGCTGCTAATGTCCAGCCAACATAACGTCCAGACGCAAAAAGAGTTTTATTGACGATCCGTACAAAATCACGCCCGAAAATGTGCGTCGTCTGACCGTTTTTGTGCATTCCGTGAAAAAATACGTCAATGCGTTCGGACGCACTTTTTCACGTTCGCGGGGAAAAATGCTTTCATCTGACCCTAGCCTTAACCAACCCATTTATTATGTTTCATTGTGCCCCGGCTCACTACAATACTCTATTCTCAGGTTTTATAGTAAAGATATTTTTTTATTATTCAAAGTATTGAAATAACAATAGATACACTTTTAATAGAAAATAACACAGTGATGGGGTGATGTTGTACCATGGTTCCTCACAAGGTTCCTGAAAGGTGTACGTATCAGTTTCCATACCCCAGCCTCTGGAGCTGTGGCTCGAATCAAATGATTTATTTGCAAAGTATTTTACCAGGAAGGATACATTGAGATTTCTCTAGTTTTCAAGTATGTCCTGGGTTCAAGAAACATTGACAGGGTTATTCAGAGAGCGTGAAAAGCAGGAGAATGACTGGAGAATGAAAAATTCTAGGTCAAAATAGCCAAACCAGAAAAATTCTCCCTTTCATCTCACTTTCCAATTCGGCTATTTTGACCTAGAATTTTTCATTCTCCAGTCATTCTCCTGCTTTTCACCGCTCTCTGAATAACCCTGTATATTTTTACAGCCGTTACAGAAATACAAACAGGGTTATTCAAAGAGATTCGAAAAGTCACCGCACGTTCGGTGACTTTTCGTTCTCTTCAATTCGGTTCCTTTTGCCGATCCCATTTCGGTGACCCTGCGGTGTATTCAGCAAGCACCACAGGGTCCCCGAATTGCAGGGAAAAGCTGCCGCAAACCCGACGAAAACGAACTGCAAAACCCACCGAATGCACGCCGAAAACCCGCAAAAACATCTGGATTAACCTTTGAAAAATCCGAGCAGGAGCCGATCACACGCAGCGAAGCAGCCGAACAGGAGCCGAATCACACAGAGCCGAAGCAGCTGAGACGCAGAGGAGGCAGTGAATAAATTAGCAAAACCGTTTGTATGAATGTGTGAAAATGAAACGCTGTTTGCAAAGAAACTACTGAGCGAAAATGTCTGAAATTTACACAGGAGGTCCAGGGAATGATAATAAAGAGGGCTGTTACAGAAAAAAGAAGTAAACTTAAAAAAATAAAAAAAATCAGACTTTTTAAAAAAAAAAAAAAATTCTGAAAAATGCTTTTAAAGTATCCTAAAAAATCTATAAATAAAGAGACTTTTTGCTGCAGAATTTTATAATGAACGGTTTATTCTATATTGAATTAAAACGGGAATATTTTTAACATTGAAGCCTATGGGATTCGCCTGAATAAACCTGCCGAATTAAACCACCGAATGGCAGGACATTTCAGGAACCTTTCACTGCTGGTTTGTGTTCTCTGAATAGCCGAAGCAGTGCTTTTTTATGGGGATTTCACTGCCCTCGAACAGGCACCGTATGTGCAGCCAATTCGCCAGGATTTGGCGTGTTGCCTGCTCTCTGGATAGCCGAATGGCCAAGAAAGGTAACCGAACGCTGATTTTCAGCGTTCGGTTACCTTTCTCAAGCAATTCGGATCTCTTTGGATAACCCTGATAGTAATAAATGCAAGATATTAAAAACAAGACACAAATATACAGATTAACAGAAAATAAATATATAATTAATATAGTCATTATGTTACATGTTTACAGATGCATTCTGTATTGAGGTATGTTAGTAAGGAGCTCTTGTGTGACTTTAGACTGGGGGAAGATTTGATGGCGTCTGGGAGGTTATTCCATAGTTTTTGTGCTCTGTAGGAAAATGAGGATCAAGACACTTTCTTTTTGTATTGTGGTATTGTAAGTAAGGTGCTGGTCCTGGATCGGAGGTTTATAGGATGAGGGAACTGCTAGGGGAAACAGTCTATTCAGGTAGGGTGGCAGCTTCCCAGAAAAGCTCTTAAACACCAGGGGCTAAATTATATACTTTTTTTTTATTATTCAAAGCAAAAAGGAAGGCATACATAAGTTGTATAGAGAACAGTGCAGTGAACATAGCAGAGAAATCAGATAAAATACACAGCATTAGAACATATGCATCCGCACATACGAAGAACCGATATATATCAGTAATGAAAACGTTATTATACGGCAACAGGAAATCATCATCTTAATGCAAGAACATTCCGCTGAGCTTCTTGGTGAGGCGTCGGTACCCCTAGAGGGTAGTGCGAGTCAGAGAGGTGCCATAAAGTAAGTAATTGTGCAGTGTGCCAAAATTGGCAACCGCCCTGACCCCCTGACAAGGGCGTAGCAAACCTGGGGGGGATCAAGAGTATAGAATACATCAAGCAAGATGCAAGGCAGTAGGTGTGTTCGAGCTAGAGTAACGAGCAGGAGTAAGGCAGTGGGGCAGGGAAGGAGGTAGTGGGGTGAGGGGAAATAAGGGCACAGCGATAGATTGTTGGGGGTGGAAGAAAGGTGAGAAAGGAAAGAGAGGAGAGGGAGAAAGAGAGAAAGAGAAATAAAGAAAAAAAAGGGGGAGGGGGGTGAAGTCATCATCAGGTTTAAGGTCAGTCAGAAGTTCAGTAAGCATGCAGGGGCCGCAGTAGCCGACCGAGGGGCGGTTTCCCCTACCCCAGAACCAGAGCATCCGGTCATCACACAGATCTCACAGTGAGTGTGGCACACGACCCATAAGAGGTGAATGAGGGCAGCAACAGCAATCAACAGCCGGATCGGTCCCGGCAAGCCTGTGTTGGCAGGTAAGCGCACCAGTGGTACCATTTGTGTAAGTGGTTCTCCAATGAGTTCTCCATGCCAGCGACCAGATTCTCCTGAGTTCTCACTTCCTCCAATTTAGCCAGCCAGTCCTTATATGAAGGAGGTAATGCTGATCTCCAGGAGCGGGCAATGAGGAGGCGTGCCGTCAGCAGCATTGGCATCGCAAACAGACCTCCTCAGGACACCCGCCTGGCAACGCGTGTGCATGAGTAGAAAGGCCCCAGGTGTGAACGGCAGGTCCAGATCTGTAACTGCAGCAATCGTGTCCCGTACCAGGCGCCGGAAAGGGGATATGATTACACATTCCCAGCAAACATGGAGATAAGAACCCAACGGGTCATCACATCTCCAGCAATTCGGTACAAGACGGAGGCCAATCCGGAACAGAAGCGAGGGGGTGCAGTACCATAGTGTGAGGAGTTTGTACGAGGTAGATTGCAGTCTAGTTTGAGGAGAGCCATGATGAGTGAGCTCCTATGTGTCTTGCCACTGTTCCTCGGAAATAGTGGTGTCCAGCATCTGCTCCCACTTCTGTTCAAAGGGCGGGGGCTCTGGAGTCGGGGATGTTTGCAAGAGACCATATATGACCGATATGCCATGACTCAGCGGGCTACTGGCCAGGCATATAGTTTCAAATGGTGAGATTCCGGATCAAACGGTGACGAGTGGGAAGGGAAAGCAAATAATGTGAGATCTGAGTGAAGTTAAACCGCTTCAGAAGCGTAGGATTAGGTATTTGTGATGGTCTCTCCCACGGAGGGAGGAGGTTTGGGCCCGAGAGGAAGTGTGCGGCCCTAGGGGCAGACACTGGAGCCAGATGCCTCCGGAGTCCAGGGTGAACGCCAACGGGGAAGTCCGGGTTATCAGTTAGCGGGAGCATCGGGGAGGGATATGTAGAGAAGGAGCGCCTTCGGAGGACCGAGGTCCAGACTTTGAGGGTAGCTCCCACATATGGATTCCGTGACGAGAGGGTTGAACGTCGGTTCGGAGCTATCCAAGGGAGAGCTGCGAGGGGGCAGACAGTGGCGTCACTCTTCAGATCCTGCCACAGCGCGTGTCTACCACCCGTGGACCACTCCACCACCGTGACCAAATGCGCGGCCTGATAATACAGGGCGAAGTCAGGTAAAGCTAGGCCACCGGATGCCTTATGGCGAGATAGTGTACGTACACCAACTCTCGCTCTCGACTGGTTCCAAACAAATTGGGAGCAGGCTGCCCTAGCTTGGGCAAAGAAGGTAGATGGAACATGTATCGGCAAAGGTTGGAAAAGATAAAGCAGTCGTGGCAGGACGTTCATTTTAAGGATACTGATCCTCCCAAACCAGGACACCTTAAGCGGTTTCCAACCCTGCATGTCTTTCAGAGAGCCGTCCACAGTGGCAAAAAGTTTCCCTAAAGAGATCCTGCGGAGATTTAGTGAGCCACAGCCCTAGATATTTCATTCTCCTGGCACACCATACGAAGGGGAGAGTGCGTCAGAGCGTGCGCTCCTCCGCCCCCGAGACACTGAGGTTTAATATTTCAGATTTGTCCATGTTCAATTTGATATTAGCCAGGCGGCCGTACATCTGAAATTCCGTGACTATTTCTGGGAGTGCTGTCAATGGGTTGAAAACATAAAAAAGAAGGTCATCGGCATACGCCGATACCTTATGCGTGTGCATCCGGCCCTGCAAGCCGGGGATCGAGGCGTTCTTTCGGGTGGACTCAAACAAAGGCTCCAGCGACAGAGCAAACAGAAGTGGTGACAGAAGGCAGCCCTGTCTAGTCCCGTTTCGAATCTGGAATGGCTCAGATTAAAAACCCTGTGGACCCGGACCCTGGCATTGGGAGCACTGTATAAGGCAGCTATCCACGTAACAAATTCTGCCGGTATGTTCATGACTCGCAGGGTCGAGAACATAAATGGCCACGATACCATGTCGAACACCTTTTTTGGCATCAGTGGATAAAAGCAGCATGGAGGTATCAGAGCTGCACGCCTTATGTATCACGTTCAGTGTCCGAATTGTGCCATCCCTAGCTACTCGTGCAGGCAGAAATCCGACTTGGTCCTTCCTCACAAGAGCAGGGAGTACCGGTCGAAGACGGTTCGCAAGGATCATGGTAAAGATCTTTAGATCGCTATTGAGTAGAGAGATAGGTCTATAGCTGGAACACAATCGCGGATCCTTCCCCTCCTTGGCGAGCACAACTATCGTGGCCGAGAGGTAGTGGGGGTGAAATGGGTTATCAGAGAGCAGGGCGCTAAAGGTCCTAACCATGTGTGGGACCATAAATTTCCCGAACCTCTTATAATAGAGGGCCGGCAAGCCGTCCGGGTCAGGGGCCTTTTCCGTTTTTCTGACTCTTGATGGCAAGAGAGACGTCTTCTGCGGTAATGGGGAGACTCAATGGTGATCGTTGCTTGGGCGTGAGATGGTGCGGAATCCTTGTCGCGAGATACTCGTCGATAAGGCGCGTAGGAGGTTGTCCATTCTCCTCAACCGAGTGGTAGAGGGCCGAGTAATAATCCCAAAAGGACTGCACAATGTGTCTGGGGTCCGGCGTCAGAGCGCCTGAGGCAGAGCGGACCGATGGGTCGTAGACCTGGCGTCTCCTCTTTTTCAACAGGCGAGATAGAAGACGGCCTGGTTTGTCTTCGTGCAGTGCGAAATAGCACTTCGTCTGGAGGATCGCCCACCGGATACCGTAAAGCGTTAGCCAATTGTGTGCGGGAATGGAGAAGCCGAGTATACACTCCTGGGTCTCCGGATGATTGATGTTCAAGCTCGAGCCGCCGGATGTCCGCGTGCCGGCCCCTAATCTCATTCTGATGAGCCCGCTTCTTTCCCGAGGCAATGGAGATCAGTTTGCCCCGCAATACCACTTCATGAGACTCCCAGATTTTCGAAAGTGGTATATCAGGTCCACAGTTTTCATCAAAAAAAGACTGCACGGAACTCTCGTTCTCAGCCACTATCAGCCCATCCGACAATAATGAGGTGTTCATTTGCCAGTTACCAGTTCTGGGCCGTAGTATAGGTGATGACATAGTTAGGACCACTGGTACATGTTCCGACCATGTCGTGACCTGTATAGCTGATGACCTGACTAAAGGTAAGTCGTACTGGGATACGAAGAGATAGTCCAGTCTGGTGTACGTATGATGCACAGACGAGAAGTAGGAGTAGTCTCTGACTGACGGATGTTGTGCTCTCCAGACGTCCACCAGATGCAGATTTTGTAAGAGGATGTGGATGCAATGCAAGATCTTATTAGGGGTCCGGTGGAACGTGGACGAGGAGTCTTCAGAGAGAACCAAGGGAATATTAAAATCTCCACCAACGGTCAGCGTGCCCTCAGCAAAGGTTTCCAAGGAACGGAGTGATTTGGCTAAATACAGGTGTTAGAAACATAGAAACATAGAAAAATGTCGGCAGATAAGAACCTTTCGGCCCATCTAGTCTGCCCAATTACATGGATACTTGACCTGGATTTATCTTTTGTTTAGGATAGCCTTATGCCTATCCCATGTCTGCTTAAATTCAATTACTGTTTTGGCCTCTACCACTTCTACTGGAAGACTGTTCCATGTATCCACCACCCGCTCAGTAAAATAATGCTTCCTGATGTTACTTTTAAACCTTTGCCCCTCTAATCTAAGACTATGTCCTCTTGTTTTGCTATTTTGTTTCCTTTTAAATATACTCCCTTCCTCTACCTTGTGGATTCCCTTTACGTATTTAAATGTTTCTATCATATCTCCTCTGTCTCGTCTTTTTTCCAAGCTGTACATGTTAAGATCATTAAGCCTTTCTTGGTAACTTTTCTCCTTCAAGCCATACACCATTTTAGTAGCCCTTCTCTGAACTCTCTCTAAGATGTCTATATCCTTCTGGAGATACGGTCTCCAGTACTGCACACAGTACTCCAAGTGAGGTCTCACCAGTGCTCTGTACAGTGGCATGAGCACTTCCCTTTTCCTACTGCTAATACCTCTCCCTACACAACCAAGCATTCTGCTAGCATTTCCTGCTGCTCTATTACATTGACTACTTACCCTCAGATCCTCTGAAATAATGACCCCTAAATCCCTTTCCTCAGATGTTGAGGTTAGGACTGTATCAAATATTCTATATTCAGCCCTTGGGTTTTTACGTCCCAGGTGCATTATCTTGCACTTATCCACATTAAAACTCAATTGCCACAGCTCCGACCATTTTTTTAGTTTACCTAAATCATTTGTCATTTGGCTGATCCCTCCAGGAACGTCAACCCTGTTGCAAATTTTTGTGTCATCAGCAAAAAGACATACTTTTCCATTAATACCTTCTGCAATATCACTAATAAAAATATTAAAGAGAATGGGTCCAAGTACTGACCCCTGAGGTACCCCACTGGTAACAAGACCTTGCGCCGAATAAACTCCATTTACCACAACCCTCTGTTGTCTGTCACTCAGCCACTGCCTAATCCATTCAACAATATTGGAATCCAAGCTCAAAGATTGCAATTTATTGATAAGCCTTCTATGCGGAACAGTATCAAAAGCCTTACTGAAATCTAAATAAGCAATGTCTACTGCACCACCTGTGTCTATTATTTTTGTTACCCAATCAAAAAAATCAATAAGATTAGTTTGGCATGATCTCCCTGAGGTAAACCCATGTTGTTTCTGATCCTGTAATCTATGTGTTTTTAGATGTTCAACAATCCTTTCCTTTAACATGGTTTCCATTAATTTCCCCACTACTGACGTAAGACTAACTGGCCTATAGTTCCCCGATTCCTCCCTACTACCCTTCTTGTTAGTGTTGGTTAGTATTAGGGAGATACAGATTCGCGAATGTGAATGTGGTTCCAGCAATAACACCTTTAACGAACACACACCTGCCGTCTCCAGCCATGTAAGTATTGAGGTGCTCAAACAGCCCCGAGTTAGAGTACAGTATCGCCGTCCCCCTCGCCCTAGAGTCCGGATTGTGGTCAAAGAATCCGGTAGGGAATCTACGATCCCCAAGGGATGGTGGTGACGAAGAGCAAAAATGTGTCTCCTGCAAGAAGGCAACCGACGTCCTGAGCGAAGTAAGGTCGCGTAGGAGACGCCTCCTCTTCTCTGGTTTATTTAAGCCGCGGACATTATAGGTCACCACCCATAGGTCCACAGGCGCCAGGGCCACCCCGGTCAGCCACACCCAGCCCAGACATTCTGTATATCATGTCAGAGGAGTAAGGGTGCGAAGGGTGAGCGTGAAAAAGGAGGGAGGGGAGAAAGAGAAGAAGAGGAGTGGAAAAGAAGAGAGGAAAGGGAGGAAAAGGGGAGAGAGAAAAAAAGGGGTAGACAAAATAAGGGGCGGGTGAAATGGGGTGGGGAGCTTATAGAAAGGAAGGGGTAAGTATGAAGAGACTGGAGTGTCAGGGGTGGTAGAGAAAGAAGAACGAAAAAGCCATAGGAAAAGCGAGTATCAGTGAGGGATGAAGGGGAGGAGAAGGGAGCACGTCTACAATGGGTAGGGTGAGAGTCGAGTGGAATGTAAACGATAAGTACCAGTAGACAAAGAGTCAATGAAGAGTCAGGAGGTGAGGGGAGGAGCCAGAAGTTAGGGAGGGAGGTCTCTCAGAGGTGCAGGAGAGACTATTCAGTGGGGTTGTAGGCACTAGTCTAGGGAGGGTTGTGTCCCAATACACTGCATCGCAGGTTATGGACAGAGGAGCGCTCCCTGACCTTTCAAAGGTGCCCTACCCTTGGGGGCGTGCAGGGTACCGTATAAATCACCAAAGAGCTACAGCGTTTTCGTATCCAACTCTAGTAACAAGGAAAATCAGTAATCTGGTAACAAAGAGAGCTCGTTCCCCTCTGACAGGGAACAAACAGTATTAAGCCCTGAGCGAATCAGAGCTTCAACTCGTGGCGGACCGGCGAAGGGTCCCAAATGTTGCCCGCGTGGCAACCTCCAACCATGACAGCAGTGTTATCAAACGCTACAGGAGCGGGTTATCGGCCATGTTCACATCCCACATGCGCCCCCTGCGGCAACCAGTGCACCAGCCGACCAACGCAGGCCACAGCGGTCCCACCCATAACACCCAAAAACAGTTAGCGTCCGAGCCATGTGCGTAGCGCATATTAACGATGCATGCAGCAGGTGCGCCACAGTTAAAGCGTGGCGAAGTTAAATATAGGGGTGCTGGCGGGGTCTAAAATAGTGCGCAAGAATCAAGCCTGTGATGAGATGGAGGGTGGCGGCGTTAGGCCGTCTGTGTAGTGTAACTCAGCAAGCAAGTACAATGTGGCGTTGAAGACAGGGTAATACAATAAATGCAGCAACGGTACTTGACACCCTGCAACTCCCAACCGGGCAGACAGCGATAACTTAGTATACATAAGGCACTGAGAGCCAAATAGCTACCACTGCGTCCCTCGCACGTTGTGTGAAAGCGTAACACAAAGAGTCCGTGTCGCAGACATATCTAGTTTGGAGTGTGTAGACAGCCGTCCTGGTGTACGCGGGGCTGATCAAAACAAACAAAAAAAAAACATACAGGAAGCAGCAACATGGATCTCATGGCATATGGGTGCCATCGCCTCGTAGACAGAGCATCAAAATCAGTCATGAGTCCATCCACCCGCCACTCCGACCCACCCCACCCCACTCACTCACCAGCCCATCTGTAATGGCAGGAGACTCAAAACAGAAAGAAGGGTACAGGGCGCACGTCGGCGGCTCCATCCCGGGAGCTATGCAGAACATGACGTCAATACTGGGTAGTAAGACACAGGTCCTCACGCAAACAGGGTGCTGGTCCGGCCAGGTGCCGCGTGACCGCAGATCCCAGGAGTCGTGGCGTAGTGTGGAAAACCCCCGGCGGGGGGGGGGGAATAGGGCATCGGCTGCAGGGGCCCGTTATGCAGACAAGGCGCTGGGGGGCAAACAAGCGGGATCCCATCAGGGTCACAGCGGCAGAACTCATGGGCGATCAGACTCGCCAGCCTCGGGTGCCGCTCGGGGGCTGCGTCTCAGCAGTGGACGCTGGAGTCGCGGCATCATACCTCCCTGTCCGATCTCCTCCCTCTCCCAATCCAGCAACTTCATTGGATTGGAGGGATGCACAGCGCCTCCAGGAAGGGGGACCATAATAGGGCATAAGCGGACCATAATAGGGCATAAGCGGAGATAAAATGCTGAATGTCGGAGGAGGAATCAGAGAGATCTCAATGTGCGTCCATCTTGATCAACGGTCCGGACATGCCCCCCCCACATTACATACTTGGTGCTAACGTTAGCGCTCACCTGCGTGAGCGTTAACGTTAGCCCAAGTAGTTAACGCATATTTCAATCCAAACGCTAACGGTTAAGTAACCCGTTTGCGTTTGGTACCTTGCTTTTCTCTGCATGAGGTTACTGTACTTTGCGCTCCCTATACTTAACATGGGGAGCACAAAGTGTTAACCAGCGTTAGGATTACAAAGTTCTAGCGCTGATTAACGTCTGGCTGCGGTTAACAAAAAGTTAACCAGAGCCAGGACTTGATGCTAACAGATTCCGCTTCTGCAGAATACGTTAGCACCATCCAAAAAAATAAAAAAATCATCGTATACTCACCTCCTGTCCTGCGGCGAGGACCGCGGCCCTGTCCGCCTCCTAAGTCCGGCGGGAGCAGGGAAAGACTGGGGGAAAAAGTCCACCCAGTCTCCCCCTGCGTATCACTACGATGACCCGCGAGGCGAGTCATGTGACCGCCGGCGTCTGCATCAATGGAGTCCTATGGACTCCATTGAAAGGATGCGCGCGGCTGTGCTTAACGCTGCCGCGTACATCCTGGGGGTTTACGCGCGGTATCAATGCAGGCAGCATTTTTTGCGCCTGCATTGTAATCTAGCGATAACGGGCGCGCTAGGGGGAAAACTGCGAACGCAGTTTTTTCTCCCTAGTGCCCCCGTTTTACCGCTAGGAATGTAATGTGGCCCCAGGTTGGAAAGGTGAAGGGTGCGTCTGGATTCCAGCGACGGCCAGTTTAGCTCTTTTAACATGTCACAGTGGTGGGTCATGTAGTTACATTGTAGCACAAAGCGGCAGAATGAGTTATACAATGTAGTAAGTTTATAAAGGTGTGTTTGCGGGGCAGCTGCATACACTACATCTCCGTATTATTATTTTATTATTATTATTCTTTATTTATAAAGCGCCAGCATATTCCGCAGCGCTGTACAATAGGCACAGTATAGACAGGGTTACAATACATTGAACAACATTTGACAAACAGTACAAGAGGAGATGAGGGCCCTATTCCCATAGGAACTCACAATCTGGGAGGGTTGGGGTTGGAAACAGGAGGAGAGGACTGCAAGGTGAGAAACACATATTAATAGTTAGTAAAGACAAACATTTAAATATTATTATTATTATATATATTATATTCAGTAGCTGGCATAAGCATTTGTTGTACAATCTGCTTTCTTACCGCGGGGCTCAGGCAGGATTTATTTCTGTAATGGGCAACTAGTTTGGGGTAAAGTTTAGATGAGAGTTTTTCGATGTGGGGGCGAAGGATAGATTTAAGTCTAACCACGTACCTAGATATTTGAGAGAATTGACTGTGGTCAGCGTGCCATTTGATTTTGTCCTGAAACATACATGGGAAGTTTGTAATTTATGTAGTTTAGGTGCTGTACCAAAGAGCATTGTGACAGTTTTGTCAGTATTTAGAAATAGTATGAAATGAACCATTCCATACTGCGTTCCAAGGGGTGGGTTTGTGCGTGTGTTTAGGGAGTGATTTGATTGCTAATTTTTACTCAATGGAATTTCTAAAATTAGGCTCTGTCCTAAGCAACAGGAAGAAATCAGACAAAAGTTATTTGGTTTGAGCTGTCTCGTTATTCTTGCACGATCCACATCCTGGAAAACCTTGCCAAGAACCATAATTTTACTAGGCTTTTTTTTTCAGTCTCCGCTAGGAAGAAAGTGACTCGACGATGGTGATTTAATGAGAAGACACAAACAAAGAAGATCTTGTAGCGAGAAAAGTGATCTAGCACTGTGCACATTTACTTTATATATTATGTAATAACACGTTCTCATGGGACTCAGATGATTGATCTGGTTTTCATCTTTTCCGGTTCATCATATTTTATTGTCATCATTTATATAGCTACATACAGAAAAAATGGTGTCGCGCCCATACTCACCAGAGCGGCTGCAACAACCAGGAGTAACAACCCAGTTCATGCATAAAACATAACAGGAAAATGTTATCATTTATATAGCTACATACAGAAAAAATGGCATTGCGCCCTTTCATGTCCAATGATTTAGGAATTATTTGTATATTTTTCTGTTATGTGTTGAATCTGCCTTTTGCTGCTAGCAGCTATCTTTCATAACTATTTTGATCCTGCTGGGTTCCCTTAGCCTTCTGTATCCAGCTAGTTTCACCCCTTTTGCTCAGTGTCTTGTTCTAGGGACTTCCTGGTTACATAGCAGCCATTCTGTGCTCACTGCTGGACAAAACTAATGTCTTTTTACCTGCATTGCTGTACACTATTATAAAGATTGTCAGTCTGATCATTAAACTCTTCAACTGGATTCATCTTTCTACGTGTCAGTTTTTCTGAGTTGAAGATATCTGCCGAACTTCATTGTGTGAGTACTGGTCAAATACAGACATAGCTAGTCTAAAGCATCCATGCCTCACAGCTTTGCTTAGAGAAGCAGAATACGCCCATATTGACCAGAGCGGCTGCAACAACCAGGAGTAACAACCCAGGTCATGCATAAAACATAATAGGAAAATGTTATCATTTATATAGCGCCAACAGTTTCCGCAGCGCTTTACAATAACCAAAGGGAACAAGATACAGATAAACGCACATAGGATGAAAACGTTAGGTGTAGAGGGCCCTGCTCATAGGAGCTTACAATCTAGAATCTTTCATTGTCCTTTATTCATAGTGTTACTGTCAAAATGGAGAATTATTTACGGTGAAAAACCACGGACATAATGCCATACAAGCCGCTGTCATTAAGAGGTGAGCCATTAATTATATTTGCCCCACTCATTAACCCTTTGCCGCTGGGAGCACCTGGCAGAAAGGTAATACCTTAACACCACGGGTCGGCATAGCACGTGCGCGCTGATCACGTCATTAGTTGTCGCTGGACGGCGGTGACACGATCAGCACACACACACAATGTAGGTGGGCCGAACGCATCTATGGGAAGACCACAGGCGTGCTATACTGGCCCATGGCATTTAGGCCCATCTGCCCCAGGGATGGCATAGCACGCCATGCTGCGGGAAAGAGTTAATACTAAGAGCTCCACTGCTGTTCCAGCCAAGTTGCATAAGAATTATACCCTTATTTTCTTACAACTTTTTTCCACGTAAGTTACCTTCTTGAAACCAAGTAACCACAGCCGGACATGGTATATGCGACATGGTATATCTCCAGATGGAAAACCACAGGCGGTCTTGAATGACTGGCAGAATCACCACGTCATTTGCCCCTATCCATGGCGCTTCTGTCGACGTGACCTTTCCAATGTTGTAGGAAGCAGCGAACCAAAAAAAAAAAACAGGTGGGTAGGGTGGGAATAGAAAAAGATCAGTTCTGATTCAGATTGCCACACACATTCCTTTTCTACCCCAACGCCCCTCCCCCTTCACTGCTTATCTCCCTAGTGTAACCAATCACAGAAACCATGCCTGAGCCCAGAGAACAAAGGACCATGCCTGATCCCAGGGCATGCCTGATCCCAGAGGCAAAGGGAACTCACTTCCCATTCTACCTCTTGCTCAATTCAGTGATATTTCTTAAGCCGTTCTCCGTCCGATTCCATCCATCTCCCGAACAATGTCTCTGCTGACGGAGCTGGTCGCTCCAGCCAACCCAGTGGTTGGCTGGAGCTCTCAATACAGGAAAGATTTAATACCATTGGATAAGGCTAGTTCCCAAAGGTTTCCAAGCCCTGAAACCTGAACTGAGGGCTCCCTGATCTGAGGGTCTGGGTAGCACTAAGCCCCTGCATTTGGATGGCTGAATTAGTCCTCCTAGCCCCCCTCCTCTCCAGACGGAGGAATGAGAGGAAGCTGGGAGCTCAGACCTCACAGTAGTATGGCCACTCAAATATGGTTAAGTGCTCAAACTGTGCATAGTGTCCCTTTAAGCATTCTCCATCCTCCAACGAGATGTCCCAAGCATCACTATATTTTTGGCACACATCTTTGAGCACCATTTCCATGGAGACAGACAATGTTTTTTCCTTTTTACCCTCTCCTAATGTGGTTCACAGATCAGCAAACCGGCTAGGACTGATTGATGACTGTTACCGGAATAAATGGTCAGGAATCAGAACTCTAATGTATTTAGAAGAAAAATCACCTAGCATACATAATCAATATGAATTAACACAGGAATACATTATCATAGAATGGAATAATGCACTGTGGTTATTAAATTGCTTTTAACGATATGAAGTGAAATCGTCCTGCAGGGGGAGCTCTACAGAGCAATCAATCACAGAAATGTGCGGTGCATGTAAAGTCCCGAATAATAAAGCCACCACTGTAAACGTCATTGTACGACATCCCAGCCTGGAGACAGTGCTGCTCGTGTAGGAAAAACATTCAAAACATATTACAAACTGGGATGCTTTCAATTAAATTCAAAGAGTGATAAAACAAGTGGAACGATACATTTCTCCTGTGTCGCCATTCTATTTAACTGTATAAATCTGCTTTTTTTAATGTATTCTTTATTTATTAGGTGTACAGTGTATACAAACAGTACATATCAAAGTATAAAAGGCTGAAACATCAGAACATAACAGACATCTAATAAGGTTATTGGTGAAGAAAAGAAAAAAATTGGGGGGGGGAACTAGTAAGGTGGCTCTCCTGGCTCGCTTCCAATTCCAGCGGGAATCAAAAGCCCCTGCAGGTGGCCACATGGCCGTGTCCTCTCCTGGGCCGAGCAGGGCAAAAAAACAGCTTTATCCACACACATAAAAATGAGGACACTGTTGCGTCATATTTTCTGCGTAAAAGTCAATGGGATACTCAAGATATATTGACAATATAATCAAATATATATTTATAGGCATAGAATGCTTTACGGTGTCTAATTTTAGGTGTGCTTGGGCGTCGTGGAAACCAATATAATATATATGGCTACCCTTGAGAAAGGCATGAAACATTGGCTATCCTTAAAGTGCCTTTGTTTATAAACATAGATATCAATCAGGGATATATTCTGAAACAAAAATTACAAAAATATAGGGTGATGTTCTCAGGAGCAAAATTTTTTGATCATTGTTGTTTTTTTTCTCCTGAGGAAGCCCCATTTGGGAAGAAACGCGTTGAACTGGACATCCTTTTACTCATTTGTTCCCAGTATATGCTGTGCTGTTTTAGTGACTCTGAAGAGTAAGTTAATAAATACTTACCACTTATATACAATTGATGATTGGTACTATCATATGTTTTATGCTGTTTATTTTGAGATCCTCTACCATCGGATCGGTATGGTGCCAGCCACAGACAACTACTGGAGGAGGATAGGCCATTCTAATTCGATGCTTTTGTGAGTGGCCAATTGTACTTGCGCACAAATTAGTTCATGCGGGATATCACCCTATTGTTTTGTATTTTCTTGTGTATAAACAAACAGATTTGGGTTTTTCCTAATATCTTACTGGTGCTGCCTTACAGGATTTAAAAAATAAATATAGATGTGAGGGTTATTTACTCTCCTAATAGCTGCGACATTTACAGAAAAAGTACATTAAAGAGTTGCATAAGCTTTATTTCTGCACCAGTTATTTAAGGTCCTGTAAAAAGTTTGCAGCATGTCTGAGACTTATGTCTACAGAGATGTTCTGCATGATTTACAAAACAAACTATCAGGTCTATTCAATAAAGGTGAAACTCAGGAGAATGACTTTAGAAGTGAAAATTCTAGATCAAAATAGCCAAACCAGAAAAATTCTCCCATTTATCTCACTTCCCAAATCGGCTATTTGGTCTAGATTATTCATTCTCCTACCAATTCCCCTGTTTTTCACCTTTAGTGAATAGACCAGAGGCGTAATTAGAAACTTCAGGGCCCGGGTGCAGGAACTGTGACAGCCCCCCCCATCCTAGGCAAAAACATATCCCCCCCCCCCATCAACATGCATTGGTCCTCTCCAGGTCCACAATGTTGACTCCAGACAGTGTCCCATTTTTTCCAGGTTCACTATGACCTCTTCAGTCCAAACCATTTTTAACGTAATGTGCATTATGTGTATCTCACAGAGCCCCACAGCAATAAACCTCACAGTAATGTGTGCTGCGCATGAACGTATCAGAGCTCCACAGGGATAAAACTCCACAGCAATGTGTGGAGTGCATGAGTGTGTCACAGAGCTCCACAGCAATGAGCAGTGTGTATGAACATATCACAGAGCTCCACAGCAATATAACGCACAGTAATGTGCAGTGTGTATGAGTGTATCACAGAGCTCCACAGCAATAAAACTCACAGTAATATGCAGTGTGTATGAGTGTATCACAGAGCTCCACAGCAATAAAACTCAGTAATGTGCAGTGTGTATCAGTGTAAATCAGAGGTTTACAGCAACAAAACTCACAGTAATATGTGGCGTGTATGAGCCTATCACAGAGCTCCAAAGTAAAATTCACAAATAAAAATAAAATAAATAAAACAAAGTTTATATATATTTTTTACACAAGCCACAAGGCCAAGGCAGGTGAGTGTGGGCCCCCCGGACTCAAGGGCCCGGGTGCGGTGGCACCCACTGCACCCCTGGTAGTTACTCCCCTAGAATAGACCTGTATGCAACATGACAGTGCCCATTTTCCATTTGTCTTTACAGCAATATTGCATGCATACATACATACCTACCATGGTTGTGCGGTTAGTACGGCCCAGGGTACTCAGGGGGACCAGAACAGGTGAATCCCATAGGCTTCAATGTGAAAAATATTACAGTTTTAATTCAATATCTAATAAACCGTTTATTATTTTAATCTGCAGCAAAAAGTCTCCTTATTGATTGATTTTTTAAGATCTTTTAGGCATTTTTTAGGATTTTTTAGGGAATTTTTTTTCCTCTTTTTCTAAATGTGTTTTTTTCTTTTTTCTGTAACAGACCTTTTTATTATCATTCATAGGATCTTATATGTAAACTCCAGGCATTTTGATTCAGTAGTTTTTTTGCAAACAGCGCTTCAATATTGACACTTTGAAATATATTGCTTTTTGTTTTTTTTTACCCATCCGGCAGCTTGCCGGCTGCCTTTGGCGGCCCTCTGGCGGGTTTGCAGCGGATGTTCGGCGGGTTGGTGGCGACGGGTTTGCGGCAGATGTTCGGCGGCAAATTCCCAGCACTTTGGGGACCCTGTGGTGAATGCTGAATTCACCGTATGGTGGGGAAATTTGATTCCCTGAAGTGCGAGGAAGTGTGGGGAATCAGAGGTGTTCTCTGAATAACCCCCTATGTTACACTCCTTTGACCTAGCTGGCAGGGTGTGTCAGCTAGAATGCTGCATGTGCTATGATAATACTAAGCGGTGTGCCAACTAGCGCTAGGAAATCCCCAGCTGAGGCGCAGACCACATTGCTCCCCCACAGGCCCACTAGGGATACATCTCAGCTGCCTACAGTGCAAAGCTCTCCCCAACTGGACCACCATGGATTCATTTATCCCCCTCCCTGGAAGAAAGATAAGCAGGAAAGACAAAAACATGCATAATGGATGGAGTAGAGGTAACATCACTGCTCTATAACCGTGGAGAGAGACTGTGGAGACACAGGTTCGATCCCGGCAAGAGCACCTCTCCAGTAAGTGTCCTTGGGCAAGACACCTAACGGTTCATACTCGCCACCCGGGACATACTTGAAAACGAGAGAAATCTCAATATATCCTTCCTGGTAAAATCCTTTCTAAAAAAAAATTATTACACTTTTTGAGGGGAAGGGGGGACATCACCAGCCATTGACCTCCCAAGGCGTCACTGATCCATACATTCACAATATATTATAACGATGAAGGCATCATGTTGTTACTGGAAGCATATAACATGGAATTTATGCTCGCAGTGATGTCTTTCTCACCAGCTGTGAAGAGATTAATATCGCTTACGTACGGCTGATTTTAGAATGTGGGCCCATGGTGCATTAGTTGGGATTAGGGCTCAGGCGAAAACCGTAAATAAGTGAACATCCAGTGCTCATTACACTGCAGAGATACTGCAGAGCATCCTGAGTGATATACGACAAGACAGCAGCGAACCAGCACGAGCTGCAGAGCTGGATGGGTCGCAGCAGGCGGGGCGGGGGGATTCTTCATTCTCTGCAACTGACAGAAAATGCAACGCAGCAAAACACGGCGATGTGTTAAAGCGGAAATCCTTGATGGAAACCGAATGAACATTTCTACAATTTATGGTGCAATTGCAGCATCTGAATTTACCTAACATGACTTAATTCATTGATTATTCAATCCATTAATTTGGAAGCTATTACGAGTGACGGGGATTCCTCAGATTGCATCCTATGATGCTTAATGCTGTGCAGGTCAGGTTCCTCTTCTTGCTCTAGATTGTGCTGACACAGTATCAGCAAATGAAAAAACGACAATCCTGGGTGTGAAAGTTCCTCATTCCTCATTTCATCATGACGACAAAACATCATAGAATTGTTTATAGAGATGAGCAGAAAAGCTTTGGTATTAGAGATGTGCACCGTTGAAAATTTCGTTTTGTTTCTTTTTTTTCCAGGTGTTTTTTTGTTTCGGGACGTTTTGGACCATTTTCGATTCGATTCGGTGATTCGATTCGGAGATTTGATATCGATTCAAAATTTTGGATCGATTAGATATTTCGGATCAATTCTGTGATACGGGTAATTTTTGGCATTTGGATCATTTGGGAGATTTGGTGATCCGGATAATTCAGGTGATTCGGTTCAGTTTGGTTTTTCATTTTTTAATGAGTTATTTGTTTTTTTTTATTGCTTATTTAAGAATGGGAAGTAGATTTACTACCAATAGAATGAAAGTTCCTTTACTTATTTATTCTTTTAAGATTTTTTTAAAAAACAATTTGGGTGAAATTTTAGGTTTCTTAACTTTTTTTAAAGAAACAAGGCTTTTTAACCCATGGGTTTCAATGCAGCATATGAATCCTCACACTGCCGGGCAGCACCTCTACAGTATAATTAATGCAGCATATGGATCCTCACACTGCCGGGCACCACCTCTCCAGTATAATAATGCAGCATATGATTCCGCACACTGCCGGGCAGCACCTCTACAGTATAATAATGCAGCATATGAATCCTCACACTGCCGGGCAGCACCTCTACAGTATAATAATGCAGCATATGAATCCGCACACTGCCGGGCAGCAACTCTACAGTATAATAATGCAGCATATGAATCCTCACACTGCCGGGCAGCCCTCTACAGTATAATAATGCAGCATATGAATCCTCACACTGCGGGCAGCACCTCTACAGTATAATAATGCAGCATATGAATCCGCACACTGCCGGGCAGCACCTCTACAGTATATTAATGCAGCATATGAATCCTCACCGCCGGCAGCACTCTACAGTATAATAATGCAGCATATGAATCCGCACACTGCCGGGCAGCACCTCTACAGTATAATAATGCAGCATATGAATCCGCACACTGCCGGGCAGCAACTCTACAGTAAATAATGCAGCATATGAATCCGCACACTGCCAGGCAGCACCTCTACAGTATAATAATGCAGCATATGAATCCGCACACTGCCAGCAGCACCTCTACAGTATAATAATGCAGCATATGGATCCTCACACTGCCGGCAGCACCTCTACAGATAATAATGCAGCATATGAATGCGCACACTGCCGGCAGCACCTCTACAGTATAATAATGCAGCATATGAATCCGCACACTGCCGGGCAGCAACTCTACAGTATAATAATGCAGCATATGAATCCGCACACTGCCGGGCAGCACCTCTACAGAATAATAATGCAGCATATGGATCCTCACACTGCCGGGCAGCACCTCTACAGAATAATAATGCAGCATATGAATGCGCACACTGCCGGGCAGCATCTCTACAGTATAATAATGCAGCATAAAACGAAAAACCAACTGAATCGAATGACCCGAAATGATTAATTTGAGTGTCCGTATCATAGAAACATAGAAACATAGAAAAATGTCGGCAGATAAGAACCTTTCGGCCCATCTAGTCTGCCCAATTACATGGATACTTTACCTGGATTTATCTTTTGTTTAGGATAGCCTTATGCCTATCCCATGCTTGCTTAAATTCAATTACTGTTTTGGCCTCTACCACTTCAACTGGAAGACTGTTCCATGTATCCACCACCCTCTCAGTAAAATAATGCTTCCTCATGTTACTCTTAAACCTTTGCCCCTCTAATCTAAGACTATGTCCTCTTGTTTTGCTATTCTGTTTCCTTTTAAATATACTCCCTTCCTCTACCTTGTGGATTCCCTTTACGTATTTAAATGTTTCTATCATATCTCCTCTGTCTCGTCTTTTTTCCAAGCTGTACATGTTAAGATCATTAAGCCTTTCCTGGTAACTTTTCTCCTTCAAGCCGTACACCATTCTAGTAGCCCTTCTCTGAACTCTCTCTAAGATGTCTATATCCTTCTGGAGATACGGTCTCCAGTACTGCACACAGTACTCCAAGTGAGGTCTCACCAGTGCTCTGTACAGTGGCATGAGCACTTCCCTTTTCCTACTGCTAATACCTCTCCCTACACAACCAAGCATTCTGCTAGCATTTCCTGCTGCTCTATTACATTGACTACTTACCCTTAGATCCTCTGAAATAATAACCCCTAAATCCCTTTCCTCAGATGTTGAGGTTAGGACTGTATCAAATATTCTATATTCAGCCCTGGGTTTTTATGTCCCAGGTGCATTATCTTGCACTTATCCACATTAAAACTCAATTGCCACAGCTCCGACCATTTTTTTAGTTTACCTAAATCATTTGTCATTTGGCTGATCCCTCCAGGAACGTCAACCCTGTTGCAAATCTTTGTGTCATCAGCAAAAAGACATACTTTTCCATTAATACCTTCTGCAATATCACTAATAAAAATATTAAATAGAATGGGTCCAAGTACTGATCCCTGAGGTACCCCACTGGTAACAAGACCTTGCGCCGAATAAACTCCATTTACCACAACCCTCTGTTGCCTGTCACTCAGCCACTGCCTAATCCATTCAACAATATTGGAATCCAAGCTCAAAGATTGCAATTTGTTGATAAGCCTTCTATGTGGAACAGTATCAAAAGCCTTACTGAAATCTAAATAAGCAATGTCTACTGCACCACCTGTGTCTATTATTTTTGTTACCCAATCAAAAAAATCAATAAGATTAGTTTGGCATGATCTCCCTGAGGTAAACCCATGTTGTTTCTGATCCTGTAATCTATGTGTTTTTAGATGTTCAACAATCCTTTCCTTTAACATGGTTTCCATTAATTTCCCCACTACTGACGTAAGACTAACTGGCCTATAGTTCCCAGATTCCTCCCTACTACCCTTCTTGTGAATGGGCACAACATTTGCTAATTTCCAGTCTTCTGGGACGACTCCCATTAGCAAGGATTGGTTAAATAAATCTGTTAACGGTTTTGCTATTACATCACTGAGCTCTTTTAATAATTTAGGGTGGATCCCATCAGGCCCCATTGACTTATTTGTCTTTACTTTAGACAGCTGCTGTAGAACCTCCTCCTCTGTAAACTGATATGTAATTGTCTCGTTAGTGTTTCCTCCTAACTGAGGTCCCTTTCCTTCCTTTTCTTCTGCAAAGACTGAACAAAAATATTCATTGAGACAGTCAGCGAGACTTTTATCCTCTTCTACATACCTTCCTTCCTTGTTTTTAATCTAACTAATCCTTGTTTTACTTTTCTTTTCTCGTTTATGTATCTAAAAAATGTTTTGTCCCCTTTTTTACTGACTGAGCTATTTTCTCTTCTGCGTGTGCTTTGGAAGCTTTATAAATTGCTTTGCCTCTTTCTGCCTAATCTTATAGGTTTGCCTATCTTCTTCACTCTGAGTTGTTTTATAATTATTGAATACTGTCTTTTTGTTCTTCACTATTTTGGCCACTTCTGCAGAGTACCACAGTGGTTTCTTCCCTTTTTTGTTTTTGCTAACAAGTCGAATGCAATTGCCTGTGGCCTTCAATAATGCTTCCTTTAAATAATCCCGTTTCTCCTGGACTCCCTTTAAACTCCTCCAGTCTGATAATGACTCCTTCACACAAAATCTCTTTTTAGAAAAATCTGTTTTTTTAAAGTCTAAAACTTTTGTTTTTGTGTGGTGCGGCTCCATCCCTGTTCTTATATTAAACCATACTGACTGGTGATCACTAGATCTCAAATTTTCACCTACAACAACGTCCGATACCAAACCTCCATTTGTGAGTATTAAATCCAATATGGCCTCTTTACGGGTCGGCTCCTCAACTACTTGTGTTAGAGATAATCCCAGTAGGGAGTTTAGAATATTTGTACTCCTGGTGCACCCAGCTGTTTTGGTTTTCCAGTTCACATCAGGAAGATTAAAGTCTCCCATGATAATAACTTCCCCCTTCATTGCCATTTTGGCTATTTCCTCAAGCAGCAGATTATCTAGCTCTTCTACTTGTCCAGGGGGTCTATAGATCACACCTACACGAGCTACTGTATGATTGCCAAATGTTAGCGTAACCCAAACTGACTCTATGTTCACCTCGCTCACTTTTATTTGGTTGTTTTTATGTTGTTTTTCACATACAGGGCCACTCCTCCTCCTTTCCTACCTTCTCTGTCTTTTCTATATAAAGAGTACCCCGGTATTGTTATGTCCCAGTTATTTTTCTCACTGAACCATGTCTCAGTAACCGCAACTAAATCTACTTTTTCAGCTGCCATCATTGCCTCCAGTTCATTGATTTTATTGACTAAACTGCGAGCATTTATAGACACGACTCTGAGCTTGTCATTTTTTTTCCCCGCATGTTGCTTGCACCCTCCGATTTAGTTTTGGGGGACAATCAGGCAGATTGTTTTTTACCCTTTTGTCCCCCCCTCCTAGTTTAAATATTTCTTTGCGAAACCTTTGAACTTCTCACTGAGAACATATGTCCCCTATGAGTAAGATGCAAACCATCTTTTTTATACAGTTCCTTTTTGCTCCAATTAGAGCTATCATGGGACACAAAGCCAAATCTTTGCTCTCGACACCATTCCCGAAGCCACAAATTAAATTCCCTATTGCGCATCTGCCTATCCTGAATGTTATGCACAGGCAAAACTTCAGAGAATGACACAGTGGACGCAATCTGCTGTATTTCACCTCCAAGAACACAAAAATCATCCTTAATCTCAGAAACCTCATTGCTAGCCAAGTCATTTGTCCCTAGATGGACTAGAACATCCACTTCCCCTTGCTGCTTTGCTTGTTTGACAATATTGAGAATACGTCTCTTGTCTCTACGAGCAGTAGCCCCAGGAAGACATCTCACCAAACCACTACTCTCCAGCTCAACACCTCTTATGATAGAATCACCCAGCAACAATTGCCTTCTATCATGTCCCACCTTTTCCTTATTGTTCTTGGTTGCAGTCCTGCATACCTTAGGCATAGGGGATGGTGGTTCTTCAACTATGGTGTCTGAGCCTACTTCCGTCTCACCAGTACACTCTGAAAGTGCCTCAAAAGAATTAAGAAGAGCCACAGACTTGGGACATGCCTTCTACCCACAACTCTAAGTCTACCAGATCCTACAGTAGTCCATCTGCCGCTCCTAGGAGGCCTCTGTGGCAGTGGCTTTGTAACAGTCATAGCCATAGCCTGAGTTTGTCTAACAGATAATTTACAAATCTCAGACTTCAAACAGGCAATTTCCTGCTGCAATAAAGAGAGCTGCCTACATATCAGGCACACTCCAAACCTCCAAAAATTGGATCTAAAAACAAATGCATGACAGCTCTTACACTGGACCAAGCCTGCCATTATAAAAGAATGGATTTAAACCAACAAATCTTACCTTTTTGTAGGTTTTCTACCTCCTGTCTAACCTCAGACTACCTCCAGAGTATCTCCAGGATATCTCTAAGTGCTCACTTTGAAGGCTTCCCAAGCTCATGGCAAATTTACTTTCTATTAATCGTTATAGAAAATCCCAAGGAATCTATAGACACTGCAACCTCTAGAGCTCCGAGACGGAGCCGTGCTTCCCAAACACAGGACGCTTTACTGAATTTCAGTTGGATCATAGAGATTTTCTATGAGATAAACAACTACAATTAAGACTGCAAGACCACACATATTGATCACCTAAGCTAATAAACTGAATGCTTTTCAGTCAGGAGGTTTGTGTCAGGATATGGTGTATGGGGAGGGGGGTGATGGTATGAGCCCAATATGCAGTGATAGAATGAGCGGAGACACTTGAATGAGGTCCAAATGGGGTAGAGTAGTTATTGAGTAGATACAGGCAAATAGTAGTGTAGCGCTCACTCCCGGAGGAGCCGCTGAATTTAACCTCGGGTTAGTCTCACCGCACTAGGGAATAAATATACACCAGCACTGTTGTGGATTTTATAGATTATATACTTTAGTGATCCAAATAAAGCGGCATATATAATGTGAATACGGTATATGAACGACAGGATTTCGTAATGCGAGAAAAACACGCGGCGGCAAAAGGAAAGTTTAACCCCTTAGTTTCTGGAGTGTAAGTCCCGTAAAAGTAATGTCCCAAAAAGGTGTGTGTGTGTGCGATTCAGGTACCCGGGTACTATATTCAACTGGCCAGTGAATGGATTGAGCAATTCGACTAGTCACGTTGGGGCCCTGTAGATTTAAACAATACTGCAGTGTGCTTTGTTTAAACTTGGACTGTGGCCTGGAAGGCCTCTCTCCCATCCGCTAGACAATCTGTTCCGCTGTCCAATCAAGGATCTCTCCGCTTGATTATACTGGAACTCTGAGCCACCGGATCCGCTTCTCCTGCTTGTCCGATTTCGGTAACGAGAATTACGGCCTACCGCCTGGACTCCCAGTGGATCATCGCAGTCTCCTTACTCGGGGTCCAAACCGGAACGTTGTGTCTGCGCAAAACCTCTCAGTGATGTGTGGATAGGTCTCCGCCAGCACTGTCTCTGATTCTCAGCACCCGCAAGGCAGCTCCTGCTCTCCAGCCTGGTCTCAATCTCTGGCAGTCTCACGTGCGTCTTCCACCTTTCGCCACTCGGCTCACACTCGCTCTCCTTCGAACGAGGCTGCGGATGTCCTTCGCTCTCTCCCACCCACTTCCTGTCCCTGCCGCAAAGCATGATGGAAAACGTAGTCCCGTTGTGTCCAGTATACTTTACATTGCGCTTGTCTCCCTCTGGTGGCCAAACCCGAGCAATACATCAACAGTTTTTAAACAGCGCTACAGTAGCAATAGGACTGGTAGAGAGTATATGGGAGGATGGTGAGGAACAATGCAGGAAAAGGGCTGACTATGGGAAGAGGCAGGAAGGAAAAAGACACAGACACAGAGGGCAATACACCAGGACTTGCAAGAGACACGAGACAGCAGACAGGCAGGGCCGGAAGAAGAATGACGGGATGCACACAAGAGATAATGCAGGCTGGAGTATACAGGAGTCCTGAAGGGTATACTGGTGACTCAGATGGCTGGCGGACAGGAACACTGATGACACAGGGCAAGGTAGGTTGCAAGCCACAGTGGGTAAAAGGGTATAGTCCAAAGTAAGGAACACGGTGAGTTGCAGGCTTGAGGCCTGAGGAACACGGCTAGAGGCTTGGGGAACACGGCTAGAGGCTTGAGGCTTTGAGAACACAGCTGGAGGTTTGAGGCTAATAGAACACGGCTTGAGGCCTGCGGAACACGGCTTGAGGCCTGCGGAACACGGCTTGAGGCCTGCGGAACACGGCTTGAGGCTTGAGGAACACTGCTGGAGGCTTGAGGCTAGGGGAACACTGCTGGAGGCTAGGAGAATACTGCAAGGCACATGAGGCAGGGTAGACAGGGACTCACAGGACATCGCAGAAAAGGTTCCGTCAGAGTATTTCATGAAGGAACAGCACCAACTTGGGCTTTCCAGGGGCAGCAATATTTGTATATGCATTTATAAAACATCATATACTCAAGCTCATTCCATAGATGCTTACAGTATTTACAGTATGTACATTTACAGTAAGTGGAAAGTTGGCATCAGCAAGTCCAACTAGGCTGTAATCACCGAGTGAACTTGGTAGTGGCAG
This sequence comes from Leptobrachium leishanense, assembly GCA_009667805.1. NCBI lineage: Eukaryota > Metazoa > Chordata > Amphibia > Anura > Megophryidae > Leptobrachium > Leptobrachium leishanense. The sequence continues at coordinate 89,139,721 of CM019066.1, read as the reverse complement.
CTCAGCTAATCGCATAGGGAAGCGCTTGCTAAATATCAATATTTTATTGAGGTGCAAAAGGAAAAGCCCTAAACACCTGGGTTTAAGAGTCAGTATTAATTTCTAAATACCATCTTGTTTAGAGAAGAACAAGGTAGGTTGGAATAGCTTGTTCTACTCTAGGCAGCCACCAATTATTGGCTCCTATATAAGTGCCGGCTGGGTGGAGTAGAGGTAACATCACTGCTCTGCATGGAGAGAGCCTGTGGAGACATGGGTGAGCAACCTCTCCAGTAAGCGTCCTTGGCAAGACACCCAATGGTACATACTCTCCACCCAGGACTGCAAAACGAGAGAAATCTCAATGTATCCTTCCTGGTAAAATCCTTTCACAAAAAAAGGTATAGGAGCTGTTAATTTACAGCAAGCAGTCACAACCTCTGAGCTGCTGCAGTAGCCTTAAAGGTACACTACCACTAACGTAAGCTGTAACTAGATTACTTGTACATTAAAAACAAAACGACTTTATTAAACACATGCTGCTGGTTTTTTTTTTTTAGTCTGAAGCAAATGCATGTAAAGGAAAAATAAATTTAGGTTTTATCTTCTGTTTCAATTTTGTGAATTTTCTCATGTTGCAACATTTACCAGATTTGTGCAAAGGTTTACTTTACTGCTGTGGTTTAACTTCTACAGTATTTAACAGTCAATGAGATGGAGGAGTGAATCGTTAGATGAGGTTGCAGGTGTCTATTGTGTTCTCCAGGCTACCTGAGATTTATTTATTTATTTATTTATAAAGTATTTTACCAGGAAGAATACATTGAGATTTCTCTCGTTTTCAAGTATGTCCTGGGTTCAAGAACATTGAAGTGTTACAGTTACAGAAATACAAAGTAATACAATGCAAGATATTAAAAAAACAACACAAATATACAGATTAACAGAAAATAAATATGTAGGAAATATAGTCACTATGTTACATGTTTACAGGTGCATTCTGTATTGAGGTATATTAATAGGGAGCTCTTGAGTGACATGAAGACTGGGGGAAGATTTGATGGTGTCTGGGAGGTTATTCCATAATTGTGGTGCTCTGTAGGAAAATGAGGACCGAGCCACTGTCTTTTTGTATTGTGGTGTGGTGTGGTGTGAGATAAGAGATGGCAGCTGAATGAGTCTGAGATAAGACATGGTGCTTAAAATACTTGTAATCTACTCCCTGTGATGTCTTTGGATACATCCCACACAATACAATGATGTGAATCAGTGCCTGACCTATAGAGTCTATAGAGCCCAATGCCACACAGTGAGAAGCCAGTGAGGTAAAGATACTCCGGGTTATTCAGAGAAAGGTGAAACTCTGGAGAACTTTTGGAGAAGTGAAAATTCTAGGTCAAAATAGCCAAACCAGAAAAATTCTCCCATTTATCTCACTTTCCAAATTGGCTATGACCTAGAATTTTCACTTCTCCAAAAGTTCTCCAGAGTTTCACCTTTCTCTGAATAACCCTGACTGTTTACAACACGAAAGATCACACAATGGATGCACCCAGTGACACATATAGAGTAAAACATACAAAATAAAAACAAAGCACATGTAATATCAGCAACATAAAACAAACAAAATAAATAATTTTTGTCCAGGAACCCTGGTTGGTCTCATTCCTTGCCTGCAATACACATTCATCTAAGTATTCAAAGAGCAGCTATAACTGCATTGTACAAAGTTTGTGTTGTGTTTTCATCCACTTAGACTTATTGTATGGAGGCTCGTTAGAACCTAGAAGAATTATTTGTGTAGGTGCTGCACACAAACCCTTAAAGGTTCACATAGAAAAAGAGTGAGTTTCAAGAGAGTAAAACAAAGAGCTTGCTTCAGCTGCATCACGCTGAGCGAATATAAAACAGAGGTTAGGCTCACAGTTTAGAGAAACTGCCGAGTGTGCTGAATGCAAGTTAAAGTTGGAATGGAAAAATCGCTATTAACTGTTCCTCAAATATTGAGCCCGTAATACATTAAGCTGACAAATATGGAATTAGAAATGCTGTCAAGAGCACGATGCCCTTTTGCTTTTATTATAACCCTACCCTTAATACAGAGGGAATAAAATACTAATAAATGTCCTAGTTTTCCTAAACAGAACTCAAACCATGTTACAAATGTATGTTAGGAAAATATCCGTTAAATAGAGAATATATTTGTACATACAGTATATATTCACCATATAGACACACTGTCAGGGAAATTGATATACATGACAACACTCTAGAGACTTCTTACAAAAATAAAAACAGCTATATTAAAACATATTCAATGTTATAGCCCTCAACGGGACTTTCCATTCTGGGGGCTGGTGACAAACTGTCCCGAAGAGGCGTAGACTGCGATCCCGGCAGGCCCAGGGCACGTAAAAAAAACGTCGCCTGCTGAAGGTCGTGTGTAGATCCTTGCTGGGAGACCACCAGTTTAAACGGGAACCCCCATCGATATCGAATGTTGTGGGCAATCAGTTGATCCGTAACAAGCTTAAAAGAACAACGGTTTTGCAAGGTAGTTGGTGAAAGATTGATAAACAACTTCGGCAAAACATTGACAGAGTTTGTGTCCTTGCAGCTGCGACCACTGCTTCCTTAACCCCATAATAATGAAATCTGGCAATAATGTCCCTAGGGCGTTCTCCTGGTGGAGGACGGGGGCGAAGGGCCCTGTGCACCCTGTCAAAGAGGCAGCGTTCCGGGGGGGGGGTATCGGGCAGGAGGCTGAGCAGGTACCTTTGCATAAAATTAGGAAGGTCAGTAACTTCTTCGGGTACTCCTCTGATCCTCACATTGTTCCTCCTGGATCTGTTGTCCTGGTCCTCTTGTGCTCGCTGAAGTTGGCGAACGTCCGCTGTCAGAGTCTCTAGGTGATCCGCCATCTCATTGTGGGCCCTGGCCGAGGTGTCAGCAGCCTTCTCTAAGGCATCAGTTCATGCCCACACTGCATCTATCTCCGCACGGAGAGTAGCAAGGCCCTCCTGAATATCCTCACGATGTCAGCGTGAAATGTGGGGAGCAGGGGCTCAATGTCAGCCCGCGTGGCTGGGCTGCTACTCGGCATGCGCGCCGAGGTTCCCAGCGTGCTCACGGTGGCGTCCGCCATCTTGGGAAAGGCAGGGGGCTCCAGGCCCGGAGCAAAGAAGGAGGTGAGGCGACCCGATGGTTGGGGTTTCCTGACCTTGGGTGGCATCACCCGGTGCTGGGGATGTTCCGGAGGCTGTGGAGGAAGGTCAGAGCCGAGGGGGAGAGGCAAGAGCGCTGAAATCGCCAATGTAGCTGGGGGTGGAAGGAGAGCTCCGGAATCATGCGGCCATCTTGGTCAGTCGCAGGACACGCCCCCTCCCTCAACGGGACTTTCATCAGGACCAGGGAATGAAGTTTAACCAATTCTAGAGTATGTGCCTCCAGTTTGTGTATATATATATATATATATATATATATATAATGTTAAAGTATATTTTTATACAGAAGCCTGGACGGGCCATGTAATTTTCTTTTTTTTTTGTAAACCAATTGTAATCTCAAGATAACAATTTACAACTTTTCCAGACATGATGCCTCCTATCGTCTTTCAAAGTGTTTTTTGGGAATAAAATTGGGACGAAGTTGAATTCTTTCATGAAAATTCTGATCCATCCAAAAAATTTACATAGCTCCTGAATTACAGTGTTTTTTAGGGTTGGGTTTGGCTAGGGTTAGAAATTAGGATTACTGCTAGGGTTAGAGTCAAAATTTAGGTGTTTGAAATTAGGGTTAGGGTTAGAAATTTCTAATCCTAATCTCTAACCTTGCCCTAACCCCTCGCTCTAACCTTAACCCTAATTTCTAACCTTAGCCCTAACCATAAAAAAGACTCATTTGGGAGCAATCTAAAAATTTCTGAGGGAGCTGAATTTTTATGAAAGAACTCTTCTTCAGCTGAGTTATGTTCCCAAAAACACTTCATCAAATGACAGGAGTCGTTTTTGTTTGGTGAAATCAGTGCTCTTTGAATAAACCCTTAAGGTTAAGGGGGTATTGGGGATATTTCCTTTCATTTTATTAAGTTTGGGGTAGTTAATGCTGTATTTATATATATATATCTTGCAGGTTATTGGCTGAAGTGCAGACAATCGAATTCCTCACTTCGAGAGCTGTCGATGGATTGGTTTTGAAGTCGTTTTGGCAAGATATTGGGAGTAATCTCACTAACCAATAACATTTGCTTTGACACGGGAAGAGGTTTTCTGCTTTATTGAGCCTTGCAAACCTCAAGGTGGCGAGGTAGCTTAAATTAGGCCACCTGCAATTAATTATACTAATTTGTACTTGCATAAAGCAAAACATACATAGACCACAACACTTAGCTCCAAGCAATCTCAATAAATATCGTGGTGCACAGTTACGTCACAGCCTCACATTTGGAGCTGGCATTGATAAATTCAAATGTTTTTTCCCATTTTGAGAAGATTATATTTTACAACATATTTTAAATACCCTGGGAGTTAATTTTTAAAATCTCAACAATGTATTTTTAATACTTTGTTACATATGTAATATAACTCTAAAAAATGAAATATATATAATTCTCTGGATTCTAGAAGCCCTCGTGGGTGTTACGGATTCTCTATGGATACAGGTATATGATCCCTGTACGCAGAGTTGCCCTAATATTCCAATCCTTGTAGTGGTCAGTTATAATGACTAAATAGAGAACAGACTGAGACAAGAGCGTATATATATATATATATATATATATATTATATGTTAGCAAACAGATGCCAGATATCTGTATACAAGACTGCAGAGCCAGATGACAAAACACTGGAGTAGTAGATCGCTAGAATCAGAGGTCTAAACAGAAGAGTAATCGATTGCCAAAAGCCAGGGGTCAAAAACACAAGAATGGTCGATTTACAAAAGCCAGAGGTCTATACACAAGAGTAATCGGTCATACACCATCAATATATTAAATCAGAAACACTTGGGAGCACTGTGGGAGTGTGAGAACACGACAGCGCGCCAGGGGCGGACTGACCCATCGGGCACTCGGCGCGCATCACATGGGGGGCGGCGTCAATGCAGGGTGCACGTGGGGCCCAGGAAGGCACGCTGGAGCGCCGCCACCGAGCTGCTGGGGTCAGTATATCCATGTGTGAGCTGGGGCACTATACATCCATGTGTGAGCTGGGCACTATACATCCATGTGTGAGCTGGGCAATATACATCCATGTGTGAGCTGGGGCACTATATATCCATATGTGAGCTGGGGCAATATATATCCATGTGTGAGCTACTGAGGGCAATATATATCAATGTGTGAGCTACTGGGGGCAATATATATCAATGTGTGAGCTACTGGGGGCAATATATATCCATGTTTGAGCTACTGGGGGCAAAATATATCCATGTGTGAGCTGCTGGGGCAATATATATCCATGTGTGAGCTGCTGGGGGCAATATATATCCATGTGTGAGCTGCACATTACTGTGGGTTTTATTGCTGTGGAGCTCTGTGATACGCTCATACACACTGCACATTACTGTGAGGTTTTTTGCTGTGCAGCTCTGTAATACGCTCATACACTCGGCACATTACTGGGAGTTTTATTTCTGTGGAGCTCTGTAATGTGCAGTGTGTCCGGATTGTACAGTATCTGTTAAAGTGATCGGCAGTTTCCCACATTTTACACAGGGACTTTCTGTGCCGGGGTGCAGCCTTAGCTGCAATGAGTGGGTGATGGCTGCTGCAGCAGTGCGGTGGCCATCTGTAAGTATGGAGGGGGGGAGCACAATTCGCTGCTGGGTCCAAGTGGATTTTCAAAAAGGTTATTTTTAGGAGTTCAGAAATGAATTCGTTAGCACAATAATGTACATGTGGGTGTTGCGTTGTAGGGGGGGGTTTATGGGTGTGGCCTCCTGTGGGTGAAGAACAAGGGGGGCCCATGACCTCCTATTGCCAGGGGGCACCATTAGTTATCAGTCCGCCCCTGCAGCGCGCTGATCTGGGCTAACTGAAGGCCTTATATACTAGATTGCGCGCTTTGCTAATGTGCCCCGCCCCTCCAGGCATCACATGATCGGCGCCGGTGTGCATCTTATCTGGGCCCAGCAGCCTCCTCCATGCTGCTCGCTTGCCGGGCGCCGGAAAAAATGCACGCCGGCGCTGATCATGTGATGCCCGGAGGGGCGGGGTACATTAGCAAAGTGCGAAAGGTACATGATAGTGGGGCATTTCACTGCTTACTAACACCTGGCTGGAGGGCTAGCGCTCTAAGGCCAGTGTCAGATGTGCCCACTATACCGACGTTCCTTCCGTTCCGATGCCCGTCGCAGAGTTGTGACGTTTGAACGGGACTGGCCACACGCTGTATTGCGCGCACGAATTGTACACGCTGCACCAGACGTTCTGAAAGCCTCCCCGTCGAACTGCTATGATGTGTGCTCGACTGGGCTGCAAAGCACGATTCTCCATAGGAGGATCAAGCCATGCAGTGCTGAGCGCACTAACTGCGCTGAGCGAGGTGGCCAGACGGCGTCAGCGTGGAAGGAACGTCCATTCTCACAGATGTTCCTTCCGCTCTGGAAACCGCTCGTCTGACCGTGGGCTAATTGCTCACGCTTACTATAACCACTTTCCAATAAACACCAAGCTCCGGTAACACAACCATATACGAAACTGGATCTTCATCCCGATTGTTTACCTCTCTCATTAACCTTCCCTATATTGTAACATGATCATCACAATGCGCCCTCTGCACTTACAGCGATGACTATCTTGGTATAACATCTCTATGTGCCTTCAGGCATCTTAAACATGCTCTCATATGATATGATAAACATCTGATAATGCCATGCTTAGCTACTCGTCTGCTCAGGACAGCAAATATTTTCCGGATCACTTGCTTCAATCAACCCGATGACCAATTCTTACCACTACTAGAACTAGAAAGATATTCTGCGTCTCGTATTCTACAGAAGAATTCGCTCTGTCATTTACCAAGTACTTCCTAAAATAAAGTACTCCAGGGACAAAGCTTTGACTGTACCAGAGCTTATCCAAATATATTAAACGATGGTTCCCAATGGCCCATTAACCCCAAAGCAGTTTTCATTTGCTATTGTTCTTATGCTCTTCGAAGTGATTGTACATAAAATGACTTTGTATATTATTTTAGAGCTATACTGTCTTACCAAGAAGCCAAAATCTATTTCATATTTGGCTTCGTCATTTTTTTTTCAAGCTGTGAATAGCGAGCAACCATGGAGTAGCTCGTTATTCTCCAGCTGCCCGCACATTAGAGCTTCCTATACCAAGTATAGGAAGCAAGCATTGATCTACGGTTAGAAGGCACAGCATCTGAGATGGAAGGGAAACTTTGCGGCTCATCTGAAAACTGGATTCGTTACGGTTAACTAGAAGGGCCGCATAACTTAACGGCTGACTCGCTAACTACAATGGCTCAAGTCGAATAGGCCCACAGCCCATGATGTTTTGCATGTAGGCCAATGTTATTACAATCATACAGGGTTATTCAAAGAGAATCGAAAAGCCACCGGACGTTCAGTGACTTTTATTTCTCTTTAATTTGGTTTGATTTGGCGATCCCATTTTGGCGACCCTGCGGTGTATTCAGCAAGCACCACAGGGTCCCCGAATTGCAGGGAAAAGTCGCCGCAAACCTGCCGAAAACTCACCACAAAACGAGGGCAAACACACACTGAAACCCGCAAAAACATCTGGATTAACCCGCCGGAAAAACCCGAGCACGAGCCAATCACACGCAGCGCAGTCAGCGGAAAAAGCCGACACCGCAGACGAATGCAGTGAATAAATTAGAAAAACAGTTTGCTTGAATGTGTGAAAAGTGAAACGTTGTTTGCAAAGAAACTACTGAGCCAAAATGTCTGAAATTTACATATGAGGTCCAGGGAATGATAATTAAAAGGGCTGTTACAGAAAAAATAAGTAAACTTAAAAAAATAATTTTTTTAAAAAAATAACAAATCCCAAAAACTGCTTAAAATATCCTAAAAAATCTATAAATAAAGAGACTCTTTACTGCAGAATATTATAAGCAACGGTTTATTAGATATTGAATTAAAACGGGAATATATTTAACATTGAAGCCTATGGGATTTGCCTGAATAAATCTGCCGAATTAAACCACCAAATAGCAGGGCATTAGGGGAACCTTTCACTGCTGGTTTGTGTTCTCTGAATAGCCGAAGCAGTGCTTTTTCATGGGGTTTTCACTGCCCTCGAACAGGCACCGAACAGGCACTGTATGTACAGGCAATTCGCCAGGATTTGGAAAATTGCCTGCTCTCTGGATAGCCGAATGCATGGCCAAGAAAGGTAACCGAACGCTGATTTTCAGCGTTCGGTTCCCTTTCGGCAGCCATTCGGATCTCTTTGAATAACCCCAATAGTATTTTTCACACAGGGAGGTAATCCCTATATCCCTGTAAATCTAATATTAAAAAAAATGAAGAAGGAGAGCGCTGCTCAGACGATTGTTTATGACATCTCACAGTTAAATGGACCTTAGTAATTGAATTAATATGGCATGCGGTTTCTGTTGCGTCAGAATGGGCAGAGGCCAGTGTTGGAAAGTAATTGTGACTTTCACTGACTCCTGGGATTACAAATATAAAAGGACATTTCATGATTAAATCCACATGGGGAATGTGTGGATTCTGGGAATATCTGGAGCCCCTCAGGCAGGTCCTTGTCTGTCTATGTCTGTCAAAATATCTGTATTGCTAGAAAAACCAATGCAGAACAAATGATATTGGCAAATGGCTGTGTTATAGGCAGCGACGTAGCGTGGGTTGTCAGCGCCCAGGGCAAGGCAAGAATTGTGCGCCCCCCCCCAACCTGTGGACACGGTAACACGCCCAGATTCCCTTCTACCAGTAGAGTATTGAAAACCTTACCGCACAAGCACATGTATTGTAGATTAACAAAATACTGATATAATAAAAAAATGAAGCACACATGCCCCCCATGCTACGCCAGACATCGGCAGCTCCATGTTTGGTGCACTTCAGGGACCCTACGGTGAATAGTGAATTCTCCAAGGGGCAGGCAACTTAAAACGCCTAAGCACACCGAAGTGCGCCGAATGAGAAAGCACTTAAATTTCAGTGACATTTCAGTGCTTTCTGAATAACCTTCATAGTGGATAAGGGGTATGCAGAATAGGGATGAGCCGGACAACCCCCGTGTTCAGTTCGCATTCGTTCGAACTCGAACAATTTCAAAAGTTCGAACTCGAACCGAACTCAATGCAAGTCAATGGGACTCAAAAGATCGATTTTTAGAGTGCCCTCCAAGAGGGCATATATGCAAGATATTTGCCATAAAAGGTGATTGGGGGTCCTGGTAGTGCCCTGGGCGACAGAAAACAAGGACAAAAAGTATAAAAAAAAAGACGTTTTTAAAGGAACAGTGAGTTTTCCATAAAATAAGGGTTAAAAATAAAAATGAAAAATTCCTTCAAATATCGTGCCTAGGATGTCCCCATAACCTGCCCGTGAAGTGGCGGATTTGTAGGATGTATAGAAACATCGCCATCAGAGACCCACACAAGACACCTAGCCACCCTTAAGGGGTTAAAATGCACAGGGACTGGCTACTATCCTGTTAGATGAGGGAATGTATTAGGCCCCGTTCACACTGTGTGATTTATCGCGCGGATTTTGCCACGACGTCGCAGCAAAATCCGCGCAACGTCGCACTGTGTAGCTTCTCCAATGCATTTCAATGGAGCTGTTCACATCTTGCTGCGCGTCGCGGTAGCATGTCGCTGGTACATGACCCATTTTTTGAGATTTGCTATCTGCGATTTTGCGATTTGCAAAAATCGCACAAAACCGCGACGTCGCGTGACATGAAAATCACATGGAAAATCACGCGACTTTCAAATCGCACAGTGTGAACAGGGCTTTATATGTATAAAGCAAGGTTTATATGACAATGGATAGTCAGAGACTCTAGGGACTCAGCTTGTACGCTTTATGATAGACATTTCTAACACAATAATAATTGTATGCTCACATAGGCCCTTCGGGAGAGGTACATGACATACAAATACTGGAATATTACGTTTAAATCTAAGGAGTGTGATAAAGATTTTATTAAGCCCTTGATGACAAATTACGTAACATCTACATCATTAATGATTGGCTTTACAGAGCCCTGGTCCTTAAGGGGTTAAACAGCATATCAGAAAGGATCATATAGTAGAAATGAACACTTCCTAGAATTCAAAACAAACAGTGTTTGTTCATACATGTGCAGGCCACACCCAGTCTGCAAGCAATGTATCAAATTCTAATTGCTAATTAGAAGCACATGTTATTTCCAAACATTAATTAAACACCTGTTGTTTACGCCGTTTGAGAGCACAGGTCATTTAGAGGTGCGAATCTTTGCACCTATAGTAGACAACAGTAGGTATTTTTTTAATTCAATATCTAATAAACCGTTGCTTATAATATTCTGCAGTAAAGAGTCTCTTTATTTCACAATTTTTTAGTATTTTTTAAGCATTTTTTATACTTTTTTCAAAATTTTTTTTTTTCAAACTTGAACCGAACACGCCAAAAAGTTTGAAGTTCGCGAACTTTCGAACTGCCAATGTTCGAGTCGAACTCCGAACTGATCGAACCGAACAGCTCATCCCTAATGCAGAATATAGTTCTCAAGCAAATTATCCGGATAAAGACTGCATTGACATTGCTCCTAAATACTGAGGAAATGTACATATGTAATAGAGACCATTAATGTTTGAAAGGTTTAAAAATTGAAATAAACTCAGCCCTTTCCACTATAACCCTATCAGCCTAGGGCAGTGATGGTGAACCTTTTTTTCTATTTGAGAAAGTATTTTACCAGGAAGGATACATTGAGATTTCTCTCATTTTCAAGTATGTCCTGGGTGGCGAGTATGTACCGTTAGGTGTCTTGCCCAAGGACACTTAGCGGAGAGGTGCTCTTGCTGGGATTCAAACCTTGGTATGCCAGATGTTTCAGAGCTACAAGTCCCATATGCTTAGTCACTCTTAAGGCTGGCTGAGCATCATGGGACATGTAATTCAGAAACATCTGGGGTGTCAAGGTTCACCATCACTGGCCTAGGCAGATCTGGATCCGTGTGACACACAGTCCTCTTGAACACTCTACAACTACAAGCTATTACCTGCTTTTTGGGAGGACTACAGGTAAAAGCATTGTGACGACCCTTTTAACGGCACTTGCATTGCCAAGTAGTTAAAATCACATCTTTTTAAGCCCATACATGAGCGCTAATGAAGCACACACATGTATGAGCAGTCTCGATTGTCTGTCCAGAAGGGCAGCCTGCCATCTTGATGCACATGTGCTCTAGGATAAAATCCCCCTTTGTATTGCGGACATGGATGTCATCACCAACACAAGTTCTGGCATGACCACATCTCCCAACCTACGGATCTTGGCGCTACCAAAGTTGGAAGGTATGCTACGCGATCACTTTCACTTTATTATACCTTTTAGTGAATTATCTGTTCATGTCTATCGTCACTGTAACAAAACTAATGTAGCGCTGTTTAAAGACTGTGTTTGCTGCATTTACTTATTATGGCCACCAGGGGGAGACAGAGGCAATATGAACTATGTGGGACATAAACGGAACTACACTTTCCATCATGCTTTGCGGGAATACAGGAAGTGGGTGGGAGGAAGAGGAAGGAGATCAGCAGCCTCGTACGGAGGAGAGGTAGAGTGAGCCGAGCGGCGAAAGGTGGAGGACGCACGTGAGACTGCCAGGGATCGTGACCAGACCGGAGTGCAGGCGCTGCCTCGCTGGTGCTGGAGATTGGGACAGTGACCTTGCAGAGACCTGCCTACGCACCGCTGAGATGTTGGAGTAGCGATCTAGTTCCGGCTGGACCCCGAGTTAGGAGACAGCGATGATCCATTGGGAGTGCAGGCGGTAGACCGTTGTTCGCAGTGTGGAGATCAGACAAGCAAGGAGCGGATCCGGTGGCACAGAGTCCCAGTGCATAAGCGGAGAGACATCCTTGGTCGGGGGCTGAACAGATTGTCTATCGGATGGGTGAGAGGCCTCCCAGGCCGCAGTTCCAAATCTAAGAACCGCACGCTACATAATTGCTTAAATCTACAAGGCCCCAACTTGACTAGTCGAAGATTTGTCCGTTTCATTCACTGGCCAGTTGAATACAGTACCCGGGGACCCGAGACAATACACATACATCTTTACATTCACGGGACTTATACTCCAGAACTAAAGGGGTTAAACTTTTCTTTTGCCACCACGTGTTTTTCCCGCATTACGAAATCCTGTCATTCAAATACCGTATCCACGTTATATATGCTTCTTTATTGGGATCAGTAAAGTATATAATCTATAAAAATCCACAACAGTGCTGGTGTATATTTATTCCCTATCGCGGTGAGACTAACCCGAGGTTAATTCAGCGGCTCCTCCGGGAGTGAGCGCTACACTAACATAAAGAATGTATATAAAGCTATAAAACTAAACTGAAACAAAGTTACCAGAACAATTCTATGAAGAGCCATGTGTCCACTTCATATGAACAGAGCGACTACATGTGACACACAATGTATTTAACACACAGGGATAAGCATGAGCTAGTGACATAGAAAAAGAACACATTTATATTGACATAAAAGGTTCTGTGTGTCCATCAGATGTAGATAGTGGGCTGTTTTTTTCTTAACGCTGTCAATCTCCACCATCCAGCCCTGTAAGAATTCTCTGTGCTGGATTGAAAGTCAACCCCACAATCAATGCTTAATGAGAGCCCCTATATTGCTTTTAAAAGTCGTTGTAGACCATATGACCTGTGCACTGTTCCTCTTACCATGCCGCATTTGTATTTTTTTGAAGAATTAAAAGGCACAAAAACAGAGGAAAAGAAAATGAATCACTATTTAATTCTTAACCTCTGCAAAACCCAACCCTGCTTTATGTCTTCTCTGTTTTCTACATTGTATAAATTTGCCTTTTCTCCAGTGCCGCGGCCTGCTCCGATGCTCTTCTGCAAGAAACAGCTTGGACACCAGACCACCGATGATCAGTACATGTGCAACCAGCATTAATGCGGCCAATCAGATGCCACTCAATGCTTTTGCTCTTCCTTGCTTGCCAACATAATTTTTAATGACCAGTGTGATCAGAAGGCATTTACAGTCTTCAGAGAGGATGGACAGCCGATGGAAGGTAGGTAGAGGGGATAATCTAGCCACCATGACCGTTTCCAGAGTTTCCTGTCAATTTCTCCAAAACTCTTTACGTTTGACACTCCGCACCATTGCAAAGATCGTGATTATAACGCCGTGACAGCAGATCCCGCAGAACATTTTGAATATTCCAGTCACGTCAAACTAATGTGCTGGAACAAGATACAAACGCTATGTTTTAATAGTCTTATCCATAATCTTCTCAAGATACCACACCGCTGTGTGTACAATAGTGACGCGATTATATATAACAGAGAAATGGTGAACATATATTTTGATTCGGCTTGTTATAATGAAGGTTGCAGAGATGGAAAGACACGTATGAATAGGTTATGTTCCCACAAATGAATTACCGGCAAGACAGTTACGTCACACCTAAAGTGAGAAAGATGAAAACTGATAAATGCTGACTAAACATCACAACCAATCTAGCTCACATTTATCGTGGATGTCAGGAGTATCCGTCCCGGCATCGGATCTTTGTTTACTGGTGTCATATAGGTATCTGTGGCAAGCCTGGCGTGGCTGCATTTAATTGCTAGCACAGACAGTGTAGACAGGCTTGCTGGTTTAAACTATCCATGTCTAGTCTTCGCTCCTGTGTCCTCGTGGCATATGAGGTCTTTCTCTTTAAATCTTATTTTTAGCATCGTTCATTCGCTGCTTGCATTCTGCGTGGCTGCAGCCAGGCTATCATTTACATAATGTACAATGACAAACTGGGCACAGAGATGTATCTTTTTCACTTCATGGTAAGACTGTCTGCACTGATCCACTATGCATCTTGTTTAGATATATAGATAAACAATGTAGACAGACGTGTAGACAGATAGATAAACACATAGACAGATAGATAGATAAACACATAGACAGATAGATAGATAAACACATAGACAGATAGATAGATAAACACATAGACAGATAGATAGATAGATAAACACATAGACAGATAGATAGATAGATAGACACATAGACAGATAGATAGATAGATAGACACATAGACAGATAGATAGATAGATAAACACATAGACAGATAGATAGATAGATAGACACATAGACAGATAGATAGATAGATAGACACATAGACAGATAGATAGATAGATAAACACATAGACAGATAGATAGATAGACAGATAGATAGATAAACACATAGACAGATAGATAGATAGATAAACACATAGACAGATAGATAGATAGATAAACACATAGACAGATAGATAGATAGATAAACACATAGACAGATAGATAGATAAACACATAGACAGATAGATAAACACATAGACTGATAGATAGATAAACACATAGACAGATAGATAGATAAACACATAGACAGATAGATAGATAGACACATAGACAGATAGATAGATAGATAGATAGACACATAGACAGATAGATAGATAGACACATAGACAGATAGACAGATAGACAGATAGATAGATAGACACATAGACAGATAGATAGATAGATAAACACATAGACAGATAGATAGATAGATAAACACATAGACAGATAGATAGATAGATAGATAGATAAACACATAGACAGATAGATAGACAGATAGATAGATAGATAAACACATAGACAGATAGATAGATAGATAGATAGATAGACAGATAGATAGATAGATAGGCAGATAGATAGATAGGATAAACACATAGACAGATAGATAGATAGGATAAACACATAGACAGATAGATAGATAGATAGATAGATAGATAGATAGATAGATAGGTGGATAGACACATAGACAGATAGATAGATAAACACATAGACAGATAGATAGATAGATAAACACATAGACAGATAGATAGATAGATAGATAAACACATAGACAGATAGATAGATAGATAGATAAACACATAGACAGATAGATAGATAGATAGACAGATAGATAGATAAACACATAGACAGATAGATAGATAGATAGATAAACACATAGACAGATAGATAGACAGATAGATAGATAGATAAACACATAGACAGATAGATAGATAGATAGATAAACACATAGACAGATAGATAGACAGATAGATAGGTGGATAGACACATAGACAGATAGATAGATAAACACATAGACAGATAGATAGATAGATAAACACATAGACAGATAGATAGATAGATAGATAAACACATAGACAGATAGATAGACTAGATAGATAAACACATAGACAGATAGATAGATAGATAGACAGATAGATAGATAAACACATAGACAGATAGATAGATAGATAAACACATAGACAGATAGATAGACAGATAGATAGATAGATAAACACATAGACAGATAGATAGATAGATAGATAAACACATAGACAGATAGATAGATAGATAGATAAACACATAGACAGATAGATAGATAGATAGATAAACACATAGACAGATAGATAGATAGATAAACACATAGACAGATAGATAGATAAACACATAGACAGATAGATAGACAGATAGATAGATAGATAAACACATAGACAGATAGATAGATAGATAAACACATAGACAGATAGATAGATAGATAAACACATAGACAGATAGATAGACAGATAAACACATAGACAGATAGATAGATAGATAGATAAACACATAGACACATAGACAGATAGATAGATAGATAAACACATAGACAGATAGATAGATAGATAGATAGATAGACAGATAGATAGATAGATAGATAGATAGATAAACACATAGGCAGATAGATAGATAGATAAACACATAGACAGATAGATAGATAGATAGATAAACACATAGACAGATAGATAGATAGATAGAAAACACATAGACAGATAGATAGACAGATAGATAGATAAACACATAGACAGATAGATAGATAAACACATAGACAGATAGATAGACAGATAGATAGATAGATAAACACATAGACAGATAGATAGATAGATAGATAAACACATAGACAGATAGATAG